>ML664154.1:7652893-7811912 GCA_007570785.1 Antilocapra americana | reverse complement strand
CACACAGACACCCACACACACATATACAGACACAGACACACATACAAATCACACACAAGCACACAGACACAAACACACACAGAATCATAGTCAAGTCTTTTGCAAGTTCATTTTCTCCCTCTTCCTGGAAGAACTGACTTCCTGAAGCTCATGGCCACCCAATTCTAGGTGTCTGATTGAATTAATGTCAGCATGGTGGGAATCAACAGACATTTGAAAAGAACTTTTGACATAATGGTATTCTCCCTTCTGTCTTTATTACACATAATGATAACCAGTCAGAAATGCAGTCTCAAAGATTTCTGATCTGATTTATCCTGTCTTTAACTCTCCCTGAGACTCTGGCTGTCTCAATCAGGGATAACCAGACAGAGTTTCTTTGTTTTTTTAAAGGAAGCTTTTAAAATTGTTATTATTATTTGGCCATGCCACATGGCATGTGGGGTCTTATTTCCCTGACTAGGGATCGAACCCATGCCCTTTGCACTGGACCACCAGGGCAATCCCCAGGCTTCTGTGTTTGAGCACAGTGGACCCAGGTCTGCAGAAGAAGAGAGGGCCTCAGAACAGGAGAATGCATGGAGTCCTTGGATTCATGTCAGAAAACAATGCCACTTCAAGTCTCAGTGGGGCTTTCTTTGCCTTCCTCATCTTCTGAGCAAGGACACACTGCTCTGAGTTCCCTTGACAACTTCTCCCCACCTGTGGTAATTGATCCTTTCTAAGAACTGGAAGGTTGTGCTGAAGTTTATTCTGTCTTTAACTACCACCAACCTCATAGTTATCGGTCTTTAACAAATGAGTCTACCATGGGCCTTGCTCCATTTCCAGCCATAGCCACCAAATGGGTCACCAGGTCCAAAGGTCCTAGGTGGCCAGAGGCAGGCTGCCTAACCCAGACTTGGATTTTAATCAAAACTAGGATGTAAGTTACTACCCACAGGACAAGACACTCAACAACAGTTCCATACAGAAGGTCTGGGAAGATTCCACTTGTTTCTGGGCAACTAAACCTGTGCACCACAACTACTGAGCCCACACGCCCTAGGGCCCATGCTCTGCAACAAGAGAGTCACAGTGAGAAGTCCACACACCACTACTAGAGAAAGCCTGGGTATAGCAATGAAGACCCAGCACAGCCAAAATGAATAAATAAATGAACGAAAAAGAAGCACCTGTGGCCACTCTTCTACTAGCCTTTAATTCCCTCCTGGACATAAGCAACTTCCCTGGACACCCAGGCCCTGTGCCCACCTGTCCATAAGGTAGCACCAAGTAGTAACAATGATAGCACATCCCTGAAGCTCTGGGGTAAAATAAAGGCTGACTTCCAGGATCAACCGACAGACTGCTGGCTTGGCTTTATACTTGCATGCCGGTCCATTCCTACACTTCCCCTACACCTCCTGCCTATTGTTGACATTCAGCCCAAACTCAAGGCTCATCTCCCCTGCCACCTGCCGGCTCCCTGTCCCCTTCTGCAAGTGCCTCATCCATCCTGTGAGACTCCTCTTAACTTCTGTCTCCTCTGTGAACCTCTCTGGATTCCTCTGGATGATTTAGTGATCCTTCTCTTGGTCTCCCACCCCTTCACTCTGTCCCTGATCAGAACATACTGCACATGCTTTGGGTGGGCCTCCCCATGTGGCTGGGAGGAGGTCTAAGGTAGGACTGTGGCCTTCCATGCCTACACCGCCTAGTCCAGGGCCTGGCACAGAGCAAGGTTTCAGCACATGTTGTGATGCACTCTGAATGAACGTAGAGTAGTAAATGCATGAGTAACAGAGAGCGGAAACTTGCAGGTGGGCAGTGACAAATGAGGCCACCAGCCTGTGCTTGCATTTTTATGTTTTAGAGCTGCTATACTTCCTTCATTAATTCAGGACATCCATGAGAATGAGTCATTTCTCAGTGGCTCAATATACAAAGCCTTTCTGTAATGGGGGATAATCAGTGACTTCAGATACTGTTTGTTCCTCTTTGGGGGTAGCACTTGGCTGTTATCCCAAGGGACCTCTGTGTGCAATGTCTCAATCAGGGCACCCTCCACAGATAAGAGTACCTTCACTTTTCAGATGAGGAAACTGAGATCCAAGAAGTTAAGTAGCGGGACTTAGGGCACATGGTGACTTAAGATAAAGTTGAAATGAGGCTTCTACCTCTGCTTTCTTCTGTTACACTGTCTACAACTCGAGTCTGCCCATCCTTGATCAAAGTGACATATCTAGACCTAGAATCCATGTGTGATTTTCATGTCATCTGCTCATAACAGTCTCAACAACAGGTTGAACGTGGATCTGTAGGTACTTCTGGGGCCAGTGTTTTTGCCCTAACAACTGTGTAGTGAACTCAGCAACCATATCTCTGATTATAAGCTCAGGTTTTCTTTGTCTTCCCTGCAGTAATATTCAGAATAAAATTCCAAATTAACACAACAGAAAAAAAATATTGCATGTCTCCTCTCTACTTAATACAGTTAATTGTTGCCATGAAACAGAATGAGTGAGGAGGAAATATCTAGTGCAATAGGGGTCCTAAGTGGGAGCAGAGAATTCTACTGGGGTGAGAAAGCAAGGGATTGGATAGTGGAAAAGAGAAAACCAAGGATGATATGAGTAAGACTGTAGTCAAACCATGGGGCAAGGGTCCTGGTAAGAGCTCACATGCTATGCTAAATAAAGCATTTGAGCTCTAGTTCCAGGACAGTGTATAGCCATGGGATCATAATGTCATATAATGTTGGAGCTGGGAGGACTCTCAGAAACTATCTGACCCACTTATCCATTCTACAGATGGACATGCTGAGGTCCAGGCAAGAAATGTGATTTGCCAACAGTCACATGGCAAATTACTAGCAAAAACAGTGCACAATCAGAGTCCTGATTCAGGATATCCTCACTGGTGGTGACAAAGTAGATTAACCTAGAGAGATGAATGAGTAGGATGATGCTGACATATCTTGGCATAGAGCTTGTATATTTACAAAGGGAGGGTGAGGGCCTTCCCTGGTGGTCCAATGGTTAAAACTCTGCACTTCCACTAAAGGGGCCATGAGTTCGATCCTTTGTTGGGGAACTAAGATCCTGCATGCTGCTTGGTGAGTTCAATCAATCAAGCAATCAATCAATAAAAAGAAAAGAAAAAAGAGAAAAAGAAAAGGAGGCTCAGAGAAGTGGAAAGAGATCCCTAAAGGAGGGGTGGGTATAGAGGAAGGAGCCAACATCTAATAAACTTTAACAGGGGTCATCATCAGAACCAGGCTCTGGGCCAGGCACTCTGTTTTGTCCCTTTCATTGTCCAAACAGTCCAGGAAGGCAAGGACTATGAACTCCCTTGAGAAGGAGATCTGAGGTTCAGAGAAAATTGATGACTTACCTGAGCTTGAATCTGGCTTTGAATAAAGGTCAGTAAGACACAATGTCCTCATGTTTTTTCTGCTCATCTGAGCCTCCCTACATTTTACAAGGTCATGCTAAAATCTTGAGCAAACAAATAGGAATAGGTCTCCCTTCTCCCAGCCCACTGCTAACCCCCTGCCTGCCTCTTTTCTTGCTCCTATCTCATGCCTGTGTTTGGGAAGGAAAGGAGTCTCTTCCTATAGACTTTCACAGCAGAAAAGACAATGGAATTCACCTAGGAGGAGTGTAGACCAGCAAATCCACCGCGTGAAAGGGACAGGGATCAACAGTGATAATCACAGCCTCCAATCCTCATGACTCAGCATCTTCTAAGTGGAGAAGACTAAGTAAACATCTATGATGTTTCTCATCCACTCATGGCCAAGTGTTCATCCCAGTCCAATGAACTCCAACTCTACATGCTTACCATCTAGGAACACAGGTAGATTTGGAGGGAAAATAAATTGAATTTCTACTATCTGTAAGATAGAAGAAAGGGTGAAGCTCTTGCTGAGCACCTGGGGTGTCTCCCTATACCTTACAGGGTTGATTACTATGAGCACCTTTTGGGCAGGACCTTGCTTACCACCCGTACCTGCCATCCCCCCACCCCAGTTCAGCCTCATCTTTCTGTTTTCTCTATCAACAGTTTATACTCCAACAAAGGCCCTTGTAGACTTTTCTTTTCTCCTTGTCCTCGAACTTGCTATTCTCTCTTGGAAGGTTCTCCACACCTCCCACCCTCCACCTCTGCCTCATGTGAGGACAGCTATCTGTCGCTGCTCTGCCCCAGGCTAGCAAAGGGACCCTCATGCTTACAGAGCCCCTGTGCACTTCTGTCACTGCACCATCAACTGTCCTGTTTCTGTCTGTCTGTTTGTCTTTCCCCAGAACAGGGGTTAGATTGCTTCATGTCTGCAGACCCAGATCCAAGTATTTATTTAAAAACACTGAATACTTTCTTGAAGAATAAACATATGAACAAATGAATGAATCCTAATAAGCACTGTAGTGACCCAAGTCAGCTTGGAAGCTTATAGAACATGTGGAGACTTGAAGACAAACACTGCAGAACATGGGAGTAGCTTTTGGGAGAAGAGTAAGGGAGAAAGTCAGTATTAGCCGAGGGTAGATGCAGAAATAAAATGTCATATGGAACATGGGAGAGACTGCCTTGGTTACAGTGTTAGGTGTGTGGATAAAAGTAGTCAGACACAGGAAAGAACCTTGTGTGAAATGGAAAAAGGTACCTTCTTGGTGTAGATGTCAACCTGAAGCCACAAGACCTAGATAATGAGTGACCAGTATCCTGTTAAGAAACAGGAAACTTTTATTCTGCTGGATGCAGCCCAGTGCTTGAGGGTGTGGCCTGGTGAGCAGAAAAAGTCCTCACTGGGCTCTGTGAGCAGAAGGTGGGATGGCTGATGCTCAGAGAGCGCTTGCCACATGAGGGTCCCTTTCCCAGTCTGGAGCAGAGCAGAACAAGTGCCAACTTTCAAACTCCTGTGTTAAGTGCTCTTGTGCAATACCCAACCTGCGCAATTGTGGCCTGACCTTGACAGTCTGGGGAAGATGTATAGAGAACAAGATGCACAACTTAAGCCCAGTTCTTTTCATAGACTCTGACTTTTAGAGATATTTGGCTTTTTAGTCAGCTCCTAAGCCTCAAAGTTCACTTCGTCCATAAATCCTCCTCATATTGTGTCCTGAATGGGTTCCCAGAAAGCAGAACCTGAGACAAGGACTTGGACCAGGTAATTTACTTGGGAGGTGTCCCAGGAAGGTGGAGTGATGGGTCAAGGAAAATATGACAAGGAACCTTGGAAAGGGTCAGAATTGGGCAAGTTACTGCTGTAGGCAAAATAAGACTCAATCCTTTGGGAACCCTTTGAGAATCATGCAGAAGGCACATTGAGATTATCCCTCTAGAGGAGCAGCTGAGATGTTAATCAACCATCCCACCCTCTGCTCCATTAGTGGGGAGTTGTTACTGGGAACAGGACCTTTCCCACATTTCTGGGCTGTGTCTGAGTGTGAAGTGGGTGTTCTAGTGGATATAGGGATTCTGACAGTGTGCACTAACCTGTCCATCGTGACTGCAATGAGACCAGATGGGTTGAGGGGGCAGGATTTGGGGGTACAAAGAGCATATGACACAGCCTATCCTTAGGTCTCATCAGACACTGGGAATCTTCACTTTGGTTGAAGAGGTCAGGAAGAGGAGCAGCTCCTTTGGCTCTTTCTCCTGGAAGCCAAAAATGTTGGGTGCAGACCTGGCTCTCTCTCAGTCATTCCTGTAGCACCAAGCATCATGGGACCCTAAGGAAGGCAGCTTCTACCTGTGAACAGTAAAGGTGCAGGAACTCACAGTACTTGGGAGCCAGGTGGGGTACTCAGCGCCATTCCTCCCTGAACAGAGGAAGGAAAATGCTTCAGGTTAGCTCTGGCCTCTGGGTAACATTGAATTACTTACATTTAATATTTTATGGTAGGTGTAATGATATAAACTTCACTCTTCAGCATCCATTAGAAACGAAGGAACATCTATATTTTAGTGGCATCCAGCCATAGATTTCCCCATGCCGGCTTTTCTGGGGCTATGCCATGAATACAGGAAGCAGATGAGAAACCATCGATCAGAGCTTGGATTTTAACCCCATAAATATGACCCAGAGTGCTTATGCCTGTGAAATCAAAGGAAGAGGCTGATTTTTTATGAGGTTGGGCTCAATTTCTTTTTTTAATTCAAGGTGCGTCACGTATATTTATAAGCCCCAATCACAATCCTTTCAGGGAAGATTGGGAGATTGCTCTGTGAATACAGAGTACCTAGCATAGGAAACTGACATGGGAAGAAGGACCCAAGCAATGTGCTGGGAAGTAGAACCTGTGACCAGTCCATTTCCGCCATATCAAACAGAAAGTCACAAAGTCAGAAGATATAGAAGACACCTCACACTGTTTAGGGTAGCCACTTGGGAAAAAAAAAAAAAAAAACCTAACCCAGAAAATAACAAATGATTTGAGGAGGTGAAGAAATTGGAACTCTCAAGCACTATTTTTCAGTAATATAAAATGGTACAGTTGCTAGTGAAAATAATATTGTGGGTCCTCAAAAAACTAAAAATAGAATTACTATATGATCCAGCAATTTCATTTTTGGGTATTTGACAAAAATTACTGAAAGTTGGAAACCAAAAGATTGTGCATTAATGTCCACTGTAGCATTATTCATAGGTAGCCAAAAGGTGAAAGTAACCCAAATGTTTATCAGTGGATGAATAGATAAACAAAATGCGGTGCATACACAGTGGAATGTTATGCAGCCTTAAATGAGAAGAAAATTCTGACATGTGATGCAATGTGTATTAACTTTAGGAGTATTAAATAAAATAAGCTAGTCAGAAAAGAACAAATATTGTATTATTACACTTACATGTGGTATCTAGAGTATTTAAAATCCTAGATTCAAGAAAGTAGAATGGTGGTTACTCAGGCCTGGTAGAAGTAGGGAATGAGAAATAATTGATCAATGGCAACAGAGTTTCAATTTTTCAAGATTTAGAATTTTGGAGATGGATGGTGTGATGGCTATAAACAATGAGAATGTTCTGTGCTATGTACTTAAAATGGTTAAAGTGGTAAATATTATGTTACATATGTTTGACCATAGTTAACATTTTTAAAAAGATAGATATAGGCAGGGAGGTCAGTACAACCAAGAAGGGGGATGCAGACAGAGCTCACCTCCCTGCATGAATGCATCTAAAATACATATACAAGTGGAACAATTCTTGTGGAAAACAAACTTGAGACTGTCAGAAAGTCTCCTCTACAACTAAGACTGTAGATAAAGATCTATAGGGAGCTGGGTACTAAGGGAGAAGTGATCAGATCAGGACCTGGGGCTCCTAGCAGGGGACACAGAGGAAGGAGGATATCACAGACTTGTAGATCCTCCTTGGAGAGTGAGAAGTTCCAACCATACATTTGGCACACCAGCCCTGGGTCTGACACTGGGAAGATAAGTCCTGTTGGCTGGTTTGAAAACCAGTGGGTCTTACTAGACAGCTGTAAGAAGCCAAGACTCTGCTTATGAAGAATATGCATACACACTAGCTTATTCCTGGAAGTAAGGTGGAGGGAGTAGATTAAAAATGGCTTGGGGTTCTGGCCAGTCTGAAATGTCACCAGTATGCACCCCAGACAGCACTAAGTTCCTGCCCCAGCCCCTACTGCTTTGGTTCAGTGCCACACTAATGGAGAAGATTGCTACTGCCAAGGAGAGTATGCACTTGGAGGGGTCAGAGCTGGCTTGGACCTGGCCCTGCATCTGAACGGGGTGAGGGCAGTTGTTTCTGGCAAGTACACAGAGGCAGAGAACTGGAAACAGTCTGGGGCTCTGGCTGGCTTGCTAGGACCACACCAGCCAACACTTCAGCATGCACTAGGTGGCCACTCCAGCCCCTCTGGCTCTGGCACTGATCTCCACTGGAGTGGAGGTGCCACTGCTGGCGGTGGTTGGAGAGTACAGTTAGAGGGAATGGAATCACCTTGGATCTGACCCTCAGGGCTTCTGCTCCAGCAATTTGGATGCTGCCCCTGCCCCCAATGGAGTCGTGACAGTCACTGAGCATAGAAGCCCTGGCTCACACCTCATATTGGCTCTAGCCCTTCAATCTCCAGCTCTACGTCCTACCTAGGTGGTAGCTGCCAGCACACTCAGAGGAAAAATGTGACACGTGCTCACTTCAGATCAAGCTCTCCAAGCAAAGCCACTGGGCACATCTATATTGCATATTAATAATCCCACATAAGGATACACCTTCAAGATCAAGATAGGTAACTGTTTCACCTAAATTCATAAAGACAGAGAAGGTCAAACAAAATGAGAAGAGTTTGTTTCAAATGAAAGAACAAGAAAAAACCTGAAAAGACAACAAATGAAACAGAGATAAATAATTTAACAGGTAAAGAATTCAAACATTAGTAATAATAATGCTAACTGAACTTGGGAAAAGAATAAATGAACACAGCAAACATTTTAACAACGAACTAGAAAATATAAGAAGAATCAGTCAGAAATGAAGACTACAATAACTGAAATGAAAACATACTAGAAGGAATCATCAGCAGAGTGACTGATAAAATAGAAAGCATAAGAAATATGCAAGATAGAATAATGGAAATTACCCACTCAGAACAGCAAAAAGAAAAACAAACTATAAAATAAAGAACAGTTTAAGGGACCTCTGGGATAACATCAAGCATACTAATATTTTCATTGTAGGGTTCCTGGAGAGAGAACAGAGAGAAAGGAGTATAAAATATATTTGATGAAATTATGGCTGGAAAATTCCTGAACCTGAAGATAAAACAGATTTCCACGTTCAGAACACAGAAAGTCTCAAACAAGATTAATCCAAGAAACTCACACCAAGACAGATCATAAATAAAATGACAAATTTAAAGAGGAAGAGAAAATTGTAAAATAGCAGGAGGAAAACAGAGTCATACACAAAGGAGCCCCATAAGGCTATCAACTGATTTTTCTGGAGAAACTGCACACCAGAAGGGAGTGGAATAGATATTTAAAATGCTGAAGGGGAAAAGCTACAACTTAAGATACCCTGTACAGCCAGGTTAGCATTCAGAATTGAAGGAGACAAGAAGAACTTCTCAGATAAGGAAAAACTGAAAGTGTATATCAATACTAAACTGACTTTAAAAAAAAAGTGTTTAAGGGTCTTCTCTAAGTGTAAAAGAAAAGGCTACAACAAGAAGTAAGAATCTACACAAATTTGCCACTAGTAAAGGCAAATATATAGGAAAGGCTATGGATTAACCACTTAAATAGACAAGCATAAAGATTAAAAAACAAAAAATATAAAACAAATTATAAACTATAGCAAACTGTTAAGGGTCAGATAAGAAGATGTAAAACATGACATCAAAAACATAAAAGATGGAAAAGAGGAATAAAAAATATGTCTCTTATGTATATCTTCTAGAATGTGTTTGAACTTAAATGAGTATTGGTTTAAAACAAGTAGATACAGTTATAGCTCAACTTTTATGTCCATTGACTTCTCCAGGCAAGAATACTGGAGTGGGTTGCCATTTCCATTTCTAGGGTATCTTACCAACCCAGGGAGTGAACCCAGGTCTCCTGCATTGCAGCACATTTTTTACTGTCTGAACCACCAGGGAAGCCCATATATGAACCCCTCCCCATAGTAGCCACAAATCAAAAATATACAATATAAACACAAACCAGAGAGAAACAAACACAAGCATACCATTAAAGAAAACTGTCAAATCACAAAACTAAAAGAAGAAAAGAACAGAGAAGAACTAGAAAAACACCCCCAAAATATAAGCAACAAAAGCAATAACTACATACCTATCAATGATCACTTTAAACGTCAATGGACTAAATGCTTCAACCAAAAAACACAGAGTGGCTGACTGAATTAAAAAACCAAGACCAATGTATATGCTGCCTACAACAGACTCAGTTTATATCTAAAGAGGCACACAAGCTGAAAATGAAGGGACAGAGAAAGATATTTCATGCAAACAGAAATGAAAAGAAAACTGATATAGCAATACTCATATCAGATAAAGTAGGCTTTAAAACTGTCTATACTGAAATATGAAGAAGGGTATTATATGATAAAGGGATCAATACAAGAAGAGGATGTAACACTCATTAAAATATATGCACCCAAATAGGAGCACCTAAATATATAAAGCAAATATTCATAGACATAAATGGAGTAATTGACCATAATGCAATAATAGTAGGGAACTTTTAATACTTACATCAAATGATGTGAGGACAAATGATCCTTACAGAAATTAAGGAAACAGTGGCCTTAAATGATATTTTAGGCCAGTGGACTTATAGATATCCTTAGATATCTATAGGGCGTTCCATCTCAGAAAAGCAGAACACACATTCTTGTCAAGTGCACATGGAATGTTCTCCAGGATAGATCAGATGCTAGGCCACAAAGCAAATCACAACATATTTGCTGCTGCTAAGTCACTTTCATCGTGTCGGACTCTGTGTGACTCCACAGATGGCAGCCCACCAGGCTCCCCTGTCTCTGGGATTCTCCAGGCAAGAACACTGGAGTGGGTTGCCATTTCCTTCTCCAATGCATGAAAGTGAAAAGTGAAAGTGAAGTCCCTCAGCCGTATCTGACTCTTAGTGACCTCATGGACTGCAGCCTACCAGGTTTCTCCATCCATGGGACTTTTCAGGCAAGAGTACTGAAGTGGGGTGCCATTGCCTTCTCTGCTCAACATATTTAGAAGGACAAAATTTATCTCAACCATTTTTTTCTGACTACAGCATTATGAAATTAGAAATAAATTACAGGAAGAAATATTGGAAAAACATTGGAGACTACACAGCATGCTACTAAAAAAAAAGGCCAGTGAATAAATTAAGGGGGAATCAAAAAATATCTTGAGACAACTGAAAATAAAAACAACTTTCCAAGGTCTATGGAACACAGCAAAAGCAGTTTTAAGAGTAAAGTTTATAGTGATACAGGTCTATCTTTTCTTATTTGAGATAAGAAAAATCTCAAATAACAACTTTACCTGCCATCTAAAGGATTTAGAAAATGAAGAATAAATAAAGCCCCAAATCAGCAGAAAAAAGGAAGTAATAAATATCAGAGAGGAAATAAATAATAGACCACAAAATAATAGAAAATATCAATAAAGCTGATCTTTCAAGGTATCCCATGTTCATGGATTGGAAGAATTAATATTGTTAAAATGCCCATGCTACTCAAAGCAATCTATATATTTAATGCAATTTCTATCAAAATACTCATGACATTTAGTCCTAAAATTTGTATGAAAACATAAGAGATCTGAATAGCAGTCTTGAAAAAAAAGAGCAAAGCTGGAGTTACCATGCTCCCTGACTTCAGACTACACTACAAAACTATAGTCATCAATCTAGTATGGTGCTGAAACAAAAACAGGCACATAGCTCAATAGAACAGAATAGAGGACCCAGAAATAAACCCACAAACACATGGTCAAATAAAGTATGACAAAAGAGGCAAGTATATACAATGGAGAATAGATAGTCTCTTCAATAAGTGGTATTAGGCAAACTGGGCAATTACATGTAAAAGAATTAAATTAGAATATTTTCTCACACCATATACAAAAATAAGCCAAAAAATGGATTTAAGGCCTAAATGTAAGACTGTAAACTGTAAACTTGTAGAAGAAAATACAGGCAGAACATTCTTTCACATAAGTTGTAGCAATATTTTTTTAGATCAGTCTCTTTAGACAAAGGAAACAAAAGCAAAAATAAACAAATGGGACCTAATTGAACTTAAAAGCTTTTGCACAACAAATAAAACCACTGATAAAATGAAAATACAGCCTACTGCATAGGAGAAAATATTTGCAAATGATATGTCCTATGAATCCAAAATATGTAAACAGCTCATACAAACAAATATAAAAAGAAACCCAAATAACCCAATTGAAAAATAAGCAGAATACCTGAATAGATATTTTTCCAAATAAGATATAGATTGTCAACAGGCACATAAACAGATGCTCAACATTACTAATCACCAGAGAAATTAAAATCAAAATCATTATGAGATATCATCTAACACCTGTCAGAATGGCTATTCTCAAAAAGACCATAAATGACAAATGTTGGCAAGGATACAGAGAAATGGAACACTAGTGCACTCTTGGTGAGAATACAAACTGGTGCAGCATTATGGAAAATTGTATGGAAGGTCCTCTAAAAGCAAAAATAGGACTATTACTTTGCTGACAAAGGTCCATATAGTCAAAGCTATGGTTTTTCCAATAGTCATATATGGATGTGAGAGTTTAACCATAAAGAAGGCTGAACTCTGAAGAACTGATGCTTTTGAGCTGCAGTGTTGGAGAAGACTCTTGAGTCCCTTGGACTGCAAGGAGATCAAACCAGTCAATCCTAATGGAAATCAATCCTGAATAGTCATTAGAAGGACTGATGCTAAAGCTGAAGCTCCAATACTTTAGCCACCTGATGCAAAGAGCTGACTCATTAGAAAAGACCCTGATGCTGGGTTGAAGGCAGGAGGAGAAGGGGATGAAAAAGGATGAGATGGTTGAAGATGGCATCACTGACTCGATGAACATGAGTTTGATGGAGCTCTGGGAGATGGTGAAGGACAGGGAAGCCTGGAATGCTGCAGTCTATGGGGTTGCAAACAGTTTGACATGACTGAGCAACTGAATAACAACAACATGATCTAGCAATTCTACTCCTGGATATGTATCTGATGAAAACAAAAACAATAACTCATAAAGATATATGAACCCCAATGCTCATAGCTTATTTAGCTTATTTAAATAAAGTTAAAAATGTGGAAGCAAGCTGCTGCTGCTGCTGCTGCTGCTACTGCTAAGTCACTTCAGTTGTGCCGACTCTGTGTGATCCCATAGATGGCAGCCCACCAGGCTCCGCTGTCTCTGGGATTCTCCAGGCAAGAACACTGGAGTGGGTTATCATTTCCTTCTCTGGGAAGCAAACTAAGTGTTCATAAACAGATGAAGGGATCACAAGGATATGGTATATGCAGATATCAGACAGAGAAGACAAGTGTTGTATAATAGCACTTACAGGTGGAATCTAAAAAAAACAAAACAAATGAATAAACATAACAAAACAGATACAGACTCATAGATATAGAGAACAAACTAGTGATTACAAGTGGGGAGGGAGTGAGGGGAAAGGGAAAGGCAGGGATACAGGGTTAAGAAGTACCAACTACTACTATGTATAAAATAAGTAAGATATAAGGATTTATTATTACAGCACAGAGTCAATATTTTATAATAATTTTAAGTGGGGTATAATCTACAAAAATACTCAATCACTATATTGTATACCTGAAACTGATATAATATTATAAATCAATTTTACTTTAACAAAAACATAAATAAATAAAAGATATAGATGACAGGAGGCCTTATAGATGATCTTCTTCAATCCACCGATAATATTATTGTGAGAAAGGCCCAAAGAGCAATGGTAATTTGACTAAAATCACACATCAAGTGAATGGGAGACCTAAGACTAGAACATAGCTCCTGACTGTCAGTCCAGTGTTCTTTTGATAATCCCATACTAACGCATTTCATTATAAAATACTGTGCAAAATGTCAGTGAGTAGTTTATGGAACACTTAATGTAAGCAAGGCACTGTTCTGAGGCCTTTACATACACTAATTAATTGAATGCTCAGAACGACCCTGTGAGGAAAGAACTATTAATACTATTATTTCAATTTTATGCATGAGAAAACTGAGGCAGACAGATGTTATGTAACTTGTGTCAATCCACCCAGTGACAGAGCCAGAGGTGGAACCTAGAGAATTCAACTCCTGAGTCCACTGTCTTTACCAATCCACTGTTCTGTTTTCTCAACAGAATTCCTAGCATCCTATATTTCAGGGGAGTCTTCCCAAATATAAACAATATAATGAACAGTACTGTGAGGAAATGTCTTAGCTCTCTTCTGTCCATTATGTATATACTGAGCACCTAGGGCTTTCTTCCAGTGTAGGCAAAATGAAAAATAGAGGAGTTGAGAATTGTGGAGAAACAGCCAAAGATATGATGTTCCCAAAATCCCAGATGTTTTACAATCCGGTGAGAAGCTCACTGAAATAAGAGCCTGTGTGGACTGGGAAGCTCAGTGAAGAGTCAATCTCTTCTCTTTGGAGAGTCAATCTGCCCTGGGTTTTGAAGATTGAACAGGGCTTGGTTTAAAGGTATGGCTTATGCCCTGAATATGGGATGTGCAGTCCCACCCTGGGAACTGTGCAGAAGATCAAAATACAGATGCCATTTACTTACTTTCTAGGATGCTAGGAAAAGTCTGCACTCATTTGGTTGGAAATAGGGTCCACCTCCTGGAACTTTCTAGTTTAGGGCTAAAAACTATAGAAGACATCTAGTTTCTTTCTGAAGAATCTAAACCAGTCACAAGGCCAGTATAGGTGGAAAGAAGGCACAATGAGTACCCAGAACAATTGATAAACCATATTTCAGAAACCCATGATTCCCATGGACTTGTGGGATCATCTCAGAGTACTGAAATTGAGGTACAATTGGCCTGAGGTGCTGGAACTCCAGGTCTCCCACCCTCAGTTTCACTAAACAAATGGGCCTGTGACTAAATATGTCTGAAAACTATAGCAAGAAGTTAACATGCTACCCTGAATGCTCAGATCCTATAGTATTCTGTGGATTGGAAAGTAAACCAACATTTATTGAGTGCATGGTGCTAATTTCTATTAATCCCCACAGAAACACTAGAGGGTAGGATTTATAGTTATGTCCACTTAATAGATTAGAAATCTGAAGTGAATGAAGGTAGAGTGACTTTCCAAAGATGGCATAGCTGTTTGTCAGTGGAGCCAGTACACGAATAGAAATCTGTTAGACTCGGAAACCTATATTATCTTGAGTACACCAAGAAGTGTGTACAGAGTTTTAACAGACTCCATCTTCTAAAACTGGGGAGAAGTATGAGGGAGGTTTGGCAACAGAAGACCTACACCCAAAATTTGAGACCAGCAATGCACGGATCCTACATGAGTTCAGAGAGGCTTTCAGTTCTTCTGCATGAAGGTATTTCATAAGTTGCACCTGTTGCCCCAGCAACAGGGGTAGGTTGTGAATGTCTGAGGTTACCATGCCTGTTAGCATCCCTCTGGAGGGCAGAATGATGGCTATGTTGTGAAGAGCAAAAAGAGCCTTTGTTACCACAGTGAACGATAGAGCATCAGATTTTGATTGGATACCAGTAAGCTTGACTTCAATTCTAATGATTCACAGTTTTTCCCATAAGAATGAGTCCTGGCTCATTCAGAAATGAGACAAGATAAACTCATCCTCTTTACTGTGTGCTTTCTGGCATTGCTTTAATGATACTGACTTGTTTGCCAAGAGCTATATACACTGTCTCTAATGAGGTGCTATTTTTTCTATGCAATAGATAATCGTATTTGACTGTATTTTTAGTTATTGTTCAGGGCAAACACTCTATATTAATAGCAATGACAGATAAAAGGTCACATATAAAATATTTCACATCCAACAAGTAGACATTTCCCTCTTTAATTGATGTCTAAAGCAAATGTGGTTGTAGAGAGCACTTCAGGAAAATGTCACAACAAATTGGACAGGTCAAAGAGAGAGTTTTGTCTGAAGGTGCAGAGGCAAAAAGAAAGCCACTGTCCTTCTAAGGGGGACCAAAACTTTGGTTCCTTTGGTGCCTCATAATTGGTGTAAAGTCACAGCATTCAGTACCATGGACAGCACCACGGCAAGCCTTGTCTGGATAAAACTGCAACTGATCTGAGTCCGGTGGTAGCTTTTGGATAATTCTGTCTCCCAGGTTCTCGGGTTCTTGCCAAAATCTGCCATGTATTAACATGAAAACTTCTAAGTTCCTTAACTAATTAGAGCTGATTTTATCCTGAAAATGAAGAAAAGCTGGGATGATGCAATGATATATGCAAAATGCTCAACATACAAAGTTCCCTGTTCCTCAATTTCATTAGGTAATATCAATGAGAACATGATATTTGGATGCTTCAGGCACAAGACATGCTATGTTGTGATGACCTTGCCTTTTGGGGCCTACTTCCTCCTCTTGTTTTGTCTCTCCAACTTCATATCTAGACACTTTCCTTATTGATTATTGTTGTTACTGATGGTCCGCTCCTATCTATGAGCTGCTCTGATAGTCACATAAAGCTTTACATCCCAGAAGGAGAGCATTGTTTGAGGAATCTTAAGAAATAAGTGGTTATTCTAGGGTCAAAGAGTAAAGTGATAATGGTGGCATTTCAGGTATGATGCCAAGCAGCAGGGGAGAGTTTGGATATAAAATGTGCAGGGTTAAATTCTGACACACACGGAGTTTGTTACAATGCATTAAAAGGGTACTTCTTTCTGTGGCTAACATTCCACAGTGGGGTAGGACTGTAAGGAGTAAAAGTACACATTTGGCTTCTTAAAAACTGATTCAGTAATAAGTTATAGATGAGGCATTTGGAGAAGGGAGAGGGTCTTTCATGAGCAACTCATCCATTGTGAAGTGAACTGCACTGTCCATTTAGACATCAAACTAGTTCTGGGGAAACCTCATCTCATGCTTTCTGATCCATCTCATCAAACTTCTTGTCTTGAAGGCAGTCTCAGCTCTTTAATCTCTCTGTAATCGAGATAAATGTCTTAATAAAGATGCATGTCAATCCTCTTTAATTTGTCACAGGTAATACCTGTAGTTTCCCAAGTTCTCAGCATTTTCATGACACGTTTGAAGTCTCAGAGGGGTCTCCTAACCTGCATTTCTGTGGTCACTGTCACCACAATACCACTTCTGGTTTATATAACCTGTTCTCAGGGCAAAGAGGTCCTCTCCCTCCTCTCTCGCTTGTTTAAATAAACCTGTTAAAAATGCATGAGATGCAGAGACTTTCCCACATAGTCTGAGTTCCCTTTTCACTTTGATTTTGACAGAATAGAGAGATGTAAATATATACACAGATCCATGATAAGAAGGCATTCTCTGTGGTAAGGCTAAGCACCATTATTTTTTAAAATTATTTTTCTCCCTGTTAAAAGAGTAAAGATGTGAATTATAGAAATTTTGAACATTGTAGGGAAAAAAGAAAACCAGTCCATCAGGTTCCCATATGCTATAAAAATCACTGCCAATATTTTGGTCTGATTTCTTCTAGTGGATTTTGTTTTTTCCTATGCATACTTTTATTTTACAACTATACTTGTTTCCTTAGTGGAAGCAATGTTGTGTATATGCATTTTTATTTACTCACTATACGGTATAGGGGCTTCCCTGGTGGCTCAGACGGTAAAGTGTCTGCCTACAATATGGGAGACCTGGGTTCGATCCTTGGGTCCAGATCTCCTAGAGAAGGAAATGGCAACCCACTCCAGTACTCTTGCCTGGACAATTCCACGGACGGAAGAGCATGGTGGGCTACAGTCCATGGGATCGCAAAGGGTTGGACATGACTGAGCGACTTCACTTTCACATGTTATGGAAAATTTTTACATTATCTAAAGTCATTTTTAATACTTTAGAATTAGAGGGGTACATTATTGATTATCAAACCATTCCTCTATTGTTAAACAGTTAACTTGTTTCCTTTTCTTTCTTGCTTTTAGAAATTATACCATAGTTGACAACTTTCTACACAAAGAATAAATACTGTAAGCATGACAGTTTTTAAACAATGGAGTGTTCCATTAATTGTTTTTAATAATAAGCAACACTTTAGTGAAGGCCTAATATGTGTACAGTCCTTTTCTAAGTAGTATGAGAGAGATTTGAAGTCTATGAGATCATATCTTTAGCCTTGAGCCTTATTCAAGAGGGTAGGGCACAGGCTCTTATCTGGATGTTCCTTAGAGATCCACCTATTTTCCTTATTGGGATATTTCCTTATTGGGATATTTCCTAGTCTATTGATATTAGGAGGACATTCACTTCAGAGTATGGCCTGTGAATACTGTTGATACATGTTGAACATGTGATTCTGGGAACTGTTGCAGGCATCTTTGAAGAAAAGCAAGGGACCAGCCTTAGGAAGCCAACATTGGAATTTGGATCTTTGGTGACGTCACTGAGTTGATACTCAATTAATCCTGGTTATATCCTGACCCCAGACTTCTTATTACATGAGAAATACATTTTTCTCCTTCTAGTTTTTTTCCAGTTGAGTTGGGTTTCTTTATTATTTGCTGAAAGTATCCTAATAGAGTAAAATCCACATGTCATAATAATGGCTATCATTTATAAACCTATTTTACAGACTTTATCTTTTTTTGTCTTTAAAATATATGATGTAGCTTAAAAGTTATTCTTTTTAAAAATTATTTATTTTTATTTATTCACTTATTTGACTGTATCAGGTCTTAGTTGCAGCACGCAAACTCTTGAGTTGCAGCATGTGGGATCTAGTTCCCCAACCAGGGATCAAACCTGGGTCACCTGCATTGGGAGCGCAGAGTCTCAGCTATTGGACCACCAGGAAAGTCCTGAAAAGCTATTCTTACCAAATACAATCACATTCATGGAGAGTTTAAGCCTTGGAAAAAGGCTTTCTGCTAACTTTGTTTCTACCAGTCAATCTTTGTTGTCAGAAGATCATCATCCAGCAACCATGACCACCCTGCATTGCTGGACCCTTGAGTGGGTTTTTATTGCATTCACATGTGTTTTTATACAGAGGGAATTCATTTATTCTCCAGGTTTTTACTTTAGGTTCCATGAAGAACATTCTTGTATGTATCTTCTGGAACAAATATTGAATGAATGCAGTACAGTGTACTCAGATTAATACTTCAGTCTAGTCACTGTGTACATCAACATGTGCTGGACATGACTCCTGTTGTGCCTGAGAAAGAGTCATTCCTGATTCCTTTTCTTTCCTCTTTCTCTTCTTTTGGGCTTCTTCCTTAGGTATCATGAATCTTTAGAGGTCTACCTTTGAGCACATAACTGCCACTTTGTACTCTCCACTTCTGGCTTCATTCTACAGACTTTATCTTTAATTGAACAATGAGTCTCTTCATTGAACAGATAAAGGGACTGAATATAAGAGAAGCCAAGCAACTTGCCCCAAATCACAGATCTGGGATTTGAATCCATATTTGTTGGAGCCTTGTTGATGGGGAGATCATAGAGAGAAGAGTATCAAGAATATTGTTCATGAGGGTGAAGAGGAAACAGACAGCTTTCTTAGCATCTGCGCCCTTTGTTGAAATGTGCATGCATGGAACTCACTGCTTTCTGAAATCTTTTGACATCTATTAGTCTATTATAGCCTCCCCCAAACATCTTGTGCAAGAGGAGACAGGTTGACCATAGAGGTTTAAGTGCTCCTATCCCCAGGCACAGTCCTAACTGGCATCAGAACTGGAAACTAAATTCCCTGACCAGTGGTTCAGACTTTCCTCCAGTAAAGCCCACTGCTGGGGAAGTCTGATCAAGAGAAGATTCCCATCCTCCTTCCTGGTTTTCTCTCTTTAATCCCACCATTCAATATTCTTATTTTTTTCAAGCACAGCATCTACCCTGTGGCAATGTTAGCAAATTTAATACATCAGATAAAGAATTACAAATATTTATGGATGCATAACTTCCCACTCCAAAAGGGGCAGGGATCAGATTATTAGAGAAAATCAACCCAGCATGAAGTTTGCTTTTTATTTCTCCCTTCAATTCTAATTCAGTTAATATACGTGGTTTTCTGAGAGTGAGAAACTTTGGCTCTGGAAAACAGGACTTTGCATGACAGGGATACTGGTTTGCAAATAAGGGATTTCATTTTATTCACTGATTCCATTGGAACTTTGTAACCCAGACATCCCTTAGCGGTTTTCCACCTGGGACTTAGAGATTCCAAGAGTGATGACAGCATCCTGGTGGGTGTGTGAGTCTGAGAAATACCTCACCTTCTCCCTCTCTCACTCTGAGTCTTTCAAAACCTGAATCTGGACAAATCTTTTTGTTGACTTATTTTTAATAAAATTTTTTTAAGGTTCAACAAGAAATAACTAAAGGTTTCCCTTTAAAAGACAAGACTTGGTTTACTGCCATCTGCTCTAGAAAATTCCCCTGACTCCCTCCACCCTCAGGCTGGCTTGGGGGTTCTCCTCTACATTTCTACAGCCCCTGGAGATGATCTTGGCATTTATCACTCTGCATCTCACTGTTTTCTTGTTCATGTCCTCCACTAGACTCAAGTTCTTTAATCAGAAACTGTATTATGCTTGTATCTGTATTGCCAACCCTTAGCATGGAGCTTGCCATGGGGATAAGTGCTCAGCATGTTCTTCATTCCATCATTCCTAAGTGGTACACAGAACACAACTCAGTGTGTGTTCACATCTCAGTATTCAGCTGAGAATTTGTAGCTAGGCTATTTCAGCCTGATGGAAACACAGACCAAAGGAAGTCCCGCCTCTACCAGCACAGAATGTCTGTCTCGTTCTCTTCAATAACAAAGTCCCTGTTCTGGAAACTTATTTATGACTAAGACACTACCCTGTGAATTTTCCCTGTCCTAGTGCTCCCATTCTCCTGGGGAGGAGGGCCTGCAGCCTGGAGAGACAGATGCACAGAAGGTGATGGAAGGTGCTGGCCAAGGCCCCTGGGTCTGCCCTAGAGTTAGATGCTAGTTGAGCCCTTCTGCTCCAGGTGCTGATCCTGTGCTGGACAAGCCTGCAGCCCCTGCATAGTCCCTAGATTCCCCCCAAAGCTGGGGGCAGTAATGACCCCTTGAAAGCCAGTCTGAATTGAACACTGAAGTAGTAGAAGTGGGAAAAATATGTATTTTGCAGAACTCTTCCCAGGGAGAACAACCTGATCATCTCTGGGGGTGGTATGGGGCTGAGGGAGCACTGGTATCTCTAACAATGTTCTTGAAAGGATGCACTAATTATCTGAAGGCTCTCGTTATCTGAAGGCTCTGGTTAACTGAGGCCTCAGTTTCTCAAGGGGATGTGCACCCCTCCCACAGCCTCACTCTATTAAAAGTGAAGCATTTTAAAAGGACTATTGGTTTGAAGGGATTCGTTTCTAGCATCCCCAGAGGTCATGAGTGGAGTCCACACCTGAGGGTGTAGGAAGCCAGCACAGAGGAGGTGGCACAGGCTTGATGGCACAGGCCACTGGTGGGAGCTGCCTAGGTCCAGAGAGAAGGAAGGGGAGGCAAGTTTGGGGCTGAGGCACACATGCTCACCAACTTGCTGGGCCAGACCCCCCACCTGGCTTCGCAGGAGGTTTACCTCACTGGGTAGCATGTGTCGAAGGTATTGGCAGAGAGGAGAGAGGCAGGATGTGGAGGCTGAGCATGAGTCTGGGCTGACCTTGGGTCTAAGGCTATGGAGGGTCCCAGGATACGTCCTTGCTAGACTTGTTTTGAAGACCCCAAGGCCCCCATTCCAGGAATAAGCTGTTCTCTGCTCAAGGTATATCATACAGTCAGGGAAGCCAGCCTTTCCCATAATCGCTCCCCACAATCACTCACCATCAGTCATCTAGACACCCTTGCCCTTTACCTGTTGTAACCAAGCCCATTGATTTCAGCTTCACAGCCCCCATATGATAAGGGGACAACCCGCAATTTCCCAGCATCCTTTGTATGGGGCTATTTGGTGAAGTCTTGCTCTTGACATTCAGTAGATATGATTTCTCCATTGCCCCTGCTAACCTCTCATCAAACAGAAAAGCAAACGTAAGCAACTCAGTTTCTTAGTGACTGCATTTACGTTCTGTTTCTGCCTTCTCAAGTGCCTGCCATCTATTCTTGCATTTCTGGAGTGACTTAAGGCTAAAATTGCATTCCCCCAAATGGCCTTTTCCTACTTGACCTAGTTCAGAGCTCCAGCTAATAATGAGATGCTCCTGAATCTGGGATAATCTAGAAGATACATAAATTGAGTCTTCTCAAATAAAAATGAAGTATGGGTATTACTTATGTGGAAGTAGGGTCTGGTGGGCACCCAGCTCCCTTAGGACCACTGCCAGCCTGACTTTGCATGGTTAGGCCTGAGGTGTCTAGTCAGTGCCAACAGTGTACCCTGAAGCATATGATGCCTACATCTAAAATCATCAAATTAAGACCATGTCACTTATCACTACATCATTTTCCAGCAGCCCTATCATACCCTCTTTCCTTTGAAAGAAGGCAACAGGGTCATCACTTTCAGTTTTGAACTCATGGCTGGGACTCCCTTTTCTGTGTTTCCATACTCCTTATCTTGTCTCCCTACCCTCTATCTGGAAACTATAAATGGGAGTGAGTTCTGACAAGGTCCCCCAATCTGTGATGCACTCCCAGTGAGAGGCTATCCTGGTAACCCTATTCCTCCACCTGTCCTCGGAATCTCCTGGCTGGCTTGCACCATGCAGAGCTCCTGCAGGGAACCCGATGACAAGGGCTGTCAGAGCAGCTGGGCTGGGGGAAGATGCAATGCATGGCTGCCTGTGGTCAGACCCTGGACGTACATCACGCCGTGAGATGACACTTCACGTGAGAAGGCATCTCATGGCAGGACAAGGACGCCTGTTTACGACACTAGAACACAGCATTCAGAGACTGTTGGGAATGCACTTGCAATAAGTAGAAAAGCCATAAAGCAGCCGCAAAGTGTTTGCAGTGAGAATGGCCTTTTCTCTGAGGGGAAGTGGCGCAGATGCCACTTCTCCAAAGCATCAGCATAGTGCTGTGCCTGGGGCGTGTTTCAAAAGAGCAAAGCGATTATTACTTGAAGAGACAGAAATTCCTAGAAGGGTTTGCGCCTGTGCTTATTATTAAAGTGATCTACAATCACGCCAAGGTGCAAGCTCAGAACTTTTCACATGTCATCCCTTTATTCTCTGTGACAAACCACGGTCACAGTACTTGTGCTGGACACTGTTGTTGGCTGCCTTCCCAGTATCCACGTCCCCACCCCTCTTCCCAATTAGATCACGACTTGATGTACAGCCAGCCCAGCCCCAGCCCCACAGGGGCAGCCTAGTGACTTAAATAAATCCAGGCATGGCGTTTCTCTGGCCATTGTAGCTCAACTAGGAGGGGACTCGTGACCATTGCTCTGAGGATAAAGACACATGTGGCATGGTTGGGGACCTGATTCTCTCTCTTTCTCTCCCCTGGCATGAGGAGAGAGTAGCACACAGACCCAAGTGCCACCAGGGGCCACCTTGGGATTTCAGCAAACTGCCCTTAGTCTAGTACCCATGCTGAGGATAACAGAGCAGAGGGACAGGTTCAAATCTTCCACTTTACTTTTTCTTTCATTTCCTCTTCAGCTAGGTGCAGAGTAGACACTCAATCTGTTTTTATTAAATGACATGCCAAAGCTCCCCAAGCAGGGAACGGTGGCTCTGAGGAGGGGCCTCGAGTCCTTGAACTCTTTTTTGCATCACAATAATTCTCTTGGACAGTGAAGAAAGCTGAACACGGAAGAATTAATGCTTTTGAACTGTGGTGTTGGAGAAGACTCTTGAGAGTCCCTTGGACTGCAAGGAGATCCAACCAGTCCATCGTAAAGGAGATCAGTCCTGGGTGTTCATTGGAGGGACTGATGTTGAAACTGAAACTCCAATACTTTGGCCACCTCATGTGAAGTGTTGACTCATTGGAAAAGACCCTAATGCTGGGAAGGATTGGGAGTGGAAGGAGAAGGGGACGGCAGAGGATGAGATGGCTGGATGGAATCACCGACTTGATGGATATAGGCTTGGGTACACTCTGGGAGTTGGTGATGGACAGGGAGGCCTGGCGTGCTGTGATTCATGAGGTCGCAAAGAGTCGGACATGACTGAGCAACTGAACTGAGCTGAACTGGATTCTCTGGAACTCCAGCACGAGAAGACGGTCATGCCAGCATGAAGAAAATAATCAGCTTTCAGCAGTAGCAAAGTTTTTACAATTAATCACTTTCAGGTCACAGCCTGAGACCTGAGGGGCCATTGTTAATCCCCTAGGAATGAGCATCCCAAAGAGATTCTTCAGTAACTGCTCTGCTCTGCTGGGTACTATGAGTCAGCTTCTACAGACACCCAGCATCCTGACCCCATCCTTTGTTAGGAAATGGGATTCCTGATGGACTTGCTTTGTCTTTGCTGAAACAGACTCTGCTCTCTGCTCTATCACCCTTGGGGTTTATCTCACCACTTAGCCTCCCAAGCCCCCTCCTTACCCCTTTTTTTTGTGTCAAATGGCAATAGTTTGTCATTGGACCAAATGTTTGTCTCTGCCCAAGGCACCTGAGATTTGCCAGGATAGCACTATTCCTGTGAGATTTCCTGAGTGATGACATAGCATAGTGCTAACAGTATGGCCTCCAGAGCCAGTGCACAAAGCTCCATCACTCACAAGGTGAGTGACTTTGGAGAGATCACTTCATTTTCCTGTGCCTCATGGTCCTCATCTAACATAGGTACCACAACAGTCCTTGCCCCATGGTGCTAATAGTCATTGTGCCACAGTCACAGAGTAACGAGCTGCACAGCACTGGAGGGCGTGTGCACACTGTGTACACAGCCTGCACGTCAAGGTGGCCCTGAAGTGCATGTACCAAGCAATGAATCCATACTTCATGTTAGGTATTATTATTGTTATTATTTTTACTGACTAAAAATTACAATTACTAAAAGTAATTGTTATTACTTTTACTGATTAAATTCCCTGGGATCCTCCCAGCCATCTATGCCACCCCAGCTGGCCCCTAGCTATTATGCCCTTACAGAAGGGGACCAAGTGGGTTAAGACTCCCTCAATGCTGTGTTTGGCATGGATATTACTATAGCTGGGGTGCAGGGCAGTTGCAGTTTCTAGCAGCCTTGATAACAAGAGGTACAAAACTAGGAGGCTTCCTAGGAAACTAACAAGCCTGCCATGAAATGTGAGGGAGGACCTAGCTGCATCTTTTATATGAATTTTGGTATTTCTCACTTAACTGGACAATGAGTCAGGTAATCTTAACAAGCTCTTATTTATTCATTTAATAGAAGTGTAGTTGGTTCGAAATATGTGTTAGTTTCAGGTATATAGCAAAGTGATACAGCTATATATTTGTGTGTATATATATATGTATATATAAGACTATACAGTGGAAGTGAGAAATAGATTTAAGGAACCAGATCTGATAGAGTGCCTGATGAACTCTATGGATGGAGGTTCATGACATTGTACAGGAGACAGGGATCAAGACCATCCTCAAGAAAAAGAAATGCACAAAAGCAAAACAGTTGTCTGAGGAGGGCTTACAAATAGCTGTGAAAAGAAGAGAAGCAAAAAGCAAAGGAGAAAAAGGAAAGATATACCCATTTGAATGCAGAGTTCCAAAGAATAGCAAGGAGAGATAAGAAAGTCCTCCTCAACGATCAATGCAAAAAATAGAGAAAAACAACATAATGGGAAAGACTAGAGATCTCTTCAAGAAAATGAGAGATACCAAGGGAACATTTCATGCAAAGATGGGCTCGATAAAGACAGAAATGGTATGGACCTAAAAGAAGCAGAAGATATTAAGAAGAGGTGGCAAGAATACACAGAAGAGCTATACAAAAAAGATCTTCATGACCCAGATAATCACAATGGTGTGATCACTCACCTAGAGCCAGACATCCTGGAATGTGAAGTCAAGTGGGCCTTAGGAAGCATCACAACAAACAAAGCTAGTGGAGGTGTTAGAATTCCAGTTGAGCTATTTCAAATCCTAAAAGATGATGCTGTGTAAGTGCTGCACTCAATATGTCAGCAAATTTGGAAAACTCAGCAGTAACTACAGGACTGGAAAAAGTCAGTTTTCATTCCAGTCCCTAAGAAAGGATATGTGAAGAATGCTCAAACTATAGCACAACTGCATTCATCTCACATGCTAGTAAAGTAATGCTCAAAATTCTCTAAGCCAGGCTTCAGCAATATATAAACCATGAATCCAAGATGTTCAAGCTGGTTTAGAAAAGGCAGAGGAACCAGAGATCAAACTGCCAACATCTGCTGGATCATCAAAAAATCAAGAGAGTTCCAGAAAAATATCTATTTCTGCTTTATTGACTATGCCAAAGCTTTTAACTGTGTGGATCACAATAAACTGTGGAAAATTCTGAAAGAGATGGGAATACCAGACCACCTGACCTGCCTCTTGAGGAAGCAACTGTTAGAACTGGACATGGAACAACAGACTGGCTCCAAATAGGAAAAGGAGTACATCAAGGCTGTATATTGTCACCCTGCTTATTTAACTTAGATGCAGAGTACATCATGAGAAACACTGGGCTGGAAGAAGCACAGGCTGGAATCAAGATTGCCAGGAGAAATATCAATAACCTCACATATGCAGATAACAATACTCTCATGGTAGAAAGTGAAGAAAACTAAAGAGCCTCTTGATGAAAGTGAAAGAGGATACTGAAAAAGCTAGCTTAAAGCTCAACATTCAGAAAACTAAGATCATGGCATCTGGCCCTGTCACTTCATGGGAAATAGATAGAGAAACAGTGTCAGACTTTATTTTGGGGGCCTCCAAAATCACTGCAGATGGTGACTGCAGCCATGAAATTAAAAGACGATTACTCTTTGGAAGGAAAGTTATGACCAACCTAGACAGCATATTAAAAAGCAGAGACATTGCTTTGCCAACAAAGCTCTGTCTAGCCAAGGCTATGGTTTTTCCAGTAGTCATGTATGGATGTGAGAGTTGGACTATAAAGAAAGCTGAGCTACAGAAGAATTGTTGATTTTGAACTTTGGTGTTGGGGAAGACTCTTGAGAGTCTCTTGGACTGCAAGGAGATCCAACCAGTCCACTCTAAAGGAGATCAGTCCTAGTTGTTCATTGGAAAGACTGATGCTGAAGCTGAAACGCCAATACTTTGGCCACCTGATGTGAAGAGCTGACTCATTTGAAAAGACCATGATGCTAGAAAAGATTGAGGGCAGGAGGAGAATGGGACAACAGTGGATGAGATGGTTGGATGGCATCACCAACTCAATGGACATGAGTTTGGGTAAACTCCGGGAGTTGGTGATGGACAGAGAAGCCTGGTGTGCTGTGGTTCATGGAGTCGCAAAGAGTTGGACATGAATGAGTGACTGAACTGACTAACTAAAGAATACATATATTCTTTTTCTTATTCTTTTTCACTATGGTTTATGATATGGCATTGACTATTTCTCTGTGCTACACAATAGGGCCATGTTGTTTATCTCTTTTATATACAGTAGTTTGTATTTGCTAATACCAAACTCCTAATTTATCCCACTCCCACTCCCTTTTCTATTTGGTGAGATGAGTTTGTTTTCTATGTCTGCAAGTCTGTTTCTGTTTTGTAAATAAGTTCTTTCTTAACAAGCCTTTTGAGTATTGAGAGACTAAATTAGTTTCCAAGGCATCACCTGCAACTGTCTCAGCTGAACCTCCCTGTGTCCTTGAAAGAAAATCAGAGCAAAGAGATTCCATATTTTGACGTGAGGAAAAGAAAAACTCTGAATAAGTGGTTACTCCTGACACAGTGAGGCACTTGTGAGTCCGATACTTGAATTGGGGGCCTGAGGCCACTGGGCTGCAGGGCAGGCCTGGATGCAAAAGTCTCTAGCCTCTGACACCTCACCTCTTAGTTTTGGTTGCATCACTGTTGTTTAGTTGCTCAGCTGTATCTGACTCTCTTGAGACTCCATGGATGGTAGTCCGCCAAGGTCCTCTGTCAGTGGGATTTCCCTGGCAAGAATACTGGAGTGTATTGCCAGTTTCTCCTACAGGGGATCTTCCTGACCCAGTGATCAAACCTGTGTCTCCTGCACTGGCAGGTGGATTCTTTACCACTAAGCCACCTGGGAAGCCCAGTTGAATCAAAAATCCATAAAACTGCTGCTTCCAAACACTGAGGTGGCTTATTAGATATGCCCTCCCAGAAGATTCCTTAAGCTTTACCACCTGCACTTTCCAAGGATGATGCAAAAAGCAACAATGCTGTTGGTAATTGAGCCAGCTGGTCCTCACCACTTCTTGGATATAATTCATGGAGATTGTTTTCTTTGTTTATTTGTTTATTTTCTAAAGGCTCAGCTTCATTACAAAGACGCATTCTTCCCAGCGGATCCACTAATCAGGGAAATCACTGAAACTCTCAAATGGAAATGTCTCTAATAATTCACTTTATTTTGACTCCGACTAGCACTAAGATGGAGAAGGCAATGGCAACCCACTCCGGTGTTCTTGCCTGGAGAACCCCAGGGACAGCGGAGCCTGGTGGGCGGGCATCTACAGGGTCACACAGAGTTGGACATGACTGAAGCGACTTAGCAGCAGCAACAGGAGCACTAAGAACTTATTTTCTTGATTTCCTCAAGTTATCCCTAAAGTGAGACAATTTTCCCATCATCATGCTGACAGCCTACTCTGCATTATTCCATGGAAGTCTTTATTTGCATTCACAGTGGGTTTAAAACTTGGAGTAGTTTGATGAGATTAATATGAGGTGTCTCTTCAAAAGTTGAGTGGTATAACAATTTCACGATGCCTCCACTAACTATGTGAAATGAAATATTAACTTCACAAACACAGTGACAGATTAGAATATCATTTACCTCCAAGGCAATTATGGCTTCTGATCACATGTCACCATCACCCCAGGGAAATGTGTGAGCCCTTTTCAATCACTCCCCCAGCTGGCATTCAGTGAACACCTGCTTTTGTCCCACACAGCTCTGGGAGACCTGAGATATAGTCCCAGGCATCAGGGAGCTGACATACCAGTGGGACTAACCAATGATTAAAATGGCATGTGATCAAGAGACAAAATGGGTGACACAGACACCAGCAGATGTTGAGAAGAGAAGACAGTGTGGGTTGAAGAAGTGGATTCACAGAAAAGACATTAAAAAATTGTAAAAGTACAGGCACGATTTAACAAATGCTACTTGTGCCAACACCATGCTTGGCATCTGACATATGCTGCTGAATTCAGACTTGATCACAATTCTATGAATCTGAGGCTCATCCAAGCTCAAACAGCTCTCATCGTTGCAACTGGTAGGGCTGTGGTTCTCCTTTAGGACCTAAGATCTGGGGTCGTGAATCAGGCCAGGTGAGATCCCATTCCCTGTTCTGTCCTCTAGAAAGGGCTTTTCTCCTTAACGCTACTGCTCACACGGAACTGTAATTATATGTTAATTTGTATGCCCCCAGACCAGGCTGTGAAGCTCATAGCTGGGTTTCATTTATTAATACTGTCGCACTGGTGACAACTCAACATAGCCTGACACACAGCTGAAACATAGCAAATGCCCATGAAATGAGTGAGTGAGTTTAAAAACTTCTAATTCCTCTAGGGCTAGGGTAGTTGCATGCTCCTTTGCAAGCCCAACCTACCTCTTTATCCCTCTGCCATGCTCCCCTCCTACACCTCGGTGAGACAGAAGTCATCATGGAGGCAGTGACCAAACATTCTCCACTTTTTATCCTCTCTACCTTCTACCCCAGACTCTGTACCATGCTGAACCGATTGCACAGACTTCGGAAACTGACTTGGGTTGTGACCTTGATGAAAGACTTCAGCTCTGACTTGAGACTTTGCAAGGAGGATGCTTCATTTTCAGAAACAACCACTCCCTGGAGCACCCCCCAGGACACTGGAACCTTTTAATTGCTCTTTACTAATTGAAAACCAGTTTAATAACTAAAGGACTTGAGCAAGTGAACAATAGACAGTCTCACATTTCGCACATGGGGAAGGCAAAAAAGCCCCAGTAGTGAGGGATAACAGCATCTACATGAACAAATAAACATTTTCATAATTTGCCTACTAATTAAAATAGCAAATACAATCAAATCCAATTAAGGTGGATTGGTCTATGGGGCTTTAAATCAGAGGAGCCTGGTTGATGACTCTGGAGTCATTAATTAGGTCTGAAGTGATTTCTTCCAAGCAAATCCTGTTGGCCTACACCTTTCCCAATAACGGGGCTCATGATCAGCTGAGAAATCACAGGTGTCATTCAGAACTGGACTCTGGCAGAGGCCTATTTCAAGGTTTTTATTTGTTTCATTCAGGGAAGGCTTTCCATATTTCTGAACTTGGTTGGTGCAACTGGTGGTCCCTGGGGTTCAAGGCAGGATCAGGGATATGAGTAAAGGCTGGTCCCCTGGGTCTTCACCCCTTCCCTTATCAGCAGTGCTCTCCACATCCTGCCCTCACCAGGAAGCACCCACAACTTCTGGCTTACTGTACTAGTAGTTCCTTGGCTGAGGCTAGAAAAGGATGGAATGCTCTCATCTGACTGAGATAAAGGGAAGCTTGGTTCAAGCTCAGTTTCCCTGAAGGATATTTCTTGGTGCTGGCTTTGTGCTAGAGTGTGTCCACGAGTGAGCAGAGGTCTTGTCCTAAGGAACACAGATGCATTTCCTTTGGGCAGATAGACATTTTACAGAGATATTAATGGTTATTCCAATGCCCCCAAGGGCAAGGCCTGGCACAAAACCAGAAAGTGGGCCTCATGTAAGAAAAACAGGGAGAGGTGGGACTAAATGGGAGACTGTAAGCTCCTTCCTAAGGAGGTGACCATTACTAACTCACCATGATAGTTTCCTGTCAGGGATCCAGGCCCCAGTTCCCAGAAGTTCTAGATTTACCCAAAGGTTAAAAATTCAGATTTTTATAGAAAAATAAAACCCATTTTTGTTGTTGCTCATTTAGTTTTTCTAAATTAGCTTTTTTAAAAAAACAACAACAACACAGGAACATGGAAACATGGATAGTCCTCTGCGATCTCCAGGGGAACAGCCATATGGATTAGGCTTAACAACAGACAATTCTCATCCAAATTAAGGAGGTAAGGTCAGGTAGGAGGCATAAGAAAGAATATGTGCAATGTCATGGTTCCAAGGGATAACCTGACCTCTTCCCCATCCTAGGAGTCTTGCAGATGAACAGCCATCCCATGAGGAATGCCAGAGCAGCAGCTAAGGGAACCTCCATGTCAGGAAGCCTAGGGTTTTTCATGTATCATGAATAATTTAGGGGCTTTGAATTAACATCATAAGATTTCCTTACCCAAATTCCTTCTAAAAGCTTGGTCTTGAGGATAGCTATTTAATTTAAAGGGAAGATGATAGCAAGGAAAAAAAATATCTCACTTCATGATATGGTTGTAAGGATCCCATGAGACCAGACTCAGGAAATGTCCAGAGCCCGTCACTTGCTGATGTAATGTGTGCCCTACAGGTCATGGTATGGCCCAAAGCATTCCCTTCCCTTGAACCAGGCTTTCTGTACTGCATATTCTAATTTCTTGGTCCTGTGGTCACCCAAGGACTGGGATGGAGGTAGATCAAAGGAGGCAACTTCAGAAGGCAGGGCCTGTTTCTATTCCCACTTTGAGCTGCCCTTGACATTCCTAAACTGGCAGAGGTAACTTCCCAAAGTGCTGAGGACCTTACTGAGGAAGCTGCTGGTGTATTTATTTGCTGGGATCTGGAGACAGGGGCACTGTGCTTTGTATCACAAAGCCATTATGAGGTCTAGACTCTTTACCAATGACACACTTCACATTGTGAGTATAGAGAGTCCCTGAGCAGCTGGTACTGATGTACCTGAAAACTGTGAAAGCTATCCTGTCAATCTCTGAGTTGTCCCACTCCTGGAATCATTATGCCCCTTTGCTACAACTTTATAACCCATTTGTGCTTCTTCTAAAGCGCTGACCACAGCTGCTGCCTCCTTGAGGCATTCTCCACTGCTCGCCTCTGCTCTCAGCAGTAATTTGTCATATAATTCAAAATGACACTCTGCTCCACTGAAGTGCCATCTCTTCTATGGAGTTTTCAGGAGGACCCTCCACTGACAGAGAATATGAGTCCTCCCCTTAGGGCATGGAGGCTACACTGGAATGAGGAAAGGGCAATGGACCTTAGAGTTAGAAAGCCCTGCATTCAGTAACCCTGGCCTATCTCTCTGAGCCCTCGTCTACTTAGTTGTAAAAAGAACTAGTAGTCCTTCATTTTCTGGGTGATCATGAAGATCAAGCAATGAGACATGCACAACACACAGCATCTGACACATAAAGGGATTCAATGAAGAGCCGTAAAGTGACATGTTGCCCTTGTTTTTCTGTCTCTTCTGCTAAAGAACCAGTTTCCAGACGGTAATGGTATCTGATGCCATCTTTATAACCCCAGAACCTAGCACCACCATTGGCACACTTTTTCATTCATTCAATGTAATTGCCTGAATGTCCCCCTTCCTCCACCCCCACTCCCACCAGAGGCCTTGCATTACTTCTTTCCAATATTTATGTTAAAAAAATTAACACATAAACCAATAACACAAAATAGAAATTGCCCAGCATTAGGGTGGAGACCTTTGGAGACAAGCTAACAAAGAATCCAATTGCTGAAAATGTCACCCTTTAAGAGGTTTTGCTCTCAATTTTTAAAACAAATGCAAATTCCCAGCTCTATTTCTCTCACATACTTGTTGCAGGCTCTAAAACCAAGGCAAGCCAAACAGTCTTCATCTGAAACAACGCCCCCCACCCCATCCACTTTCCCTTTGACCTCAATTAATTACAATTTCATTCTGGTTTTAGAGGTGACTTCACTGCTGACTGCAACTCCCTGGCTTGTCCTGACTCTTGACAAGGCCCATCTGAGAGGAGGTGGAACCCAAAGGTGGTCAGTTTCCATAGATTTTGTTATTTTAAAAGAGGGCTTAGGGTTGTCTTGCATGTTCCCAAGGCAAAGTGATAGCCTCAAACCAGCTCACAGTTAAACCCAGAAAGCACTTCAGACTGAAGGGGATAACATGGCTGTCAAGACATGTTATGTCTATTTCCCCTAGGGAGAAAGACTTTAAAGACAAATAAAGAGAAGGAAAGTCAAACTCCTCACAGGCGACCATGAAAGAGCAGGTCAGGGGCCCAGTGCTGGGGTGAATTGCTGAGTGACGGCTTCTCAGGCAGCCTGTTGGAGGAAGGTCACCATACACAGAACACGTGGCCCCGCTGGAAGCAGGAAATCGTTTATTTCTGGGTAACTGGGATTCCAATTTGTAAAGTAATGCCCACCTAGCGATCTGAAACCAATTATTTGTTAGCAAAACCAGCACAGAGCAAACAGTGACCAGGAGGAGAGCTCAGATTCATGTCCTAATGAAACTCTTGGCCCTCTCATTAAAAATAAATGTCTACCTTGCTTCTCAGCATTTGGAGACGACAGGCACAGACTGCGGGGCAGAAAGGAAAGCCCTGTGGGTCCAGATAAACCACAGAAAGCAGAACCAGGCTTAATTGGATTACTGCTAATTAGGTGCTGCTAATGAGAATGGAGAACAGTGGATGCATGTGTAGAAAAATAATTGGAATAATCTTCAGTATTAGAGATGCAACTTTAGATAAGGCTTTTCATTTCCTAGATAGTTTGTTAGTACAAGCTTGCTCCTCCATTTTCCTGTCCACAGAGCCCAGGGTCTGTGCCCTGTGCCTGGGTAGAAATCCTGGCCCACTCTCACTAGCTGTGGGACTCAGGCAAGTCACTGAACTCTGTGTCTCTCTCCTCATCCACTGAACACAAATGATTAAAATAGCACTTACTTCATAGGGCTCTAGTGGGGATTATATGTGTTATTACATTTAAAGCCCTTAGGATAGTATCTAGAACATAGTATATATTCATGCACTTTAGACGCTGTCATCTATTTACTCAAACGATTTTGTTAGGTATTTTCAAGGTCCCTAGTTCTGGGACAAGCAAGTGTGGTCACACCAACCCTAATTCAACAGCTTCCCACTAATCTTTTTTTTTAATTGAAGTATAGTGGATTTTCGCAAGTGGAGCAGTTGGTAAAGAATCTGCCTGCCAGTGTAGGAGATGCAAGAGATGTGGGTTTGATCCCTGGGTGGGGAAGATTCCCTGGAGTAGGGAATGGCAATACTCCAGTTTTCTTGCCTGGAAAATTCCATGGACAGAGGAGCCTAGTGGAGGTTACAGTCCATGGGGTCACAAAGAGTCAGACACAACTGAGCACATACTGGCTGGCTGGCTATGGAGCACTTTTCTACCTATAGTGGATTTACAACATTATGTTAGTTTCAGATGTATAATAATTCCACACAAATATATGAATATACATGTTTATATTCATCCATATATTTTTGGATTCTTTTTCATTATATGTTATCACAAGATATTGAATATAGTTCTCTGTGCTAGGCAGCAGGTTCTTGTTGTCTATTTTAGATATAGTAGTGTGTAAATCCCAAGCTCCTAATTTATCCCTCTGCCTCACCTTTCCCCTTTGATAACTATAAGTTTGGGCTTCCCTGGTAGCTCAGATGGTAAAGAACCTGCCTGCAATGAGGGAGACCTGGGTTCTATCCCTGGGTTGGGAAGACCCCTTGAAGGAGAACATGGCAATGCACTCTAGTATACTTGCCTGGAGAATGCCCATGGACAGAGGAGCCTGGCGGGCTACAGCCCGTGGGGTCACAAAGAGTCGGACACAACTGAGCGACTAGGCACAGCACAACCATGTATGACTTCTATGTCTGTGAATCTGTTTCTGTTTTCTAAATAAGTTCATTTGTGTCATTTTTTTTAGATTCCATATATGTGATATCATTTGATATTTGTCTTTGACTTATTTCATTCTTTTTTATGGCTGAATATATATGCATCTTCTTTATCCATTCATCTGTTGATAGATACTTAGGACACTTCCATGTCTTGGCTATTCTGAATAGTACTGCTATGAACTTTGGGGCACAGGCATCTTTTCGAATTAGTTTTCATCTTTTTCAGATATATGCCCAGGAGTGGGATTGCTGGGTCATATGGTAACTCTATTTTTAAAATGAAGACTTTGTTGACCTGTGGCCACATCTTGCTCACCTATTCCTTCCTGTCTGTGCTCTGGCAGGACTGGCCTCTCTCCAGGCTCTGATCAGCCACGCTCTCTGCTCCCAAGAGCCGTTGCTCAGACTCTTCCCTCAGCCTGGGATGCTTCAGGAAGGCAGAGTCTCCATCTGTTTTTCTTTCTTCCTGAATCCATAGCAACTAACATAGAGGCTGGTTTGTACCAGGTGCTCAATTAACAGCCATTGAACTAATGGATCAATGAATTAAAGGCTAAAAAAATACCTAAGACAGTGCTAAGACATGATAGTAGTAGCTCACATTTATTTAGTGCTTGCTCTGTGAAAGACGATGTTCTAAATGCTTTTCTTATATAATCTCATACCCATTGCAGCTTGAATAGCAGGTAATAGAATAGTTGGAGAACAAAGTACTGGCATAGCACTGGGTAGGAGAGGAGATCCCAGGCTAAGCCAATAAGGGAAGGATAGCTGGAAAAAGGCCTCTGGAATCAGTGAGTCCACCTCACAGTTAAGGAGGGCAGAGAGCATGGCAGCAGCCCAGAGATGACCCCTCAGTTGTGTCTGCAGACACTAGGATGATCTCACAGAGGGGACCAAATCCTGAAAAGAGTGCTGAAGGACAACTAGGGAAGCCTGCTTCTACAGGAAGGAGGTGGGGTCTTTCCAGAAAGAAGAACGGCAGCTACAGTAGCATGCAGCCTCACCAGAGCCTGGGAAACTAACCAGTGCATGAAACAAGGAAGTGGTAGTTCCAGGGAGGCGTGGAAAGAGGCTAAGGACCTGGGGCCAGCCAGACCTGCCCAGGCCTACAGGCCAACCTGAGCATTCACAGAAGTCTTTAAGAGTCAACAACCAAACATAAACACATCTCTGGCTGCAGGACTGGATTTAGATGGGAGGGGCAGGAGAGAGGTGAAGAGCGGGGAGACCCCTCTAGTGGCTCAGAAGACAGATGTTCAGACCTGAGCTTCTGCAGCTGTAGCAGTAAGGGGAGGAAGGCCAAGTTGGAAGGAGATGAAAGTGGAGCAGGAGGAGGAGGGGGAGAGAGCATGGAGGTTTAGGGCCCCAAGGCTAGACCTTCCCTGGAGGTGATAGTGGCAAGTCAGGGCTGAGGGGCCCAGCAAAGTCACCATGCCACGAACAGCAACACTCAGAGGCATCAGTCCTACCCCAACACCCAGGCTTGTGTCCTGGGAGAATTGGGCATGTGTGTTTGCATGTGCGTGGTGGGAGGGGCAAGGGGGGCAGAACCCAGGCCTAAAGAAGTGGGAGGACAGGGTCAAGTGCCAGGGCATGGGGCAGACATTCAAGGGACAGGGAAGGAGCGGAGGGGCTGAGGAAAGATTTAGTCCCCGGGGGATAATTTCTGGCTGGGCCTATGGGGAGATTCTTGTGGCTGCCAGCTCTTATAACTGGGACTTGAAATCCTTGACTGAATGTCCTGATCACAGAGGGATGCTACTATGCCCAACAGGTCTGTTGGCTTGTCCAGGCCCTGCATCCTCTGGCCTGTCCACCTTAACACCGGCTATGTCCTGCTCAGAAGAGCAACCCTCCAGAGTATCATGACATCTATGGTAGGACTAGTACCCAGAGCTCCCCTTCATCCTGCTCCATCCCTGGGCCATCTGGGCCACCTGCCTCCTCGCCCTCTTCAGATACTCAGTGCCCAGGGTCTTTCCCACCTTCTCCTGTCTCAGCACCAGTGCACACCACAGTCCTGCTCAGGACCTGCCAGGCCAAAGTAACCTGAGGCCGCCTCTCACTAGCCTCACCTGGCACCACTGCCCATGGGAGTAGCAGGTGGCCCAGACATCCTCCCAGTGCCCATGTGTCCCAAGCATCTCATTGCCTCTGACCTTTCACAGGTATGCCCCCACCTCCTATTCAACCTTCAGTGTGGGCCTAAGCAGGCCTCCCTCAGATAAGCCTTCCCCTGGAGCCCCAGTTAGGCACTCCCTGTACCCACTACTTCTACTTTGCCTCACTTGTCAAGATGACAATTCATATAACCAGCTCCTTAATCATACATTTAGGGTCTGACTCTCGTCTGACTCTAAGTTCTGTGAGGGCAGGGGCCAGGCTGATCTATCCACCGCTCTATCCCCAGTACTCGAAATAGAGCCAAATACATAGCATGTGCTCAATTAATATTTACTGAATATACATGAATGAATACCAAATGCAACCACGGCTCAAAGATCACACAGTCAGTAAAAGTTAAATCAGGATGCAAATCACCTATTCTGCATAGGCTTCGGGCCAATTCAGTTAAGAACCAATTTTTAGCAGAGAATTTGCTTTTATATCTGTGTTAGGGTGGTGCTTAGGGAAGCAGTGAGATGGGGGAGGGAGAGAAGCAATACGACATGCATATTGATTTTCTGAGAATCCTGGATGGCTTAGCACAAAACTGGAGTGAGGGTTATGCTTCTGAAATGTTAAACACTGTTTAATAATTTGGCGCCACACGATGAGAGGTTTCTGTCAACACAGAACACGTGGCACTCTGGCTGGCTGAGAAATGAGCAGGGTGGTTTTGAAACATTCACCAGTTCCCTTGGGAAAGGCCGACTAATCTGATTTTAGCACTTCGCACAATGATTTGGATTGCGTTCATTCACTGCAAAAATATGCTTGCCAAAATTAACTAGGTAGGCTCTCCCAGAGAAGATGCAGGCTCCTCCATCAGGACCACATTCATCTATCAGGATGCTGCGTGCATTCCAGGAGGGCTTGCAAAGGATTGATAACCATAGGGTCACATATGACGAGCCCACTATGAGCCAGCCCAGTGTGTCCTCACCCATGTTGACCAGCTGTCTCTGAGTGGGTGATTCTTATGCCTTTGCTGTAGTGAGTGACTTGCCTGGGTCTTGACACCCACCCTAGCAGAGCAGGCCTGGGCACCTGAGGCCCTCTGCCCTGAAGCCTGTGCTCATCCACCAGTTCTATCTTCTTGGCTCCTGGGTTGGTATTGGTACTGTCAGTGTTCCAGAAATGAGGGTTCTGTAGCCTTCCAGTGATGCCCAGGAGGCTCAAGATGGAGTTGACAGGCTCAAAGTTTAGCCAAGTGTGGGAGGGGAGGTTTACTATGGGCTGTGGTGGGGGGGTCCTTTGGTCCACTCCTCACCTTCAAGAAGAGCGTCATAGAGACTTGATGTCTGGTCTGCATGGTCATACCTGTGGACCATGTAAACGGCCACCTAGAGAGACTTCACAGGAAGCAGTCACTACATAACTCTGACCGTCCAATGTAATCTTTGATAGTGGGCTTCCCAGGTGGCACTAGTGGTAAAGAATCTGCCTCCAATGCAGGAGACTTAAGAGATGAGAGTTCAGTCCCTGGGTTGGGAAAATCCTCTGGAGCAGGAAATGGCAACCCACTCCAGTTTTCTTACCTACAATATCCCATAGATGGAGGAGTCTAGCAGATTACAGTCCATGGGGTCTCAAAGAGGCAGACACAACTGAAGTGACTTAGCACATAGCACCATGCCAGACAGCATTGTATCACGGTGTTTCTAATGGGTTTGTCATTGCTCTGTTTTTCAATATACCAGAAGCTTCACAAAGTAGAAATGGCTGAGACACCTTTGCTCCCATGAGTGATGGAGGAAAGCGTAACATTCCCAAACTGGGGTCTGGCCATTTTAGAGAAGTTGGTTTCACTAAGACAGAGGGAATACTGGGAAGGATGAAGGAGCAAGACACAATGAACCCATTTAAAAAAACAAATGTTCAGTCAACAGACATTTAATGGGCACTCACTCCGTGCTTTTCCCTGAATCAGGCATGGTTGCATGGACGTGACTAAGCAGAGGTGAGCACTTACTGTATAACCTCACACTTCTATCCCTCGTCCCAAGGGGACTGTTTAGAGAGGATCAGCCTCACCCTTCTGTTTGCACAGCATGGAGAAGTAATGCACGGATGTGGGTTGTCAGAGGTACAGTCTATATGTCCTGCTGAAGGGATCAGGGAAATGCAGGAGCCAAGAGTCCCCAGAAAGAAGAGCAATGAGGGCGAGAGGGAGGATGTCATGGATCCTGTGGGGAGGTTCACACTGGCTTGTTGGAGAGGACTGGGCAGATGTCCTGCAGGGCAAGGGACTCTGAGTCCTCAGGGTTGCTCATGCAGAAACAACACCAATGAGAAAATAAATTCTTAAAAAAAGAAAAACAAAAATGGATCCCAAAGCACCAGAAATCTGGTGGGGATGAAACTGCCTTGAATAGGCAGAAAACCACTTCTGCAACAGAGACATCAATTTGCTGGAAAAGCTGCTTTCTGTGGGTGCTGAGACCAGAGGCCAAGCGGCAATTGGGTTATGGGTCTGGAGCAGGGGAGGAGACCGGGGGTAACCCATCGATCTAGGTAATACACGGGAGCGGGAGACAAAAATGTGTGGGGCAGGAGTTGCTCTCATAACATTCATTTTTCTCTCATTCTCAAGTCCTGCAAATCAGACTGTATTTTGCTTCCACTTGACAGAGGTAGAAACAGAGACTCAGGAGTTTCAGCAATTTGCCCAAGACCACAGAGAGGTGGAGCCAGGGTGAGCGGTCAATAAAGCCACGAGCCCACAGTACTAAAGCACGAACATGCTGCCATCCTCTTAGAGGGATGATGCTGTGGGGAAGAATATATCTTCTAATTGGAGAGGTCATGGTGGGTGTTTGTAACAAAGGGAAACAATTAGGACAGGAGAGATTCTACATGGCAGGTGGGTCATTGATTCAGAGTATTGATGAGCAGCGGCTGGGTGCACAGAACTGTCCTGGGCACTTTGCGTTGATCCTGAACACTCTGGGGTGCCTGTGAAATCAAGGCGGTACACAGATGGCGTGCTGTGAGTCTGTTTGGCAAGGGCAGTCTGGCAGAGACAGGGTGAAAGATGAATAGGCTCTGGATTTGTGGAGAAAGGAGGAGAACTTTCTGTGGTGGGGAGGGACACAGCATGAGCAACCAGTGGGGGCAGGGAGGACTACTGTCTACACCACCCTCTCTAGTCAAAGCCGAGAGATGGATGCTTCAAAGCACCATTCCCTGACTGATTGTAAAAGTAACATATGCTCACTGCAAACATCCTTGGAAAGACAGAAAAGTATAAAGGAATAACTAAAAAGTCATCCGTCAGTCTATGGTGTCTATCCTGGCAGGCTTTGTTCTGTGCATTAAAAAAAAAAAAGAAAGAACTAATCCATGATCAGACTATACAGACATTTCCCTGGCTTGCTTTTTATTTTTTTACCTTATCAAAATATTAGAAGCATTTCGTTCTCCTAAAATATTTTTCATGAATCTGGTAGCCATGGCTGTACGGGCTTGGTTGAAGGCCTGCCGAGTTCTTCTTTGGCCCTGACAGCGTGTTGCCCTGCACTGGCTGGTACACATGTGGCTTTCTGGAACGCTGAGGCTGGTTCACCAGGGCCCACTTGGCCTCCCCTGGGCACTGCTTGAGGGCCCATTCATCTCTTCCCGGGCCCTGACTGTACTGTGCTCCCCTCCCCGTCTCCTCCCACCTCAGCTAGTCAAGCTTGGGGTGATGTAAAGCAGGGGTCCCCAACCTCTGGAATCTAATGTCCAATTATCTGAGGTGGCACTAATGTAAAGGTAATAGAAATGAAGAGCACAGTAAATGTATCAACACCTGAATCATGGAAACCCACCCTCCCACCCTGTGGTTCGTGGAAAAATTCTCTTTCAGGAAACCTGTCCCTGGTGCCAAAAAGGAAACTAGAGGAACACTCTACTTTCTCTTTGGAAGCAAGAGTCCCAAAATGCCTTCACCCCACCACACTTGCAAACACAGCAACTAAAATATTTTATTTTTATTTTTTTGATATTTAAAAAATTTTTATGGGAGCATAGTTGATTTACAATGTTGTGTTGGTTTTAGTTGTATATTTTCTAGAGACAATGTAGTTTAAAGGAACCTGTGTCCAAAACAGACTCACAGACTTAGAAAACCAACCTAGGGTTGCTGGCAGAGAAGGATAGGGAGGAGGGGTAGTTAGGGAGTTCGGGATGGATGTGTGCACTCTCTGCTGTATTTAAAATGGATAACCAACAAGGACTTACTGTATAGCACAGGGAACTCTGCTCAAAGTTGTGTGGCAGGTGGGATGGGAGGGGAGCTTGGGGGAGAATGGATACATGTATATGTATGGCTGGGTAACTTTGCTGTCCACCTGAAACTATCACAACATTGTTAATTGAATACACTCCAATATAAAAGAAGAAGTTTAAAAAATGAACCTGTTTCAGGTTTCTGGAAATAATAAGAGATGTGATTTCTAATTCAGTTCCTGTTGGAAATGAGCGTAACAAGCTAGTACTATACAAATGAAGTCCCCTCTAACCCTTTTTTGTGGTGACAGCTTGGATCTGTCTATAGGATCCTTAGCACAGAGCAGAGGCTGCTCCTTGATCAGTATCGGAAATGGGGAGGGAGGGAGCATTGCATATAGTGTGCGTGCGTGTGTGCGTGCGTGTGTCTGTGTGTGTGTGAGCTCATCTGAATTTACCTTGCAGGGAGAAGCAGACTATCACGCATTACTTGCTACTTACAGACATGTGGGATACCTGGCACTTGATAGAGATAATTTTTCTTTGGATCTATAACAATAGGCATGAAAAGAACATTGCCAGCTCTTCTTACCTGAGGATATAGGGAGGTTAGCTTCTTGCCCACATACATAGATGACATACCTACCAAGTGGTGGAGTTGGGATGAGGATTTGGGTCTCCCTGGATGGAAAGTTGACTTTCTTTCCATGCCACCCCCTACTACCCCCTACCCCTGCGCTGGCTCAAGGAGATTAGAAGCATCCTCCGTCTCCATCACCATGGCCACATAGAGACAGTGGTAGCAGCCAGACTTTCAATTGCAGCTCAAGTCAGAGTCCCACTGTCAGCAAAGGACTCCATTTGGAACTGAACTCAGCATTTTGGAAGATTATTAGGGATGAAGAAAGAAGCATGAAGGGCTTTGAGGTTGGCCACAGTTATCAGAAAATTTTTTTAAAAAATGAAGTTTTATGTAGTTCCAGTCGGGAGCCATTTAATCTTCTCACTGTCAATTTCCAAGGTAACCACATAGCTTGTGTATGTCCTTTTCTGAATTTTACATATACTGGCCATTTAATCCACACAATTCCCCTAATGAGGAGCATTTCTGATCACTTCAAAGATAAAGAAAAGGAAACTCAGAGAAAGAAGTAACATTTAAAATCGAAGAGAAGGAGTAGCATGCGCTGCTGTGGACTTTATTTTCCCCGAGATTGTGGATTCTCAGTGCCATGGCCGCAAGCCCTGCCCTGAGACAGTGACCTCAGGCCAGAGCAGGGGTCTTGATGGTGGCTGGTCTCTTCAAACATCCAGCCAGAGAGGGCTGACACTTCCTAGCACGCAAGTCAGTGTTCCCTCCTTTAGAACATCTAAGATAGTTACAGGTTACAAAGACCCAGGGCCAGGCTGGGACACTGGAATAGTCCCTTCGGGCTCAAGCTTGCTCTCATGGCTTGTGCAGAGATCCCTAGACACCTACCTTGTCTGCACCAATTGACTTTCAACTGGATTCACTTTAAAATTGGGAAGGTGATTTCCTGGCAGTCCAGTGGTTAGGATTCTGTGCTTCCATTCCAGGGGCCCAGGTTTGATTCCTAGCTGGGTAACTAGGATCCTGCAAGCTGTGTGGCACAGCCAAAATAAATAAATAAGTGCTTATCCTTAGAAAATAATTTTTTTAAACTCACAAATTTATGCCATTATTAAAAAAAAAATTGGAAGTAAGCGTGTTTTATAAACTGCGGGAAGCTCTGTGCTTGGAGGATGTTATTTTACTTACATTTGGGAAAAATCCTGGAAGGATCACTTACAGAGATCATCCCTCTTTTGTCCAAAGGAGCTAAATGACTTGTCAAAGATGGCGAGGTTGGGCAACGGGATAGCTGAGACCAGAGCCTGACCTTTCTTTTGAATTCAGGTCAGTGAAATACTAATTGAGTACCTACTGTGTACCCAGCATCCTCCTAGGCACATAGGAGAATAAGAGGTCTGACCCTGAAGGAGGGGGAGCACAGGTAATCTCTTCTGGTTCCCCAAGCCTATTGGTAGACTGGGCACCAAATATGCACTCAAGAGCTAGTGGTAAAGAATCCACCTGTCAATGCAGGAGACATAAGAGATGAGGGTTCAGTCCCTGGGTTGGGAAGATCCCCTGGAGGAGAGCATGGCAACCAACTCCAGTACTGTTGACTGGAGAATGCCATGGACAGAGGAGACTGGCAGCTACAGTCCATTGGGTCGCAGAGAGTTGGATACAACTGAAGCGACTGACTTAGCATGCCACACGCATGCACTCAAGAGACACTGCCGTATGAATGGCTGAACTCATACAAGCTCACACTCTTTTTTTAATATTTATTCATCTGTTTGTCTGTACCTGGTCCTAGCTGCGGTGTGCAGGATCTAACTCCCTGACCAGGGATTGAATCAGGGCTTCTGCATTAGGAGCCCAGAGTCTTAGCCAGTGGACCACCAGGGAAGTCCAACATGTGATCACACTCTTGTTTCCTCTTATGAACACTTAAGAGCATAAACTGCCTACCTGAGGCCTGAGTTCATCCAAGAAGGCCCCAGGCTTTCCTGTCCTCATGTTGCCTGTATTCATCAGTATCCTCAACAAGATCACATACTGTTTGATGATAGAAACCTTCCTCTTGCTTCAGCCTCCCCTGCTGTGCGCATCACAGGCCTGGACAAAGCCTGGGGACTCAGCAGTGGCCAAGGAATCACAACCCTACATCATTTCTGAGACTGACAGCCTCATTAAGGCAAGCATACCCTTGGCCCATGTCGGAATGCTGGCATCCTCATTTGGCATCTTAGCCCTCCTGGTTCTACACTGGGCCCAAACCAACCTCTCTCAAGCCACCATTCCCACCCTACCCCACCACCCAGCCTCCCAGAGAGGAACCCACCCTCATCTGTTCTGTACACCTGCCTCACCCCCCATCTGGACTGTGGGGCACTCTTTTTATATCTATGACCATGTCAACACCTAGATCTACACCCACCCCAACACCTAGATCAGGGTTTTTCACATTGCAGGGACTCCAGAAGTTTGTGTTAAACACAGAAAGCATTTTAGCCACACATGTTTGGCTTGTTTTCAGTGAAGGTTTGTTGGCCTTTGAGGGTAAATGCTTTGAAGACAATATTTTTCAAAGAGCTCCTATGTGAAGCCAGAATTAATAAGCATCTAAATTATAAACCTCACCATGTAGAACAAATTGGATTTCTTTTCATTAATAGCAAGGAAGCAGAAAATAAGCCCAATCCCAAGGGAGCCAAATAAATACAGTTATTCACCATTTTCACTGGCATTCTTTTTTCCCATCTCTAAACCCATCTTTATTCAATTATGTAGCTTATAAATATGGCCCCCGGTATGTCAGCACAGCTAACAAGTGGTCTCCAATGTCAGTGGCCTTCTGACAGCTCACCCAGCCTTGCAATAACAGAGTCATGGCTGTAAGTATGGGAGTCTTTTTCTCTTTTTGCTTTCAGAGAGGAAAAAAGACCAACAACAACAACAACAAAAGCTAGCAAAAACCAACTAAGCCTTAAATGATCACAATGTTCCAAATATTAAGATGTGGGCCTACTGGCTTTTTAATCAAATAAATGTTAATGCTATTTTCTATAATAGCACAGAAACTGTTGTTGATGGAAAACAAAGGCCAGTCCAGGCCTGGAGTATTTTCACATATTCTTTCTTAAAAATATATTTGCTTTTAAAACAGGCCTCTTTTGCAGGAATCTGAGTACACTGATAGCAAAGGCTCTATGCCAAAACAACCCCTAGAAGAGCTGGAGGAAATTCCACCCCTGTGCTGGGGCTGTGTCTATACATTCCCCACTTGCCCTGTTGGCCAGAGGGTAGGGGGCATCCTCCAGGAAAAGGAGTAGGTCCCTTGCTTGCAGAACAGAAGTCCAACACCTAGCAAGTTAGCCAGTCCCACATCCTTGACCTTCTTATCTCCAAAAGAGAAATTCTCTGTGTGTAATCCAGGGCCCATGGGTTTGCCTGTGGCCCCTTGGAGGAAGAACTTGTGAATTCAAAACTGTTTTTTATAATTTCAGGAAGATGTTTTTGTCTTTTTTACTTTTCATAACTCATAAATATACCAGTGAAGTTTTACAAAAGCTACACAAGATATAATATTATAACAGATCAAATAGAAAAGCAGCAATGAGAATTCTGCTGTCTTCTACTAAGCTAGATCCTAAAGAGATTCACCATCAGGTGAATCAAAATCAACGCTACTCTTCTCACTGGATTCACTTTGTTTGGGATCATATAGTTAGTTTACAGAAAAGATGTTATTTATGTTCACACCTAATGGGTTGATTATCAGTGAATGGATAAGTCTGCTTAGTTGCCCAGTCATGTCCAACTCTTTGGGACCTCAAGGGCTCCTCTGTCTGTGGTATTCACCAGGCAAGGATATTGGCATGGGTTGCCAATTCCTCCATCAAGGAATCTTCCCGATCCAGAGATCGAACCCATGCCTCCTGTGTCTCCTGCATTATAGGCAGATTCTTTATCATTGAGCTACTGGGAATGAATAAACAAGTATAACTAAAATAGGTCAATTTTCATTCCAATAAAGTAAGTGCTAATAGATAGAAATGGTAGGAACCTAAGAGAAACAGAAGATATTAAGAAGAGGTGGTAAGAATACACAGAAGAACTTTACAGAAAAGATCTTCACAATCCAGATAATCGTGATGGTGTGATCACTCACCTAGAGACAGACATCCTGGAATGCGAAGTTGAGGGGCCTTAGGAGGCATCACTACGGACAAAGCTAGTGGAGATGTTGGAATTCCAGTTGAGCTATTTCAAATCCTAAAAGATGATGCTGTTAAAGTGCTGCACTCAATATGCCAGCAAATTTAGGAAACTCAGCAATGGCCATAGGACTGGAAAAGGTCAGTTTTCTTTCCTATCCCAAAGAAAGGCAATGCCAAAGAATACTCAAACTACCGCACAATTGCACTCATCTCACACACTAGTAAAGTAATGCTCAAAATTCTCCAAGCCAGGCTTCAGTAATATGTGAACCGTGAACTTCCAGATGTTCAAGCTGGTTTTAGAAAAGGCAGAGGAACCAGAGATCAAATTGTCAACATCTGCTGGGTCATCAAAAAGCAAGAGAGTTCTAGAAAAACATCTACTTCTACTTTTATTAACTATGCCAAAGCCTTTGCCTGTGTGGATCACAATAAACTGTGGAAAATTCTGAAAGAGATGGGAATACCAGACCATCTGACTTGTCTCTTGAGAAACCTGTATGTAGGTCAGGAAGCAACAGTTAGAACTGGACATGGAACAACAGACTGGTTCCAAATAGGAAAAGGAGTATGTTAAGGCTGTATATTGTCACTCTGCTTATTTACATTATATGCAGAGTACATCATGAGAATCACTGGGCTGTAGGAAGCACAAGCTGGAATCAAGATTGCTAGGAGAAATATCAATAACCTCAGATATACAGACGACACTACCCTTACGGCAGAAAGTGAAGAACTAAAGAGCCTCTTGATGAAAGTGAAAGAGGAGAGTGAAAATGATGGCTTAAAGCTCAACATTCAGAAAACTAAGATCATGGCATCCAGTCCCATCACTTTATGGCAAATAGATGGGGAAATAGAGGAAACAGTGGCTGACTTTATTTTTTTGGGCTCCAAAATCACTGCAGATGGTGAATCTAGCCATGAAATTAAAAGACGCTTGCTCCTTGGAAGAAAAGCTATGACCAATCTAGACAGCTTATTAAAAAGCAGAGACATTTCTTTGCCCACAAAGGTCCATCTGGTCAAAGCTATGATTTTTCCAGTAGTCATGTATGGATATAAGAGTTAGACCATAAAGAAAGCTGAGCGCTAAAGAATTGATGCTTTTGAACTGTGGTGTTGGAGAAGATTCTTGAGAGTCCCTTGGACTGCAAGGAGATCCAGCCAGTCAATTATAAAGGAAATCAGTCCTGAAAATTAATTGGAAGTACAGATGCTGAAGCTAAAGCTCCAATACTTTGCCTACCTAGTGCAAAGAACTGACTCATTGGCAAAGACCCTGATGCTGGGAAAGATTGAAGGTGGGAGGAGAAGAGGGAGGACAGAGGATGAGATGGTTGGATGGCATCACCAACCAAATGGACATGAGTTTGAGCAAGCTCCAGGAGTTGGCGATGGACAGGGAGGCCTTGCAGCATGGTGTCGTAAAGAGTTGGACACGACTGAGTGACTGAACTGAACTGAACTGAAATGAAATGATGGCTCAGATGGCAAAGAATCTGCCTGAAATGCTGGAGAACCAGGTTTGATTCCTGGGTTGGGAAGATCCCCTGGATAAGGGAATGGTTACCCCCTCCAGTATTCTTGCCTGGAGAATCCATGGACAGAAGCGGCCGGTGGGCTAGAGTCCATAACTACATAAAAAATATACTCAGATTAGCCTAGTTTTCATGCCTATGCTTCCACCCCATTCCTAACCAACTGCTTTTATTTTTATTACTTGCTAGTTTATCTTTCCCATGTTTCTTTTTAAAAAATAAAAAGGTATGTATAGAGGTGTAAAAAAAGAAAATAAAATCTTACAGATATCACATAGTGTGGCCAAAATAAGTCAGATCTTTATATCACTTTTCAAACCAAAATAAATTTCAGATAAATCAAAGATTTATATTGAAATAACACAAGTACCTAAATATTGGACAAAAATGAGGGCAAATCCTTTTATAATTTTTTACAAGTCTTTCTGTAAAAGAACAACTATGCTAAACAAAGTTAAAAGATAAATTTAAAAGATAGGGGAAATATTTTAACATATGTGATTGATAAAATGCTAAAATCCATAATATACAAACTGATTCCAAATTCATAAAGTTCAATATCCTTCTCCATAAATGGACAAAGAAACAAAAATTTATAATAGAACTATAAACAGTCAATAAACATAGGTACATCTTTGCTTATGACAAAATAAATATGAAGAAAAACAAGGTATTATTTTTCTTAGAAAACTGGCAAAATCATACATACACAGCTATGTATTGATATAAAGTTTCAGGGGGAAATGAGGGAAGGAGAGGGAAAATGAAAGCTCACTGATGATAGGGTTTGATACACTCACACATCGTGGGTGGGTATGAAAATTGGTCCCCAGACTCATGTCCCTCCTTCCCCATCAGCTAAAAATGAAAATGACAATAGCTACCTGCAAGCTCTGTTACTGGTTGAAATACACAGTACTGAAAGTAGTCTATAATTTTACAAAACATAGTCGCACACCTTACCGTGTACAGTTCTGTCAGCAACACTGTGAGTGATATACCATTATCCTCACCTTCATTTGGCAGGTGATGAAGTTGAACCTGAGAGAGGTTAAGTAACTTGCTTAATGTCACTTGACTAATAAAGGTTGGGAAATGAGTTTACACTGTACAACCAAGTCTTTGGACTCTGCGTCCTGTATGATTCTCTTTTCTGAGTAGCACTTGTTCTAATAGGCACTCTGGAATTCTGGGGTAAGTTGAGACAGATGCTGTAGCATGTGGGCAGGGTTGTTACTCGGTTCATTCTTCAACAAAGACATGCGAAGGAGCTAGTGCATAGCCAGCGTGATGTAAGATGCTCAGGACACAGTTGTGGTCAAGGCAGATATTGTTCTTCATGCTGTGTGTGGGGCACTATTTTAGTAGGGCAGATAGAAAAGAAATTAACATCAGTGGCATGGCTAACTAGGTGTATCACCTAGAAGGCTTAACTGAGGAAGAGATATTTGGGCTAAGATGCTCATAACAGGAAGGAAGCAGCTGAGATACGATGGGTAGAGCAACAGCATCCCAGGGAGGGAGCAGCAAGGGCAAAGACCCCACTGTTGGAGGAACAGAGAGAGGCCACAGGGCATGAGTGTCCTGGGTAAGTGCAAAAATTAGCAGGAAAAGGGCATGGGAGGCAGGACTCTGGCAGTCCCTGGAGGCTTTGCAGGCCATGGAAGAAGGGATGGTTTTTATCTTTAGGACACTGGGAAGTCTCTGAGTTGAACTAATCAAGATAGAAATGTGATCTGGAACTTGCTTTAAGAAGACCCCCCAGCTTTGAAAGAAGAATGTACTGAGGAGGGGCAAGAGCTGGAGCAGAGAGACCAGTGTGGAGGTTCATGGGGTCCTCCTGGTGGGGTCGATGTGGCCATGGATGTGGATGGGCATGGAGGACTCAGTCATGGCTGTGGGTCTGAGTGGTTGGAGCTTGTGTTTGAGATGGAGAGGATGGAGCGATGACTATCTGAGGTGGGGGGCAGAGCTCTGCTTTTGACAGGGGATTCAAGGTGACTGGGACACAGAGGAGCAGAGACCAGTGAGCAGGGGAACATGCAGGTCTAGAGTTCATGAGAGGTCTGACCTGGAGAGGGTGGACAGGTCAAAACAGTATGTCAAAGACTCAAATATTTGTCTACCTAGTGGAAGGAGGCAGCAAAGCAACGGAGCAGGAGCTTCCAGCAAAACCATTGAGTCTCAAAGTCCAAGGGAGAAGTGTTTCCGACAGGAGAGGGCAGTAGGCATTGTGGAATGATGTGGGGTCCAACAGGGAGCAGACAGGGGAGGGGTCATCTGATTGAGCTTCATCTCATCTACTGGTGACCTTGACAAAAGCAATTTCAGCTGCACATTAGGAGGGGAGGATAGATCGGAGGGGAGTGAAGACTAATAAAATGAAGAGGTCAAGAAATTAGTACAGGCAACTTGTTGGAGATTAATAAGTGTTAACAGTGAAAGCTCATCCCAGGCTAGGCGCTTCCTATATACTTCATATGGATTTGCTGATTTAATGTTTCAGCAACCCTATGGGATGATTATGATAGCCTCTTTTTACAAATGAGGAAACTGGGGTACAGAGAAATGAGCAGTGCTTTCCTGGGGAGGGTAGCAGAGATCTTTGGATGCAGCTGAAGGTGAAGAAAAGAGAGGGATTAAATTTTTTCCTTTAATATCATATACTTGAGCCTGTTTGTATGCTGATGGGAGTGGTACCTTACTGAAGGGTATGAAAAAGGGTATCATTGCAGGTCAGGTGATGGACTGACCCCAAGAGGTGGAAGGAATTGCCTCCATTGAAGGGTAGGGAAATGTGGAAGCTGTCTTCCAGTGGCTTCTATTTCACAGTAAAGTATCAAGTGGGGGTCATCAGCGAGAGGAGTAGAGGCTAAAGGTGGTTTGACGACAGAGGAGGAAGTGTGAATCAGACTCCTTATGACCACATGTTGCATTATCCACACCACACTCTCAAGTGGAAGGGGAGCCAGGAAGCCAGGACCCTGCCAGGATCTCAATCAGGGAAGAACTTTCCCTGTGTTATCTGTCCCTTGCACTATGGTTGGTTGCATTAGGGTCTGTTTTCCCCAATGGACCATGAACTTCTCAAAAGACATGGGGATGTCGCTTTCTTCCCTTCTCTTTCTCTTCATTTGCAACAATCTCTCTACCTGTCCCTCAACCTCACCTGGGAGACCACCCCTCTGAGAGGACTGAACTGGGTCTTCTGTGTCTACACCAAAGAACACTCTCCGGAGAGACAACTTGCAGGCTCCTCCTGCTATATTAATGCTCCCTCCCAGTGATAGGAAGCTCCTTGAGGGCAGGACTCTGTTCTCTTAGCCGCCTCTAAAGCTCATTCTATGACCAGCTCCCCTCCACACCCTGCACCCTGATCCCCACCCAGGACTGACCGCAGTGCCTGACTCGTGGGAATGGCTCTGTAAATGACTGCAAGATGAACTCAACCCCACACCAAACCAGGCTCAAAAAAATGGATAAAATGGGAGTTTGTAGCCAATTCCGGAATCTTTCATTATCTTAAAATGCAAAAAGATAATGAAGGGCTTTTCTGATGCCTATTAGCAAAATTAGAGCACTAAAGGGACTTTTGATCTTTATTTCTCCACCTTTTACATAAAGTCTGATTTTAAAAGCCTTAAAAACGTCTGTTCAGCATCTCGTAGTCTGGTCAAAGAGGCCTCAGAGACTATTTTACACACCTTTCAAGCCCTGTTTCTACCTGAAAACACAATTTTGCTTGACTCAATATGAAAATTTGTCATCATTTAGCATATATGAGATCCTGATAAAATCTTATGTTTTAGGTCCTTAAATCTTGTCTGATGTGTAAGAAACATATATTGAGACTATTGACAGGGTTATATTTTTAGTTCATGAGCAAGTTGGCAGGGCTGTGATTTTAGAAAGGTGACAATGGCTAAATTCTGTCCTTCTACAGGTATATGCTTTGGTGCAAGTGTGTGCTCATTTCCTCATTCATTCCTTCATTCAACAAATGTCAGTTAAGTCACTTATGATGTGCCAGTCATTGAAGAGAGGGTAGAGGTTTACTCAAGTGTTTGACCTTGACTCTGAAGACCATGAAGAAAGGGTCTGAAATAGGACAGAGGTCCAGTTGGCATGCTGCGGACAGCTGGGACTGAGCTATAGAATTAGGTTATGGCTCCCATAGGTGCCATTCCTTCAGCTTAAGTTTTTGATCCAGATATTAACTATTAATAGGTACCTGCAAAATGATCTCAGTTTCTAAAAATATAAGTAAAGGTATGCCAACAAACTTTTTGAAATTGGATTCTATAGCAGACTCTTTCTCTGGGTTTGAACCCCAGCACCTCTGTTTCCTAGCTGTGTGACTCTCGACAAGTAACTGAATTGTTCTGTGCCTCAGTTCACCTGTCAATATATCTGTGCTGCTGTTTACTCACTCAGTTGTGTCCAACTCTTTGCAACTCCATGGACTGTAGCCTGCCAGCCTCCTCTGTCCATGGGAATTCTCCAGCAAGAATACTGGAGTGGGTTGCCATTTGCTTCTCCAGAGGATATTCCTGACCCAGGGATTGAATCCGTGTCTCCTGCTTGGCAGGCGGATTCTTTACCACTGAGCCACCTGGGAAGCCCCACATACACATTACTATATATAAAGTAATAAGTTGTAGTAACAACTTATCTCATAGAAGTCTAAAGATTAGAGGACTGGATACAGGTAAAGTCCTTGGGACCTACCTGGCCCAGAGTAAACGTATACTGACTATCTTGGGGCTACTTTTTCTTGGGTCCTGTGGATGCAAAGGAGGTAACCATGGTCTTTCTCAAGGAGCAACCAGTGGAGATCCCAGAGGACTTCAGCAGTGTGCTCAGGCCAGCAAGGCAGCAGCAGCAGCGTTGACCCAAGTGAGGAAGAACAGGGTTGGGGAGAAGTCTGGGGAGGCTGTCAGGGTTGGACAAGGTGGGTATGAAGGATGGATGGAAAGAATCCAGCTCATTCAAGGGGCTGTGGAGAATGCCCCTACCTGCTCAGAAGAGGTTGGGGTTTCCTCACTAATAGCTTAATTCATTCGTGTCCAAGTCTGGTTCACAGTCATTTTCATGTAAATCCCTCAGAAGGTGCTAATGGGACCTTCCAAGGCATCGATGATGGCACTGTGAGCACTAATTAGTCCGTGGTGTTGGTGTAAGCACGGGCTGCTAACTGGAGCACAGTGAGAAAGAAAATCAAAACAGTCGATCAGCATTTCCTTAATCCAATACACAAACCTCAGAAATTATGTCCTGGACTGAGGAGGCTGAATGCTACGAGAAGAGCCAGGGAATCAAAGGGTCACAATCAGCTGCATTTTTTTCTTAGGCGCCACTGAAGACTCTTTCCTAAACATCCAGGAAATGGTGTTCAGTGATTGCAATAGAATTTTTCTCCAAAGAGCTGGGTCTCTGAGGATCCCAGGGAGTGGTGTGATCATCACTTCTTAGTGCCAAGCATCTTGGGTGAGAGCAGAAGGGCCAGGAAAATGTGTTGACTATGCACTGATCTAGACGTACGTCCCCAAGTAGAGAACTTTTCCTCCATCTCTCCCTCCTCTTCTCTCTCCCTCCTTCCTTTTTCCTCCTGCATTTCTTTCTACTCCCCTTTCTCACTTTCCTCAACATTTCACTTTATTTTTATATGATAAATGCTCATGATTAATCATTCAAAGATTACAGTGGGGTTATATCTGAAGTGTAAGCGACCCACACCCATCTCTGACTCTCTTTGTTTCTGTTATGCTGACTGCTTTTTACATGAAGGCTATGCTTTATCTATTTAGAAGAGAAAATGATTAGCAATCAGTGGTTGGGTTAAAAATTTGAGCTAAAATCACTGTGATAAAAATTATGTAAGATTCTCCCACCCCCAAACCAAACCCATTCTGAAAGATTAGATGCAGTGTCCTCAGATGTTTTGGAAGCACTGTTTGATTCATCAGTTCATCCCTCTCCTCTTGAACACCAGAGAAGCTTTCAGATGGAGAACCTAGTTTGAGAATCACAGATACAGTACCTGGCATAGTGATCTGGAGATCAGATAGACCTGTGATGAAATTCTGGCTCCGCCCATTACTCACAAGCTGTGTGACCCTGAGTAAGTCACTGAACATCTTTGAGCCTCAGTTAAGAATTTGTGATATGGGAATTTAATGCCTACATCACTGGGTTGCTTGAGAGAATTACAAGAGTTGACATATATAAAGTATTCCATTTTATTTAAGAAAATATACTATGTTTTCTCCACTTACACTGTTGTGTTGGATAACCTTTTTAAAAAAAAAACTCAGTGAAACATAATTGAAGTGCAAGAAACTGCACACATTTAAAGTGTATGTGTATACACTGTGAAACCATCACTGCAATCAAGATAACAAGCATTTCACCAGCTCGCCACATTTCTTCGTGTCCCTTTGTAATTAACTCAGCCCTCTGCTCCCATCCCAGGCAAATACTGATCTGCTTCCTGTCCTCAGAAACTAGTTTTCATTTTCTAGAATTTTGTATAAATGATATAAATGGAATCTTACAGGATGCCGTCCTCTTTTTTTTTTGGCCTAGCTTCTTTTTTTTTTTATTGTTTTTGCCATACATTGTCATGATATCATCATGGGTTTACATATGCTTCCCCTCCGGAACCCCCCTGCCTCTTCCCTCCCCACCGGGAAATCTCGCTGCACCAGCCCCGAGCATCAGTCCTGGGCTGGTGATTGATTAGACACATGACAATTAACATGCTTCAATGCCCTTCTCCCATATCATCCCACCCTTACCCTCATCCACAAAGTCCACGAGTCAATTCTATACATCTGCGTTCCTTTTGCTGTCTCGCATGTTGGGTTCTCGTTACCGTCTTTCTAAATTCCATATATATGGGTTAATATACTGTATTGTTGTTTTTGCTTCTGGCTTACTTCACTTTGGATAATGGCCTAGCTTCTTTGACTCAGTCTATCAGTGATTTTGAGATCCATCTATGTTGCTGGGTCTATCAGTGACTCACTGCCTTGGAGACTTCGATGTGGTCCAGTGGTTAAGAATCCTCCTGGCATGCAAGGGACGCAGGTTCGATCCCTGATTGGGGAACTAAGATTCCACATACCGTGTAGCAACTAAGCTCATGGGCCGCCACTACTGAGCCCAAGCACTCTGGAACCCACACAATATAACTGCTGAGCCTGAGATAGAACTAGAAAGTCCATGCACCACAGTGAAAGATCCTGCATGACACAGCAACGACTCCAAGTGCCACAACTAAGACCTGACATGGCCAAATAAATCAATAAATATTAAAAATTAATTCACTGCTTTGTACTGCTGAGTAACGTTTCATTAACTGTACTATTTAGCTACTAAGGCCACCTTAACAAATTACACAACATCCTGGAAAAATCAGGAAGTCAGAAAGATCATACTGTCCTTAATCCTCAGAAAACTTTGCTTACTATTACATTCCAATTGAATACATGATATAATAGCCCACTCCTCAGCTGGGCTGTTAAGGCCCTTCATTATCTGCTCCTTGGATTAGGCCAATCTCTTTCCCCTCTGCTGACCAGTCTGATCCCTCACTCCAGCCAGGCTGGGCCCCTCCCTGTCACCCATACTTTCTAGGGTCTCACCAGTATCTGCGCCCTGACGATACTGTTTCACAGCCAAGGGCAGCCTCTTACCCACTTGCCTCTAAAAAGCCTACCTTTCCCCATGTTCCAGGGCCTGTTGCCTGCCTGGCCCCTGCTGGCCTCTCTTGGCCCCTGCTGCCTGCCTGGCTACCATTAAGTCCCTCTTCTGGCTGAACACATACAGACAAGCAGGCTTCTTCTTCCTCCAGTAAACAGCTTCCAATTGGCAGCTCCCTGTCAGGCTCTGAGCTGAGCCTGGGAATCTGGGAGAGAGGCAGGATGGTCCCTGCCCTCATGGTGCTAACAGTCTACAGCTGGGCAGGGAGGCAGACAAATGCTCCATCAAGCCCAGGGGTAGACAGAATACAGAATAAGAGGGAGAGGCCACGCATACATCTGTCTGTCTGTGACTGGGACCTAGGAATGGGTGTCTTCAAACCATTCTTTCCTTGCCAATTGGTTAGGGACATTCTAGAGCAGGGAGCAAGCTTTGCTAATCTTCTTCACCCCTTTCCAATCAAACATCTATACAGGACTGAACAGAGATAACAATTAATATTTAATTGATTTGGGAGAAGAAATGGTCCAGAGAGTCTCTCCTTGGAAACATCACAACTAAGAAGGAAATAAACCTACCACCAGGTGGGAATCAAAGGCCCGGTGCAGAGCTCCCCACTCTGGTTCACAGGCTCCCAGCCTTACCCAGGAGAATCAGGACCTAGACAGTGGGGCTTATTTCTTTGCCAGGGCTACACTTCTGGATGCTGCTCAGAGGCTGAGGATCAGATCAAGTCTCTTGTTCTAGAGGCTCCCTGCACCCTCTGCCACCGGAGAAGCAGCATATCTCAAAGCCCAATGCTACAATCTCCCAGGCATCACACACCACAGCTGCCCTGAGAGGCAAGCAGGACGAGTTTAAATTTCCCACTTGGCAAAGTCACTGAGGAACAGGTGGCCAAGTGCTAAGATGCTTCCAATGAGGGTGATCACCCTGTCCAGCTTCTCTAAGACTGTTCTGATTTGAACACTAAAAGTCTCATGTTCATGGTACCAGGCAAACCGGGTTTCAGTTCCAACTCTGGCCCACCTTTGACTTGAGCCCAGGGATCTGGTAATCACCTGGCCAGCAGTATGGGTATCAGAAGCCCCCAGGCTGGCCACCAGCAATCTGTTTTAACAAGCCTTCCTGGAGCTCCCAGTGCTCGTGGTGATTTGAGAACGACTGCTGTAGCCACTGGGTATCCTTTGTGGTTCAGATGGTAAAGAATCTGCCTGCAGTGCAGGAGACCCAAGTTTGATCCCTGGGTCAGGAAGATCCCCTGGAGAAGGGAATGGCAACCCACTTCAGTGTTCTTGCCTGGAGAATTCCATGGACAGAGGAGCCTGGCAGTCTGCAGCCCACGGGTCTGTTGTAAATAGCCTCAAGCAGCTCCTGCCTCAGCTACATTGGCCAGAGCCTCTCCTTTGTACCTCCAGCTCTTCTGATGGAGCAGTAGGTTCCTTTAGGAACCTCCTGCACCCATGTAGGCTGACGGACCCTCTGGGATATAATACCCACTGAGGCGACAAGAGACAGAGCCACTGAGGAAATGATACCCTCGGGGCTGGCAACTTGAAAGCACACATTGTTGTTTAGTTGCTGACTCATGTCCGACTCTTTGTGACCCCAGGGACTACAGCCCAACCAGGCTCCTCTGTCCATGGTGAGAATTCCCAGGTAAGAATACTGGAGTGGGTTGTCAATTCCTTCTCCAGGGGATCTTCCCAACCCAGGGTTCAAAATTTTCGTTTCCTGTCTTGGCATGCAGACTCTTTACCACTGAGCCACCACATAATCAATAATAAAAATTAAATTAAAATAAATAAATGCAAAAAACATCAGTTTCTCAACTCATGGGCCATATTTCAGGTGCTCACCAGTCACATGTGGCTAGTGGATGCACTACTGGACACTAAGAGAACATACTCAGTATCACAGGAAGCATCTCTGGGCCCCAGTTTGCACACAGTGGTGACCATCTGGAGGGTGTTCCTTTGTATGGGCTTTTCTTCCCTTCCCTCTTGCACTCCACTCAGCCCCCATCTTGTCACCTGGAATCCGCAAGCCTTTGTCTCACTCGGCTTTCTCCAGGAAGGGAGGGAGGTAGGGCTGGCCGGTCAGGATTGGCAGCTTCAAGGACAAAGCTCGTTCTGCCTTCACCCTCCTCTGGTCCCCATCTCTGTCCATCCCTCTGTCCTGGATGTCAGGCTGAGCCAGCCGAGCTTGGACAGGTTCTGCCACCAGTCCAGCAAACACAGGCTTTTGACACAGGTGTCTCTACACTGAGAAGTGTGACCTGCAGCTTACTGGTGAACAAAGCCTCCGGCATGAACTGTTTCAGGCAGAGGTCTGCACTGGCTTTGAGAGGACTTGGGCTACTGGAGCCTGTCTTTGCACAGCAAGTGGACATCTGAGGCATCAGGGGCAGCCAAGGCAAAGTGACTCCTGAGGTAAGAAATCCACAGGTGGTAATGCGCACCCCTGATTTGATAACTTGATCCCCACAGTCCCCTGCAGTGTATAAATGATGTGATTTTCTTAGGAAAAAAGTCACTCGTATTTTCTTTAGGATTCCATTAATATTATATAGGATGGATAGGCCTACAATTTCTGTTATCTTAAAAGGCTGGTTAAGGGTAATTGTATCTTGAGGTCTTTTCAATTCAGTTCAACTTGACAAGCATTTACTGAGTAATTATGGTGGGCCCAGTATGGTGCTTTTTAGCCCAATAATAAATTAAAAGCACAATCTATTCTTTCACTTAAAAATATCTAATAGCATTTAAATTTTAAAATATATGTAACTCATTTTGACAAGAGCCTACTCGGTTTTCATCTGTCATTACTGCATCTTTGGTGAAACCTTGATTTCAATAATAAATATCTCGCTGCTTTCTCTTTTAAAGCAAAAAAAAGATATGTTCTTTTGGATGACAATTTTATTTGATCAATAATTGCATCAACTCCTGCCAAAAGCATATGAGCTGCCCAAGGTGAAATTTACCAGCTTCCAATTTTTAATTAGCCTGTATCTCCTTTACAATTGGAGCTTCTCACAGAGAATTAGAGCAAAGTAACTCACTGAAGAAAGGCAAGTCATGCAGAAAATGCCAATACCAATTTCCTAAATAAGTCATAACTTAATGCAACCCATCCAGCTCCCAGCTCTAAGGTTTAAAAAAGGGAGTAATCAAAGAAACTGATTGGGCAGGGAACATTATCAATTAATGAGAGAAGTTAAAAGGGAAAAAGAATGTACTACATAAATTGGAAAGACAAATTTCAACAGAGGCTTGCTATTTTCAGTCGGTGGAGAAATGACTTTTCTGTTTGGACTCATGCAACTTTGCCTGTGACTGAGTGACCCAGAGCAAGGCAGAGACCCTGCTGTGGGTGCTAGAGTTGCGGGGGTGGGGGGATGCCCTAGAGCTAGGCAGAGGAAGCCCAGGTACAAGTCTGGTTCTGCCATCTGTGAACTCCTGCCCGTCTCCTACCCCCTCCTGAAGTCCTTATTTCTCCTCCAAAAAGTGAGGGTAATGCAATCTGCCCACTAAAACCACAGGCTCACTGAAGAGACCAGACAAGATCTGAGGCAGAAAGTGAAGCATGAATCTCCTGTAAGGAAGAGTGGAAACTCTATATGTGGGTGTGGGTGCAGGCACACATGTGTATGTATATGGTATACATGTGTGAGTGTACCTGCGTATCTGCATAAACGTGTGTAACCTAAAAACGTACACAGACTTTGGCTCTTGTTAAGAGGAGGATACATGGAAATGATAAACACTGACTTTCTGCTGACTAAATCTGAAAGATTTGGTCAGAGAGAGGCACATAGGATTTCACCTGAATTGGTGATGTTTCATTTCTTAAGCTGGTTAGTAGAAAAACAGAGTTTAGCTGTGTTCATTTTTAGAACCTTCTGTATTTTTAAATCTATCTATCTAAATCTATCTTTCTACTCTGTATTCATATCTATCTCCCTATCCATCTCTCTATCATCTATCATCTGTCTATCTAAAGAACTAAGGGATAAGTATCCACCTGATAAGAAAGTCAGAGGTCTGACACCATTACTTCGGGACTGTACCTCATCCCCAGCTGAGCATCTCTTTATGTCATTTCTCTGGGAAACGACAGCTCAGTTTTAGGGGGGAGCCATTTTGAGGAGTGATCATCACTTCTCCTCTGGAAACAGCAGCTCAGAGACTTGCAATGGAGCCCATCCCCGGCTTGGTGAGGATGGGCTGCAAATGATAGAAGTCTGACACTTTAAAGCAACGCACACTGTACAAACAGCACAGGGAAAAAAGCGTCACTCGGTTCAAGCACTCAGTCGTGTCCAACTCTTTGCAACCCCATGGACTGCAGCACGCCAGGCCTCCCTGTCCATCACCAGCTCCCGGAGCTTGCTCAAACTCACATCCATTGAGTCGGCGATGCCATCCAACCATCTCATCCTCTGTCGTCCCCTCCTCCTCCTGCCTTCAATCTTTCCCAGCATCAGGGTCTTTTCCAACAAGTCAGTTCTTTGCATCAGGGGGCTAAAGCATTGGGCCTTCAATTTCAGTATCAGTCCTTCCAATGAAAGAAAATCAGGACTGATTTCCTTTAGGATTGACTAGCTTGATCTCCTTTCTGTCCAAGGGAGTCTCAAGAGTCTTCTCCAATACCACAGTTCAAAAGCATCAATTCTTTGGTACTCAGCTTTCTTTATGGTCCAGTTCTCATATCTGTACATGACTACTGGAAAAACCATAGCTTTAACTATACAAACCTTTTTTGGAAAAGTAATGTCTCTGCTTTTTAATATGCTGTCTAGGTTCGTCATAGCTTTTCTTCCAAGGAGCAAGTGTCTTTGAATTTCATGACTGCATCATCTGCAATGATTCTGGAGCCCAAGAAAATCAACTCCTTTTAATACAGACCTAGTTGCAATTTTCAGTTCCTCCACCCACCAGCTCTGGGAACTTCAGCAAATCACCCCACCACTCACCTGGTTTCCTTGGTATACATAATAAGGAGTAATACCCCTCCAAGCAAATGTAGGTCACCCATGCAGAAGGGGATAGAGGAGAAGGAATTTGGAAAAAAAAGAAGATGAAAGGTCACAGGCAAGGTTCTTTGATCCATGTTCTTGCTGTTGTGTAGCTGCTAACCCACGTCTAACTTTGCGACCCCATGGACTATAGCCCACCAGGCTCCTATGTCCATGGTATTTCCCAGGCTCACAAGCATACCGGAGTGGGTAGCCATTCCTTTCTCCATCATTGGTCCATAAAGTGCTTTTAAAAAACTCAATTAGTGGCTAATATTTTAAACTTGGGAGATTTCCCAAGAGGCTCTGATGCCCGGCCTCTTGGAGAATCAGAAGTTCTTCCCCACCTAGCCCTCCTCCTCATCACATGAAGTCTGCAGCCCCGCGGGCACCACATGCTCTCTGGCCCACCCAGACCCTGTGGGCCCACTGCGGCCACTGTGCCGCCTGTCCGCACCCGCCCACTTGGGGTGAGGCCCCCCCCCATGACGCTTGGGGGCGTGTATGAGGGGTCGAACTCAGCATTGTATCTCCATCATCCCTTGTCAACTAGGGTATAGTTCCTGGCTGGTGTGCTTCCTGCCTAAGTAATGCCACTATTGAGCTTTATTTCTCTGAAATTAACATGGCCAGTTGCTCGCCTCCTGTAAGAAGCATCCCTGTCCTCATGCCCATGTCCTCCTCGGACCAGTTAGCCAATCTGATGCAGCAGTGTGTGCCTGGAGGGCCACTGGTTGAGAGGGGTGGGCGGTTCCCATAAGGTTGGGCTTTCATTTGGCTTCATGTCCTCTTTTCTGCTTGTGGTTCCCAGGTTTGTCTCTGGCTGTCTCTTTTGAGTTTCTTCTCTAACCTTGATCAGAGCGCTCCCTCTAAAATTCTCCACTCCTTACTCCCAACCTGAAAATTTGTGCTTCTAATCAGTTGTGGCTTGAGGAATCAGACTGTCAAGATTTTAAAATCAAAGATCTTTTTTTTCCATAAAAGCTCGATGAGTGGACTGTGAATGGGAGTATTTCTCAGAGCAAACTAAGCAGGTTAACAGGAAGTATTTCCCCATGTTTCTGGAATTAGAGACATGGACAGAAAAGAGTGATCACAGAACCCCAAACCTGCTCCACCTGCAGTGAGCAGCTACCAAGATACATTTTCTCAGCATCAGCTGCCCTGAGGCTGATGTGATCAAGGTGAGCTTCATGATTGTTTTTTCATTTCTGAAAGGTTGTCAAAGTCCAAGAGCTCACTGAGGGCAGGAACACTCTCCTTTCTGCTATCTTTCACTGTACCCGACACTTTATTGGCGCCAAATCAATATTTGTTAAAATGAAAAGACTTTATTCCTGTTATGTTCTAGTATTTGAGGCACCCAGGGTTCCCAGGTGACTCAGTGGTAAAGAAGCTGCCTACCAATGCAGAAGAAGTGGGCTCAATCCTTGGGTTGAGAAGATCCCCTGGAGAAGGAAATGGTAACTCACTCCAGTATTCTTGCCTGGAGAATCCCATGGACAGTGGAGCCTGACAGTCCATGGGGTCGCAGAGGGTCAGACACAACTTAGTTACTAAATAGCAACAACGTTCCAGGCACCCACATGCATTTAAGAATTCACCCAAAATCATTTACAGAATTCCTACTCTATACAACATACTCTTTGAATGTGATTTTAAATATTTCATGACACTGCCCTACCCCTTGTGAGGCTATATCCACCACACATGAACTTACAATCACAATTTGACCTTCAGCCTTAGGGAAACTCTAAACCCGGGCCACTATGCTCTCCACGGTATCCAGGACAGATGCTGCCTAGTCAATTATGTCAATCATGACATTCTTTTTTACTGAGCTCAGATTCTGCCTCAAAATCCTTCTCCATACATTCCCCAGAGGACTCCACCAATTAAGCCTAACTGGCTTTTGAATGCATGAAAGTTATTTACTATCACAAATCAAGTTCAATGTACCAAAACCCTCATTTTTATGTAGACTGGGGCCAACCCTGGACATGTTCAGTCACCAGCAGACATTCTCAAAGTTCCTCGATGTAACCCAGGCTCTCCTGACTCCTGGGGCACCTCAGCTATGATCTCCAGGTATGTCGTATCTACATAAAGCCACCTGCTCTCTCCCTTCCCCAACCAGGGTACATCATATCACGGCACATTGGAAGATGCCCTAGTTCTACACCCAGAACAACTGAACAGAAAAGCAAGTCTCTCCTGAGCTGTCTCAGAAGTCGTTCAAGGAGAGTTCCTCTATAATGCACAGCAAAACATTCTGAACATTCTCCTTCTCAGTTCCTCACAGACATGGCAGGCACTTCCTATTTATTTTCCTCACCCTCCTAACTCCCAAATTCTCCTCTCCTCTCTGGCTGTCCCTTTTTCTTAACTTCTGGGTATCTCCTACTCATTCCACCAGTCATTTTATGCTTTTTTTCATTGCAAATAAATCCAGTCCCTCAATTTTCCTGCTTACCTATTATCATGATTCTGTACAAAAAGAAAAGCCTAGGACCTGATGAAATGATAATATGTATTTCTTTTTGCACGTATATTGTTATGTAAGATTCAGGAATCTCAGAATGTCACCTACTTTGGACACACCTTCTTCCTTGCTCACACTTCCTTTGATTTAAGAGAACACATGAGTATTTTGGTTTGAGGCCCACACAATTTCCTGCGCTCTCTTCTCTGGTTTGACCCTGTGCTGGGGCTGCAGGCACAGAGATGAGAAGAGCAGGACCGTGGTTCTGGGAGCAAACAGACTGCTGGGGGGCTGACACAAATGTGGCATAAGGCTGGCGCTGGGTTCACTGGCAGATCATGGCCTTCATTGCTCTGGAACGGCCTGCTCACCTCTGCAACAGGGCAAGAAGGCTTGATGAGTGTGGATCCCCCAGGGCAGTGTGAGGAAGGAGGACTGATCATCACCTCGAAGCGGGACGGTCTGTCTATTTTCCCCCTCCTTTGGTCATTTAGCACCAACGTTACCTGAGCACATGCCGTGTACCAGGCACTGGGGACACAGGGACAAATAAGGCAGTCTGCTGGCTTTGAGAGGCTCATGTCCACTTCAGATGAGCAGATGGTCACTTGCTTTCCCAAATTCACCCAACTGGACCTGAGTGGAGACATAGTTGCTTTGCTACAGTGAACAGGAAGGCAGGTTCCTTCAGAGGCAGTGATCTGATCGGCAGAACAAATCAGAAGTTTCCTGAGGGCACAGCCGTCTACCCATATTCATCACAATGGTTCCATCCTCTTCCGTTTATCTCCCTGCCCAGTTCCTGGGAGGATACACTGAACAGCCTCCTTTCAAAGAGCCAGGGCCTGTGGCAGCTTCAACCCACAGACTAGTCACCCAGCAGTGACCTGGCCACTGTCCCCATGCCCTGAGCTCTGGTGCTGCACCCGCCGCAGCTAGTAGGAGCTCTATCTGCAGCCCTGGGCTTGTCCCTGTCTTCCACAATCGGGGGTTCCCCAGCAGGATCAAACAGGGGAGCCCTACAGGGGATGATCTCAGGGCACACTAAATGCCATCAAGAGGAGCCTCATTGACATAATGGAGAGAAAGAAGCCAGACACAAGAGTCCCTGCTGCGTGCTTCTGCTTCTATAAAGGCTGCAACAGGTAAAGCTGATCAGTGGGGATAAAATCACAAGCATGGTTGCCCTGGGGGTGGGAAGCATGAGGGGGCTTTCTGGGGGTACTGGAAGGGTTCCATACCTTTATCTGTACAGTGGCTACATGCTGGCATAGACATGGAAAACATAATCCTTCTGTGCCTGCAAGATTAGTGAACTTTATATAAATTATACCTCCATTGGAAAAAAACACCTTTGGAGGCAGTGGCAAAAAGGTCATTGTAAATACGCACAGATAAGCTCCCTGGAGCCAGCAGGCTGCTCCTGGCACTGCACTGGGGCCCAGCATGGCAGTGAAGAGGCCTAGGGCTGATGCTCACAAAGTTCACAGACTGGCTGGGAGACAGCCATGGGCCACACAGAAAGGAGGCAGCTGCAGGCCAGGCATGGAGGGATGCAATGGAGGCAGGCTTCTTGGATGAGGAGCAGATGAGAGAAGCCACTGGGAGCAGTGGTGTTTGCATGAAGGCAAGGAGGGCAGGGAGAGCAGGGTCAGACCTCAGGGTAACTAACGTCTATGAGTACCTGGGGCCACTCCCACTCATCTTACCTCATTATTCAGGCCAAGACCCTCCAGGGATCTCAAGGATGACTTATTATAATCCAATTTAGAGCCATCCATCTTGAATACCAAGTAGATGCAGGAGCTCAGGGAAGGGCCATCTCAGACCACCCAGATCTCACCCTTCGCTGTATTTCAGCCTCTGCCTTATTTCAGCAGGCTGCAGACTGGTCAGGGGGCCTGGTCTCCAGTGGGGCGGGCCTCAGACCTGATATTTTACCAGGACCTGCAGAGGGAGGCTCAACTGCTTAAGATGCAGGTTCATTCTTCCTCTGCAAGCATCGTTGTCCCGGCCAACAAAGAATTATCCCTTGTCTACATGTATTGTTTATTTCCTCTTTCAATAAAGCCTCACGGAACACAGATATTCCTTCATTTCCATTTTTATTAATTGCCATGTCTTTGAGGTGAATAATAAGGCTGGGCAATCAATAGTAATGATGGAACCACTGAACACAAACAATATCTCCTCTACCATCTCTCCCCCAGCATCTATCTGCTTTATTAAGTGGCAAAGTATATTAGTTAAAAAAAAAAGTGTGCTGGTAGGGGAAACAAATCTACAAATAATTATTTTAAAAAATTAATCGGTGGTATAATTCAATTATGCAGCATGCAAAGCAGAAAAGTTCTCTTAATTACAACAGAATTAAATAGAGCATTCTTCAGCCTTAACCTTGTTATTTTTCAAGGTGAGTTATTACTAACTCAGTTCTAGGATGGCAATCAGTAGCCTCTCTTTGCAGCAGCTGCCTGCAGAGCTATTTAGAAGGGATGTGTGTCAGGCTAGAGGCAGCTGGAGATGGATAGAGGATAACTAGATGACTAGAAACCACAGGTGAAAGGCAAGGTGAGTAGGCTCTGAGATTGGACACTTCTCGCCACTGGAAAAAAGCTGGTGACCTCAGGGGGAGCAACTTAACTCCTCAGACCTGCAAGTTACCTCACTGGTCCTACCTTGCAGAGTCCCACACCTAAGATCACTGGTACTGCCAACTTCCACCCACATCCTCCTGGCCCACATCTGAACTCATCTGCAGCTCCATGGACTGTTCAGTGTATGCAGATGGCTGCTTACCTCACCAGCCTGCATCTCCCAGCTTCTCTGCCTGAGGGATTTCTCCAGTGTCACAATATTGATAGCTTGCTCAGTTGCTTATGTGGGGCAGCTCAGAATGCCGAACCCCAAAGGCAATGCTCAACCAGTGAGGGACTTGTGTCAACAAATGCTTCAGTCTCTGCATTCTTTGGTGCATATTCCTGTGACATCAGTGGCCATCCTGGTTTGCGAGGAGCTGAGGAGATTCTTGGGATGTGATCAGCGCTAACACTGGATCAGTCTGGCGGACTTGGGTGGCTGGTCATTCTCATTATATTGGGTTGGCCAAAAAGTTTGTTCAGAGACATTATGGGAAAACCCAAATAAGTTTTTTTGCCAAATCAATATCTCTGAGGGTCGCCAGAAGGGGTAGAACTTGCCACAGGAGCCTCTGTGCTATACTCCACTCACTGGTTTTTCTTCCCTCTGTCCTAGGTCCCCTACTCCTGTACTTGAGTTTCCTGGGGTCACCTCTCCCCCCAGTAAACCACCTCCATCTTTGTCTCAGGGGAAGCCCAGACTGAGGTAGCACTCGGCTATGAGGTTGCTCTCTTCACACACCTGGCCTTTGCCCCACGGCAGGCCCTGCTCATACCTAGCTGAGTGTGGGCTGGTGAGGTGAGCAGGACCATGAAGGGAAGGCTGCCTGCTAGAAGTCAAGGGGAGTCCCAGAGCTTCGCATCAGGCAGGCTGAGGGGACACACATCACACCTCATCCTCAGGCCCCTGTGCGTGCTGCCAGCTGGCTCATCCTCCAGACACTAGGACCAGCTTGGACCTTCTCCACTATTCCCACGCCCATGGTGGGGGGTCCCTGGGAGAGGAAGCGAGAGGTGCATTCTTTGCTTTCCAGGTGGAATAAGAAAGGCAGGTCTCTGGTTTGTATCCAGGTTCTCTACCCAACCTATGAGAGAGCCTCGACAGCTGAACTTCTCTCTTCAGTCTCTAGGCCCTCCAGGGCTGGCAGCCGCCTCAGCATCTTTGCTCAGAGTGCCCCTGCTCACATCCTCCCATGGCCTCTCTAACCCCTACCCTTCAAGACTAGGTGTCAGCCCATATCCTCCAGGAAGTTCCCCTCAAATGATCACAGTCCACCTTGACTGTTATCTTTCTACAAACCTGTACCCCTTAGTAGGTACTCACTGAGTCTTGTGGGCTACTCCGCTGTGCCCCCTGCTGGAAGTGCCAAGGGGACAGAATCTGAGCACAGAGGTGTGAACTGCACAGGATACACAAGGGGAGCCCAGAACCTGCTGGGAAGTGATGTGCCATCATGAGCACGAGTCAGATACCCACTAAGGGGGCTCCTGAGAAGCAGACCCTGAGACAGAGGTTCTTGTCTAAGTGGTTCATTAAGAAATCCTCCCAAGGGAGATCTACAAGAAAGTGGGCTGGCTGGCTGGGAAAGGAGGAAATCAGGTGAGGCTGTGATTTCAGGCAGAGTGCCATGGAGGGTGACTTCACTCAGATCTGGCAGGGGTCTCTGGAGTATATGATACAGCTCAGAATTGTCCTGACCTGAGGCAAGGGGGCTAGACTTTCATACTTCTCTAGACAGTCACTGGTACAGGGTGCCCTGGGGGGAGATGCACAGATTTCCATGCACCTCCCTCTCTCTATCAACAGGCAATGCACTTCCAGGAGCCCAAAGGGAGTCCTCCCAAGAAGAGACTCAGCTGCTGGCCACCGAGACAAAGCCAAGGAAGGTACCTGCTACCTGCTCTGGCTACCTGGAAGCACCAACCTCATGCTCTACAAAAGTCATTGCCTCATAAAGGCAAGTATCTGAAACTTCCCCAGTTTCCAGCCTAAATTCTGACTCACGTCCCCCAGCTCATCTTATCCTCTGTTTTGCTACCCACAACTGTCCTTTGCCCCCCGATCCCCAACAACTTTGCCTCACTCCCAAGATCTGATGAGACCACTGTCTCACAGCCCAAATCTCCAACTTGCCTTCTTAAAGAGGGCCACACTCACCTTCTGAATAAGTTACTTCTGGTAGCCCTGGGAACCATCCACACTGCATCCCATCCCAGGACCTGGGGCAGACATGCCTGACAGACCTGCCCTGTTTCAACTCTCCCAACATCCTGGCCATCCAGGTGTTTCAGAGCCTGTGAACACAACTGTCTGCCTTTCTCTCCTATTACTACATGAAGATGTGACCCATGCTTGGTAATTTTACAGAGTAAGTCCTAATAAGGCAAATTTACATGAATGATTACTATTGAAATTGGCTGAATGGACAGAGCTGAGGTAGCACCAGGCAGACCCTGGGAGATTGTCCCAGCCTCTCTGATGAGCCGCAGGGTCTGGGTCTAAGTTGACCTCAGTCAGAGTTTTAATTGCTCAAGAGAAGCAGGACCAAGGCCTCCTATTCCCTGACATTCCTTATCTAGGAAGAGAGCCCATATTAATCTGCATGGCCTCTCCTTGGTGCATGCGTGGTTTGTTCCCCTATGGGAGGGGCCCAAAGGCCCCCAAGCCCCGTGTGTTCAGCTCAGTGTCAACGAGCAAGTGCCAGCAGGACAGAGGTCTCTGAGGGGAAGTGTGCAGACTTCTGCTGGCTATGCCCCAGGAGTGGGCGAGGCTGCACCCTAACCTCTGCTTAACACCTGTCCCCTGAGCATGCTGCGTGGCCATGGCGTTGTGAGTTCAACTGTCAGACATCCTTTGAGTCTTCGTGAGCTGCTCTAGCTCTGCCTCCCTTTCAGAAGTAATCCAGACCCACCCCACCCCCATCCAAGTCACAGATGTTGCAAGGAGAGAGTGAGGTGACTACATATCTACAAAACATCTTCCTAATGGAAAAGAATACAAAAAGCATGTTTATATGTATAACTGAATCACTGCTGCACAGTAGAAGTGAATACAACACTGTAAATCAGCTATAATTTAATAAAATAAATTAAAAAGTAAAACCACTCCCTACAACTAAATTATCAGTATTTCAGCATTTGTTCAGAGCCAGTGCTCTGACTCCACCACCAGGAGTCAGTAGAGCAGGTGAGTTATCCAGAGGCATCCCTTCTGGGGTTTTGTGAGGAGGGCCCAGCCTAGCGGTATGGAAACCAACAGTGAGCATCTGTTAGGAACTGACTTTATACCAGGCCCGGGGCTCTGAAATGGCAGCTGTTTCATATTCTCCCAACAGCCCGCACAGATTTTTCCTCTGCACCTTGATACTGTTAGTCCTACAATTTTTATAAATTTATAAAAATATTATCCATTTCCTATGTGATATAGGGAATATGGACTTCCCAGGTGATGCTAGTGGTAAAGAACTGGAGTGCCAATGCAGGAGACATAAGAGACCTGGGTTGGATCCCTGGGTGTAGGAAGATGCCCTGGAGAAGGAAATGGCAACTCACTCCAGTATTCTTGCCTGGAGAATCCCATGGACAGAGGAGCCTGGCATGACTGAAGCGACTTAGCACAGGAAAAATATGAATTTAGGAGTCATCCTGAGGCTACATATACCTGTGAGGCTTCAGTTGCCTTAGCTATAACATTGCTGTGAAGGTTACGTGAATGAACACAAGTTGCAGTGTCATGGATGATCAAGATTTTTAAGAAAGAGAGAGAAGTGAGTATATTCTCCAACTAGAAGGAATTCAAAGATCAGAAGTCTGATTTCAGTGGTGTAGTCATTTTACAGGAAGTTTGCCTTCAAAATGTGAGCTCATTCCTTCATCTCGAGTGCTTTCTATCTTTACCTGAATATGCCATTCATGACAGGGGAGCGAGAAATGCAAGGGGGGATGGGGTGGGGGTCTGAACCCCGAAATAACTGGGCCCATGTGTGTAAGAGCTTTTCCCTCAAGGTTTTCAAATGAACAGAGACAGAAAGGAATGTTGCCAATCACAACCTTCCTTAAACATTCTATGATTTTCCCATCTGGTGATCAAGACAATGAAATGTAAAATACAGAATATTACATTTTAAATAGTCACACCAATTATACTGTCGTATTGAGTGGCTCTCATGTTCTGGACACTGTGCACACCCTTTCAGGATCTTATTTCTTTTCACACTCCCTGTGAGATCTTAATTGCTGACCTTTTACATGTCCTATGCATATTGATTAAATTGTCACTCTGTCTCATAAGAGAGGGGAAGAAACTGAAGACAGCAACATGAAATAACTTCCCCAAGATCTCTCAGCTAGACTTGGAGGAGCTTGGCTGTGGCTCTAGGCTTAAAATGTTCAAACACCTCTTAAGTTTTCTTATCCTAATCACTCCACATGCTTTTATGGATTTAGGTGTAAGCAAAACCAAAGCAGGGTAGCTGCATTAAACACTGTGCTATTATTGTGATGAGCAGGAAAGGAGACTACAGAATGCAGAGTTGGTTTCTGTGTGTACTTTGATTCTAGAAGCTAACAGTTCACTGGTTTGAGCTAACAGTTCACTTGCCTCAGCTGGAAACCCACACACATTTGTGAGTCTGTATTACATCAGCACATTTAGCTCCAATGTCATGAGATTTTCTTTTGAAACAAGTCAGATCTAGTGAGCACCTTCACACACTATAAAACTGGCAGCTCCTTTGATGAAATCAATGGGCTGTCTGGAAGGGAGGTGAGCAGACAGAAGCACCCCGACTATCCTGCCACTTGCTCTTCCCTGCTTGGACTTAGCTGGCATTGGGGCTTATGCTTTTTTGGGTGTCAGGGCCCTGATGAGTGGAGGTGACCTCCAAGAGATTCAGAAGTAAATGATTACAGAACGTAAAGGCTCTCTAAATCCATATGATTGGCTGCAATGATGCACCAAGCCATCGGCTGTTTGGTGAGCCAGTACAAAGTGATTATGCTCTCCCTGGGAAGGAAATCACCTAGAGATGCTGGGAAAGAATTATCTGGCATGAGGATATCAGGGAGTAATTTCTCTTAAATTATGACTTTGTTGCAAGGGTGCTAAATTTTCTCTGTGCTAGGATGAGAGGTCAAAGGCAGATGTCTTACTGGGTCTGTTGGAGATGAATAATGTTGGGGAAGGAGCTGTAAGTCCTCCCTTGGGACCAATCTGAACTGCAGGTTCTAGAATTCTGCTAGCAGCAGCCAGGTAATTAATGTGCTTTTCTTTCCTTTTTTTTTTTTTTAATATTCATTTATTTAGCTGCTCTAGGTTGCAGTGCTTGGATTTTTTTTTTTTTTTTAGTTGCAACATGTGGGATTTAGTTTCTTGACCAGGGATCAAACCTGGACCCCTTGCACTGGGAGTGTGGAATCTTAGCCACTGGCCCACATGTGCTTTTCAAGTAAAATGAAGATCCAACCATTGTGTAGGCTGTAATAAAATCATCTGGTAATGCTGGGTCCCTGTAGCACTTGCCACCTTCCGGAGCAGGATTTCTGATCACAGATCCACAGACACTCAAGGTAGAACAAGTGGATTCCTGCACCCCCATACCTCTGCCCCTTCTGCACCCACACAGCCTGGTATCACAGTAGAGAATCCTGTTCTTTATATTCCAGAGTGTGCATTGCTTGGGTGGGGGGCACAGGGGTTGACAAGAAACTGATAGTGGGTCACACACATTCTTCCGTTCTCTGATTTTGAATTTCATCCTCACAACATCCCAAGCAAGGATCCTGTCTCATTTTGTCACAAGGACAGCTGACACAGAAAGTGGGTGCCAGTCATCTTCCCTTTAGCCTCCTCCCTTCTGCAGATACCCCCTGGCAGAGGGGAGCCAGGGGCACGAGTCCAGCTCTGGCACAAACTCTTATCTGACCTTGAGTCTCCACCTTACCTGTGTCAGAAGGTCCCAAGTACTGTAAGTAAAGGATCCAGGCAATGAATGAACAGTGCCTTGTAAAGAACATGTGGTTAGTCCTCTCAGTAAATGGGAGCCAGCAATCCTCACTCACTAGGGCATGCAAGCAGTTCTGGTGTTCACTGTTTTCCAGTTTCCTTGGCATGTTCATCAGTGAAGATGGGCTTAATAACACGCACCTTATATATCGGCTTTGAGCTTGAACGTGCCTCTGTCTGTAAAGATCAGGGTCCAGCAATGAACACTTGCTCAAGAAACCATCCAGCACTTCTTCCCCTCTGTGTTCCATCTTTCCATCTCCACCACTTGGAACTCATCAAACCCTCGCAAAACCTGTCTGACACATGTATAATTACTATTATCACCAGTTTACAAATGAGGAAACATAGAGGTTAAGTAATTTTGCTGGGATCACACAGCTGGGATTTGAACTCAGGAGTAAGCCCCTTATCTTAATGCCACCCCAAGTTCCTATGGGGCCAGAAGCACACTGGTGACGCAGGTCAGCAACTGATTCTCAGCAGGTCTCAATTTCCTACAATACCTGGTTTGATTCCCTATCGGTAAGAAAACTGCTCTATGTGCAGTGCTGAACTCAGTAATAATGAAAGCTTTTCCTTCCAGAAGGGTCCACTGTTTAATTACCTCCATGTCTGTGAACACACTGCAGGCTTGAGCCACTCTGCCCCACAAGAGTGTCCATTATTAGATTCCCGTTAATTAGTACGGAGTTTAATCTTCTTTGATTACAAACATTGATTATTGCTGATCTTTCAGCATCCCTGCCAGCGGGTATGTATCTGAGTTCCAAAACACTCTGGCACCATCATGCCAGGAGAAAGGTGAAATAAAACATTAAGCTGGGTTTATGGTCAATTTAATTAATGCAAATGCGCAGCTCGGTTCATTTGTCCCAACAATGCTTTCCAATCTCGCCATCGGAAACCAACCCTTCCTGACTGTTTATTTTCTATGTCCTCTTAAAAAAATCCTTTCTGTAAAACCTAAGGAAGCTAGGGACTAAAGGACACTGTTAAGTTGTATGCAGCTATACGACTTCATAGAAAACCTGCCTCTTGACTGAAACTCTGAAAACAAAGATATGGGTCTCTCAGCAAGCAGACAGTAAGCCTGTGAATTGGCAGAACTGATGGTGGGAGGTAGGTGTGAGTGTGAGGTAGAGACAGAGATGAGGGCAGGGAAAGAGAGAGGAGAAAAGCAAGAAGAGGTAGTAAATGTAAGGTTTACCCACCAGCAGATTTAGTAAAATTCCCCTGGTTCATAAGTCAATAGGCAGATCTCAACTGATTAATAATATTTAACATCTGTGTGGAGCCTTCCAAGGCCCAGAGCACCAGCATATACACTAATACACACACAGTAATCAAGGTAGGTGCGTATCACGGCTTCCATTCTGCGCTCCCAGACAATGAGACTTTGAGAGCTCAAGTGTGCTGCTTAGGGTTACACAACATCAAGTCAAGACACAGGCAGTGTGCTTCTAGCCCACTGCCACCAGGACACTGTGTACAGTTGCACAGGTTGCACACTGCACAAAGAGTGCTTGAGAGCTCCCATTGTTCACAGGCTAAGTCAACACGTGGCTGGGTACGGATTCAGTCAGAAGACTGGGGCTCTTTCTAATTTTCACAATGAAGCGTCTGCTTCTCAAGCCACATGTCTGTGGGTGATATCTGTCCAGAAGAGGTGCCATTCTCCAACGTGCCCTGGAGTGCCTCATGGAGCAGCCAGTCCAGCCTGCCCACCTCCTGGCCCATCAGATCCATCCTAGCGCCCATAACACTATCACGTGCCTGACTACATGCACTCCCTGAACTCCCCGATGGGGAGAAATGACCTCTGCTCATCTCTGTAACCCCAATGCCTATGAGTTTTCTAAACCCCATGAATGAAAGCTTGGTTAAAGTGCTGAGGAATAAATGCATAAAAGCATAACCAGTGCCCCTTTCACTGTACTTTCTTGGCTCAGCCCTCTGCTGGGTGAGACCCCCTCCTCTGAAGACCCAGAGACCTCAGTCCCTCCCAGCAGGTCTCAGTCACTGTTAGACAGTAAGTTACATGAGGGGGCTTCCCTGGAAGGCATCCACAGGGCATGCCAGTGAACCTTTACACCACCAAGTTCAAAGCTTGACATCACATATCACTTCCCTCTCCTTCCCTCTGCCTCCAATTCATTCCCCGTCTTTATGTTGTATGTTTCTCAAGGACAAATGATATGCGTATGTGACAGGAGCTAATGGATGTCAGTTTGGTGTAATTTCATTTCACAGAATCAATCAGAGCCCAAGAAAAACTACAGCTTCCAGGAATCCTGTCTTCTGTGCTGTTTTCCAAAGCCTTTATCCACACCATACCGTTCCTACTCTGGGGCTTTTGAGCCAAACCAGAATTCCCATGCCTCCAAAGCTCAGTGCGGTGTGAAGCTGAGGTATCAAAAAAATGGCAACGACTTCCCTCAGACCAAGCTAGCTAGCAATCACTGAAGCTTTTCCTGTACTTTCACAGGCTTATGTGTCTGCTAGCCTGGGGTGCGGCAGACCACCTGGACTTCTTTCAGAAGGAGGCGGCATAGTGATTTTAAGCAGCTTGAACCTGGATTATGTAGGTATGCTCCTATTGATCAAAGGATGAGTCCACACACTCTCAGCTTCTTTAGGTGATTGTTATTGCTTGACTCTTTCTGCTTCAGCCAGTTCACCTTTTCTCCCTGACCTACAGTGTTTCCTCAATACCCATAGGCTTTCATCTTGTTCTGAAACACAGACGTTTGCAGCAGACCTGGGGATTTCAACCTATGGACAGGGATGCTTAGGCCAGGGCAGAGGCATTCTATACCATCAGAAAATATTCATACAGAGGAGCTACGTGGAGCTGGGTGTGCTCCAAATCTCATTTATCTGTATTTGCTCCTTAGGCTGTATTCTCATCCTCCTTGCTAATGAAGGATCAGAAACTTCAGGTGAGTGATAGATGCTCAGAAGAGCCTTGGAATCTTGAAAGGGGATCCCAGTGTTGTAACAGACAAAAAGATACACGATCTTCTCCCTACTCAACTTGATACCCTGAGAGGTACTGGTTGATTTTCCATCCTCCTAGGACTTCCCGTTATGGTTGGTTTCAAATGTTGCAGCTCTAATCCAGGGATGCAAAACATGGGTGTCTGTTGTCCCAGTTCTCTCTACATGCATTCATGGTAAACATTACTAATTGATCATGATACTGTTCCCTACTGAGCCAGTTTCAGACTTGGAATTCTTTCCAGCACAATCATCCAGAAAATAACTAATAATCATAGATGACACATAAAAAGCCACAGTTCTCTTCTTGCTCTCCATAGAGCCAAAGACAAATTATTTTTTTTGATTTTATGTATTTATTTATTTTCTTTACATTATCGTGTTGGTTTTGCCATACACTGACATGAATCCGCCATGGGTATACATGTGTTCCCCTTCCAGAACCCCCCTCCCACCTCCCTCCCGATTCCATCTCTCTGGCTCATCCTGGTGCACCAGCCCTGAGTGCCCTGTATCATGCATCAAACCTGAGCTGGCGATTGATTTCACATATGATAATTTACATGTTTCAATGCCGTTTTCCCATATCATCCCACCCTTGCCCTCTCCCATAGAGTCCAAAAGACTGTTCTATACATCTGCGTCTCTTTTGCTGTCTCTCATACAGGGTTATCGTTACCATTTTTCTAAATTCCATATATATGTGTTAGTATACGGTATTGTTGTTTTTCCTTCTGGCTTACTTCACTCTGTATAACAGGCTCCAGTTTTGTCCACCTCATTAGAACTGATTCAAATGTATTCTTTTTAATGGTTGAGTACTATTCCATTGTGTATATGTACCACAGCTTTCTTATCCATTTGTCTGTTGATGGACATCTAATCATTTTTTTTAATTAATTGTAATTGGAGGATATTTACTTTACAATATTGTGATGGTTTTTGCCATATATAAACATGAATCAGCCATAGCATCCACAGTCAGACAGACAACCAGTGGACCTGGAAAATGGGTCTATTTAAACTTACTATGAAGGATGTTCACTTGTCAGACTAATTAACATCCTATACGGTGACCACCAGCCCCACAATAAACTGTCAGACCTTCAGTGCCAGCACAAACAAGATAATGAAACAAAAACTGAGCAATGGAAATTCAGATGCATTTTCATTTATTCAGCCTCTACTCGAAGCAGAACAACCTACTTAAATCAAATGAGGGTTTAAGCAACCAGTATGTAAACAGGAGGGAGAAGGAAATGGCAACCCACTCCACAGTGTTCTTGCCTAGAGAATTCCGTGGACAGAAGAGCCTGGTGGGCTGCTGTCCATGGGGTCACACAGAGTCGGACACAGCTGAAGCGACTTAGCATGCATGAATGCATTGGAGAAGGAAGTGGCAACCTAATCCAGTATTCTTGCCTGGAGAATCCCAGGGACAGAGGAGCCTGGTGGGCTGCCGTCTATGGGGTCGCACAGAGTCAGACACGACTGAAGCAACTTAGCATAGTAGCAGCAGCAGCAAGTAAACAGGATACCAATGGATACATCTTCAAATTGTCCTCTAGGAGCTGTGAATAGGAATTGATCTTTGGGCATGCATGTGTGGGCGAAGGCAATCATTTCTTACACTTAAAGTTGGAAGGAAAGTTATGGCCAACCTAGACAGCATATTAAAAAGCAGAGACATTACTTTGTCAACAAAGGTCCGTCTAGTCAAGGCTATGGTTTTTCCAATAGTCATGTATGGATGTGAGAGTTGGACAGTGAAGAAAGCTGAGTACCGAAGAACTGATGCTTTTGAACTGTGGTGCTGGAGAAGACTCTTGAGAGTCCCTTATACTGCAAGAAGACCCAACCAGTCCATCCTAAAGGAGATCAATCCTGGATGTTCATTGGAGGGACTGATGTTGAAACTGAAACTCCAGTACTTTGGCCACCTCATGCAAAGAGTTGACTCATTGGAAAAGACCCTGATCCTGGGAAGGATTGAGGGCAGGAGGAGAAGGGGACAACAAAGGATGAGATGGCTAGATGGCATCAATGACTCGATGGTCATGGGTTTGGGTGGACTCTGGGAGTTGGTGATAGACAGGGAGGCCTGGCATGTTGTGATTCATGGGGTAGCAAAGAGTTGGACATGACTGAGTGACTGAACTGAACTGAACTGAAGTGGAAGAAAGTTGAAAGATACTCTCTTTGTTTTATAAGAATATCAAAACTACTTTCTATAAACACACTCAATATTTTTTCAAGTTTTCTGTGGTTATTTTGGATATCATTGTTGGGGCATGATTTCTAGTGCTTTTCCTTTACATGTCTTAATGGTTCCATTCACTTACAAGATTGAAAGTTGAGGAGCATCTACTCAGGAAAACATATCTTCTCTGTGTTCCCTCTGGAAACTGGGAAAATGAAAGGACAAAAGGTTTGTGGGGTCAGCAAGCCAACACTGAGTGCAGAGAGAGGGAAGAGACAGTCAGGTGATGGATTAAGTCACCCTCAGAAGTCCAGTGCCCCTGGGTCTGGCATTAGGCTATTGAAAGGTGTCAGGTGCAATACTGGAAGATTAGTTAGGAACACCCATGAGTCATGGGGATACATTGTAGCTGGCTGAGCAGAGGTAACGCAGTACTGGTATCTGCGCCAGCTATGCCCACCTACCCAGGGGCCTGAGAACCCCAGAGCCTAGCTTTCCTGATGCAGGAGAGCTTTCTGAATTTAAGGCTAAGGCTCACAGGAGGGAAAACAGACCTGCACAGATGCCTCTATCTGCCTAATTTTCCTGGGCCTCTAGCCCTGATGATCTCTTTAATGTGTAACAATTTTGCTGACTTACTCCCCTCCTCAGGAGCTCTGTTTGGGAGTGGGAAGAAGGAAGAAAACCTAGCCCTTGTGGAAGAAAACTCAATGCGTTGATGGCTTTCTTTTTCTTCCAGATAAAACCAGCTTTTATTTCCTATCTGGAGCAGGAGAATCACTCTTAAAAGTCAATGTCGATGGAAAGTGCATTCAAACAGCTCTTAATCACATTCAGTGGAGATGGGTTAGCCAGAGTGATTGCCTTTTTTTTTTTTTTTTTTGATGAAAGCTTGTTTTCTTGCAGGCTAGCCTCAAGGAGCCTCGGACGCCGTGGTTTAGACTTTGACCTCATGGAGGCTATGCAGCGGCACTGGGTCTCTGAGCCCTCCCTGCTCTGTTGAGAAGCTGTGCGTTCACACTTTCTCTTACTACTACCTGAGACTCCGGAGGTAACACTGGCCTAGGGTTCCCTCAGCCCCTGGGAGCACCCCCAGTAGGAAACACCTTTACCTGGAACTGTCTTTGTTTCCACATCCATCCCCTAACCAGGAAGGGTAGTGCAGACCAGCATTTGAAGACCTGGGTGTCTGTAGCTCCACTGTCTGGACAATTCCTGGTGCTGTCATGTACTGTGTAAATTCAGGCAAGTTCCACCCATACCTCTACAAATGGCCCAATTTAATTCCTTTTTATGGCTGAGTAGTATTAAATTGGGCTTCCCCTGGTGGCTCAGTGGTAAATAATCCTCCTGCCAATGTAGGAGATATAAGTTCGATCCCTGGGTTAGCAAGATCCCCTGGAGAAGGCAATCCACTCTAGTATTCTTGCCTGGACAACTCTATGGACAGAGGAGCCTGGTGGGCTACAGTCCAGGAAGTTGCAGAGAGCCAGCCATGACTTAGTGACTAAACAGCAACAGCAACAGTATTACATTGTATGTTTGTACCACATCCTCTTTATTCATTCCTCTGTTGATGGACATTTAGGTTGTTTCCACATCCTGGCTATTGTAAATATTGCTGCAATGAACAATGGGGTACATGTGTCTTTTTGAATTATGTTTTTCTCTGGATACATGCCCAGCAGTGGGATTGCTGGGTCATATGGTAGTTCTATCTTTAGTTTCTTTTAAGGAAGCTCCATACTAGAGACTGTCATACAGAGTGTAGTAAGTCAGAAAGAGAAAAACAAATATTGTATATTAATGCATGTATGTGAAATCTAGAAAGATGGTATAGATGATCTTACTTGCAAAGCAGAAGTAGAGACAGGGACATAAAGAACAAGATGGATATCAAGGGAGAAGGGGGCCGTAGGATAAATTGGGAGACTGAGATAGACATTTAAACCCAATTGATACTATATATAAAACAGATAACTAATGGGAACCTACTGTAGAGCACAGGGAATTCTACTCACTGCTCGGTGGGGACCTAGATGGGAATGAAATCCAGAAAAAAAAGAGGATATATGTATACATATGGCTGATTCACTTTGCTGTACAGTAGAAACACAACATTATGAAACAACTACGAAAAGTGAAAGTGTCAGTCACTTAGTTGTATCCAACTCTTTGCGACCCCCTGGACTGTGGCCCGCCAGGTTCCACTGTCTAGAAGATTTCCCAGGCAAGAATACTGGAGTGGGTTGTAATTCCTTATTCCAGGGGATCTTTCTGACCCAGAGATCAAATCCAGGTCTCCTACATTGTATGCAGTTTCTTTACGATCTGTAATCCAATAAAATTAATTAAAAGACATTCAGGCAAGTTGTCTGACCTCAGGTACCCAACTCTAAAAAGTGACAGTAGTACTAAATAATAGTATCTCCTCATACAGTTATGGTGGAGATGAAGATTAAATGGAATACAATGGTGATGGATTACATGGCAGGTCAGCACACACCCCCAATTCTTTGATCAGTGTTGGGATGGAGAGGTAGGGACCAAAAATAACAGGAGCAGGGCTCTAAGTCACCTCTGTCATCTCAGCATCTAGTCTGACACAGAGAGGGCTTCCCACAAATGCACGTGGAAGCTGGCCTGTTCACTTGGATCTCCCCCACTGGCTTAGTTCCCAATTGATAGCCATTGTTCAAGAAGAACTGCCAGCTTCCTAGGTGCCTAGAAATCCCTGAGCAGTTCTCACTTGCTTCTCCCTCTGTCCGAGGCTCCTGGGGCACTTCCCTCACAGGCTAGAGATGATAGATCTCTTGCTGGCAGGTCAGGGGAAGGCAGTGCCAGGGGATCACCCTCAAGAGGAAGCATCACCAACCATAGTTGATTCTTGTCATCTGCAGTACAGTTATAGCCCATGAAGCCACCAAAAATGCTGAAGCAGTGAATACTGAAACATTGCCCTAGGGGAGAAATACAGGTTTAGGTTCCTGAGATCCTCTGGTCATAACATTTTCAACTGATAAACATGTAAACTTATTTTAGACCTGTTTCTGTTTAAAGACACAATATTTAATATACATCATTGATTTCATTAACATTGAACTGATGACCAGCAGCCCTAGAACTCATGCCTGGACGGAGCTCATCTAATCCAAGTATTTTCTCCATAAAGCACATCCCTGACACTTTGTGCTCAGGGACACTAGACAGCATTTCAGCACTATGGAAGAGGCCATTTAGTTTTTTTTTTTTTTTTGGCCATGCTGCACTGCATATGGGATCTTAGTTCCCCTACCAGGGATTGAACCCATGCCCCCCTGCAGTAGAAGCACAGAGTCTTAACCACTGGACTACCAGGGAAGTCCCAGAGGCCATTTTAAATAGCAAAATTACCAAAAAAAAAAAAAAAAAAAATAAAAATGCAATAACACTCAGCACTAAATTGACCACGGAAAGGACATTTGTTAACAAGATGAGCTGAAACATAAAGGCAAAGCGTCATGCTGTTCTGCCTCAGCTGGAAACTCGTGCACTGGGCAACTCAAGTTTTGCCACTTTGCACACACCCACAGACGACTTTAAAGGCATTGTGACTGTTGCTTATTGGGATTACAAATAGTTTTTAGCAAGTAGGTGAACTTGCAAATATGGAATCCATAAAAGATGAATACAGAGTATGTATGAGCATGAAATATGGAAGGAAAATACTCAGTGTGGCATTTATAATGAATGCCTATAAACTGTAGCTTTGAATATTCTTAGGCTATCAAGTTGAGCTTTAAACTTTCTTTCGGGTAAGTTTCTCCGTCTTGGAACCATCAATGAATAGTTAATCTAAATGTCTCCTTATCCAAATGAGGGGTGGAAAGATGTGTCTTTCTTCCTCTCAAAGACTAGCCTCAACACTCACAGGCTGAATCGGATCACCATTTGCCTTAATCCCAGCCATCAGCCCCTCTTAAGGCCACACTACATTTTTCATAGTCTGCGACATCATTTCCAAACACATACACATACAAACACATTTTTCATACTTTGCTGGATCATTTTCATCTGCTAACAAATATGCACAGAAACACAGTATATACAAACACAGTTATCCTGCAAAGTTTTTACTCTAATCTCTTTTTTTCAAAACCATGCCTCATAGAGGTTAACACACTTACCAAAGTCACACAGCTTATCAGGCAGAACAGAGCAACTCTAAAATCTATAATTTTTACAGCATTTTCCTAATTAACTTGGGTATGTGGTTGATCTTGGGATAACTTCCAATACCAATGACAACTAGCAGAGCAAATTCTGAAGACATTTCATTGGCTAAGGTAAGCTATAAAGATACATGGAGCTATTACACAATTACCAAAGGGACTGACCCAAATGTGTGTCAGTAGTATGATACAGACATCACATATGTGAGGTTATCCATTTACTGCCAAAGACATGTCCACAGAGGCTTATATCTCCCTACACAGACGGTCATGACATTATATACGTATCATGATTTTCATCAATGAGAAAGCTGATACTGTGGACCAGTTACAGCACCCCATGCCAGTACTCTTGCCTGGAAAATCCCATGGATGTAGAAGCCTGGTAGGCTACAGTCCATGGGGTCACAAGAGTTGGACATGATTGAGCGACTTCACTTTCTTTCTTTAGAAAAGAAAGATAATTAATTATACAGAACATCCTTCTTTTTTGTTAGTTTTTAAAAATTTTATCTATATTTTAATTGAAACATAGTTGATTTACAATGTGTCAATCTCTGCTGTACAGCAAAGTGACTCAGTTATACACATATAGACATTCTTTTTAAAATATTCTTTTCCATTATGGCCTATCACAGGATATTGAATATAGTTCCCTGTGCTATACTGTAGGACCTTATGTAAACTATGATATACTGGATGGATAAACAACAGAAGACCCTTCTTAAGCACTCCTTGTCATCAGACAGCTTCTGGTAATCACATGGCAAATGTCAGAAGAATGGAAATTTCCAATATTTTGTTAAAACGCAAAGAGGTCTTGCACCCCATAGAAAACTCAAAGCTCAAAGATATTAAGTTGGAAGTTTCCACAAAAGACATTAAAAGAAGAAAAAAAAAGATGAATAGGGAGGAAGTAATGGAATTTAGTAAGTAGAAAATTCATCCTCACTTCAGGTTTGAAAAGAATACATATCTAAGCAGCAAATGGGAAATGACAAACTTCCCATCAGAAACATGACTTTTCATTCTCATTGTGTGCATTTACAGCTTTTCCAAGGATTTGACTAAAGAGAGCCACAAGAAGAAAAAAGCAAAAGACAAATGAATTGGAAATGACTTCATCTATTAACATTATCTATGGCCACATGGAAGAAATCATGCTTCCCCAAAGCTGAGCCATGGATTAGCTGTCAAATAAAAACCTTATGTATAAATACTTGACCTAAGCACAAAGCACTGAAATAATAATTTCATCTACAAATGTTAGTGAGGAAGTCACTACCAGGTGAACTTAGCAAGTAGAAAGATAAAGGTCTTCACACTGGGCTTTATTTTTCTAATCTCAAGATTTGTTTATGTAACTTTACTAAAGCCAGTCTAACACAAAGGCATAACACAATGAAAAGTTACAAACAGAGCATGTATAAAAGAGGAAATTAAAAATGTGATTAAGCATTGGGGAAAGTGCTCAATCAATAATGAAAGAAAAACAAATTAAAGATGAGATCATTTTGTGACCAACATAGGAAAAATATATAATAATTGTCAGTGCTGGCAGAATCTATGAAAGGGAGAACACCTGGATACTGTTAGTGGAAAAATAAAATGACAAACTGAAAAGAATAGATGTGGAGAGTTTTAGAAATATTTGTAACCTTTGACCTAGCCATTTGTCTATGGGGACTTCATCTTAAGGAAAGAATCTGAATAGAGAGTGATATTTTGGCATGAGAGTGATGACTGCAATACTTTTTAAAATATTTATGTTTCTATCTGCAAAGGTTTGGAAACAATTTACATGCCCAGGAGCAGGAGAATTGTTAATTAAATTGTGACACATCTATATGTCAGAACAGTTTGCAGCCATTTAAAAACATATTTTTAAGACATTTTTAATGCCATGGGAATATTTAATATACAGAAAAATTATTGCATGTAGAATGTGATCTTATAACAACACCCACATTCACTGCTACACACAGAGCACCGAAAAAGGCTGGAATCCCAACAATGCTTGCCATCCCTTGACAATGAGACTACCAGCTATTTTAATTTTTTTCTTTATAAACAACTGAATAATAACAAAGTTAAAATACAAGAAGTTACTATCATGACACTTATGATCTATCGTAAATCCTTCTCATCTTTTCCCCAAGTAAACAAGACCTTCCCCACTACACAGGCAGACTGTGTAACTGTTGACTATGTCTTGACCACCAGATCATGGTTTTCTACTTATCACTTAACACTTTCCCTTATTAAATCTTTTTAATCTCTTAAGTGATCCTCAGAGACTTTCCCACTTGCAACTGTGCACGAAGGCTATTTATGGAGCACACACTCAGTTTTTATGGAGCCTTTCCTTAGTCTGATGAATGTTTGCTTTCTAAGTTTGAAACTGATCCTCTACATGCTTCTTCAACAGTTCCAGTGAACACAGAATTCAGTTTCATGAATACATTCATTTTTTTTAAGCATCCTATATGCCTTTATACACTACATATATTGCTCACAAAAGTCCCCTGTGCATCAAGCTTGTCACCCCAGCCACACCTGGGGGTGTGATGTCCAAATTCCAGTATGCAGCATGGAGTTATACATCTGTTGTGGCCTTGACTGGAAAGACACCCACTTCTCACAACATAATGCAAATTAAAAACAAACAAGTAGGGCATTACAAATGTCATGCAATAATGCTGATGACATTTTAGTTTTGATGTTTCTTTGGCTTTCTGTTGGACTGAATCAAATGGAAGTCTCAAATGAGTAGAAAAAGTAATAATAAAAATAATGACAAGTCAATGACTTCTAAAACAAATGCAATACAGGAAAAAAAACTCCAAAGCATTGAGAGGAAATAAAATTCCAATTAAATAGAGAAATATCACCTTTATTAATGATTAAAACATTTTAATGAGTTCATTTTCATCCAGAGGAAGTGATTAAGTGTAATAAAGTTAGAACAATAGTATAATTTGGGGGAAGTAGAGATTTGGATTCTCAATCCACAAGAAAAGGAATTTATTCAAAGAGAAATAAGAACTTGTATTAGGTAAAAAACATGAGAGGGGATATGGAAAAAAAGCAATATACTAAAACATTATTGGAAAATATCTCATCAAAGTGAATATTGATATAGTCTCACTAAAAAAATTCCATTTTTATGTGGAAACTGACTAGTTGATAAAGTTGCCATTTTAATTAAGTTGGAAAATTATGGTTTGAAAGAAGAAAATATAATTATTGTTATATTGGCTACTTTCCACATTCAGAAAAAAAAATCTATTTATAAATACAAAAAGAAAAAAGAAAAATTTAACCCAAGGACCGCCAAGCTGAAGAGATAAGTACTGCAAAGCCTGGGGAAACATGCCTTTCCTAGGATGTCAGGTCCAGCACATGCTCTTCTAGGATGTCAAGCAGGGAAGACAGAGAATGCAACTACCAACCTGAAACTTATTCTGAAGAACGCCAATGCAAATGACCACTACTCAGAGTGATGGCATGCTCTCATTTCATGTCACTCAGTCTGTACATATAACCCAGTGAGACTGATGTGATAATACTTATCCCACAGAGCTTGGAAAGGTGCAATATCAGATTTTCATTCACATATTGGAACAGGTTGCAACCATTAAAATAGACATTTTCCTCTAGGAATTCGTTTGCTCATGAACTTAAAATACAGCATTAATTTTTTAAAAATTGAAGTCTAGTTGATTTATAATGTTGTGTTAATTACTGCTGTACAGCAAAGTGATTTATTTACACATAGATAATTATATTGTTCATGTTCAGATTTACCACAGGATATTATACTGATTTGAAGGCAGAGTTCCAAAGAATAGCAAGGAGAAATAAGAAAGCCTTCCACAGTGATCAGTGCAAAGAAATAGAGGAAAACAATAGAATGGGAAAGACTAGAGATCTCTTCAAGAAAATTAGAGATGCCAAGCGAACATTTCATGCAAAAATGGGCTCAATAAAGAACAGAAAGGGTATAGACCTAACAGAAGCATAAGATATTAAGAAGAGGTGGCAAGAATACACAGAAGAACTGTACAAAAAAGATCTTCATGACCCAGATAATTACAGTGGTGTGATCACTCGCACTCACCTAGAGCCAGACATTCTGGAATGTAAAGTCAAGTGGGCCTTAGAAAGCATCACTACAAACAAAGCTAGTGGAGGTGATGGAATTCCAGTTGAGCTATTTCAAATCCTAAAAGATAATTCTGTGAAAGTGCTGCACTCAATATGCCAGCAAATTTGGAAAACTCAGCAGTGGCCACAGGACTGGAAAAGGTCAGTTTTCATTCATTTTGCAAAGAAAGGCAATGCCAAAGAATACTCAAACTACCACACAATTGCACTCATCTCACACACAGGTAAAGTAATGCTCAAAATTCTCCAAGACAGGCTTCACCAATATGTGAACCATGAACTTCCGGATGTTTAGCCTGGTTTTAGAAAAGGCAGAGGAACCAGAGATCAAATTGCCAACATTTGCTGGATCATCGAAAAAGCAAGAGATTTCCAGAAAAACATCTACTTCTGCTTTATTGACTACGTCAAAGCCTTTGAATGTGTGGATCACAATAAACTGTGAAAAATTCTGAAAGAGATGGGAATACCAGACCACCTGACCTATCTCTTGAGAAACCTGTATGCAGGTCAGGAAGCAACAGTTAGAGCTAGACATGGAACAACAGTCTGGTTCCAAATAGGAAAAGGAGTACGTCAATTGTCACTCTGCTTATTTACATTATATGCAGAGTACATCCTGAGGAACGCTGGGCTGGAGGAAGTACAGGCAGGAATCAAGATTGCCGGGAGAAATATCAATACCCTCATATATGCAGATGACACCACTCTTATGGCAGAAAGTGAAGAACTAAAGAGCCTCTTGATGAAGTTAAAGAGGAGAGTGAAAAAGTTGGCTTAAAGCTCAACATTCAGAAAACTAAGATCATGGCATCTGGTCGCATCACTTCATGGCAAATAGATGGGGAAACAGTGGGAACAAGGACTGACTTTATTTTGGGGGGCCCCAAATCACTGCAGATGGTGATTGCAGCCATGAAATTAAAAGACGCTTACACCTTGGAAGGAAAGTTATGACCAACCTAGACGCAAATTAAAAAACAGAGACATTACTTTGTCTACAAAGGTCCATCTAGTCAAGGCTATGGTTTTTCCAGTAGTCATGTATGGATGTGAGAGTTGGACTCTAAAGAAAGCTGAGCACCAAAGAATTGATGCTTTTGAACCGTGGTGCTGGAGAAGACTCTTGAGAGTCCCTTGGACTGCAAGGAGATCCAACCAGTCCTTCCAGAGGAAATCAGTCCTGGGTGTTCATTGGAAGGACTGATGCTGAAGCTGAAACTCCAATACTTTTACTACCTGGTGTGAAGAGCTGACTCATTTGAAGAGACCCTGATGCTGGGAAAGACTGAGGGCTGGAGGACAAGGGGACCACAGAGGATGAGATGGTTGGATGGCATCACCAAGTCAATTGATTTGGGTTTGGGTAGACTCCGGTAGTTGGTGATGGACAGGGAGACCTGGCATGCTGAGGTTCATGGGGTCACAAAGAGTCAGACATGACTGAGCAACTGAACTGAAATAAACTGAACAAGATATTGAATATGGTTATCTGTGCCATACAGTAGGACCTTGTTATTTATCCATTCTATATATAAAAGCTTACATCTGCTGACTTCAATGTCCCACTCTATCTCTCCCCTAACCCTCTCCCCTCTTGGTAACCACTAGTCCGTTCTCTATGTCCAAAAACTAAGTATTCTTAAGGCTGTTTTTTGGAGAAGTGTGGCTCAGAATGAACTTTAATGTTTTCCTGCATCAAAAGAGCTGTAAGCATCTACATTTTGAGATAAGAGTCCCAACACCCAGCAGAGGACTTTGGCAAGGAGGCTTTTGTGGACATTTTGGCAGGAAGGTCTCTCTTATCCTTAGCTGTTGTATCCATGGTCAACTTTGACCTGGAAAAAGCTTTGTCATTGCACATAACCTTATATCAGCAAAATGTGGGGAAAGGGAATATTTGGGTTGGCAGAGATCTGACTTGAACACACAGTTTTTCAGACTTTAACAATCTTAAGTTTCCAAATGTCCAAGTGTCCTGAGTTATTTGGAGTCAATAATTTCTGTTATTAAAGTTTGTGCTAGAGTTGAAGAAACAGGAGTCAGAACTTTGGTTATGAGTACAATTTCCAAAAACCAAGAGGCATGTGGCCAGTGAGCACTGAACATCTCTATGCCTCAGTTTCCTCATGATAAGCTGAAGATAATGGTCTCCGCTCCGCTTCATTCACAAGTATGACATGAGGACCACATGGGACATATCTGAAGGATTTTCTTAAACTCAAAAAAAAAAGTTCTTAAGCTACTTTAAATCATAGCCTTTACAGTTTTATGAATTACCTGATCTGATTCCAATAAAAATATACAAAGCACACATACAAAAATTGTACCCACAATTATTTCAGACAGTTCATGGAATTCTTGAAGCCACAGTGAGTCCTAGATTGAGAAACTCTCTTATAAATTAGTTATGGGAAACTCATAAAACTCCTCCCCATGGGGCCCAAGACCTCCTCATCCCTGTATGCAGTAATTTTTCCTTCTTGCAGGAAGCCAAGAAAATTATTTCCATCTCTTGCATAAGGTTTGAAAGGATCTTCATCTCTTCTTAGATCTGTCATGAATTTGCAATGAGAGGTGAGAACATAGGAAGTCTGCAAATATCTTGAAAAGAACCCTTCCTTACCTATTTTATGATTTTTAGAGAAGACTGGGGAGAGATGTGTCCAAATGAAGTAAGGGATCCACAATTTGTGCCCCAAGGATAGTTCCAAAGGAGGTAGAATGCGGCTCCCTGATGTCAGTGAAGAGTCACCAAACCGCCTCCAACAAAGGCCTGCTCATAGCTCTCAGTGGAACCAGTAGCCCCTGCTTCCTGTGATCAAGCATGGGGATTCCAGTTCCAGGAGTCATTCATTCAGAGACTCTCACATCTCTCAGGGGGCGATGGCAACGGTCATGTCTGGAGGATGCAAGAAAAAAAGCAAAGACTGACACTCTTGGTGGGACCCTGTCTCCCGGGATCCTGAACGTCCTATCTCCTTATAATGAAAAGAATTCAACTAAGGTCTGTCCCTGAGAAGGGAGCCATCCCTGATTCTGGCAGATCTGGAAACAGCCCTTCCTGTGTTCTCTCTCAGAGCACACACCTTGCCTTGGGAGGAAGGGAATGCCAACCTGTCAGATACCCCTGCTCATCCTCTCCCTCCCTGCACGTGAATTTTTTAAGTGAGTTATAAAAGATCAATTACATAAATTTGATTATGTAATGTCATAAACAAATTAGTGATGCCAATCACTGCCACTAATTAGGGGCATCAACTCCTTAGGTACCACGTGCGTAGTGCTCTTGAGCTCAGAGCAGCTGAGGATAGCTTTCCTGGATAGGGAGACAGCTCCTGCAAGTCCCCATGGAGGTAACTCCCATGCTGCACACTCCCAGCCAGTGAAGGGTCTGGCAGTGACCTTGGCAGAGTTCAAGTGCTAACACTGACTAGCCCCCTTCTTATGCCTACATCTTGCCCATGCCCAAGATTCACTGATTCTGTCTTTGCAGCTGTAACTCTGTGATCTCAAAATGGCCTTTTGCTCTCCATCCATTCCTCCGCCTTGACCTAGGGTAGGGTTTTCCCTGTCCCTTGCTTGATGTACCTGGACTGCACTGGGAGTCAGAAGGATCCTGGTGATCAGACACGCACATGAACACAGTCGTAGGCAGGAACACACATTTGGTGGATAATGAGATAGTTTAGCAGAGACGTCACTTTGACAACAAAGGTCTGTCTAGTCAAAGCTTTGGTTTTTCCAGTAGTCATATATAGATGTGAGAGTTGGACCATAAAGAAGTCTGAGTGCTGAAGAATTGATGCTTTTGAACGGTGGTGTTAGAGAAGACTCTTGAGACTCCCTTGGACTGCAAGGAGATCAAACCAGTTAATCCTAAAGGAGATCAGTCCTGAATATTCATTGGAAGGACTGATGCTGAAGATGAAACTTCAATACTTCCTCACCTAAGGCAAAGAGCCAAATCACTGGGAAAGACCCTAATGCTGGGAAAGATTGAAGGCAGGAAAAGAAGGGGATGACAGAGGATAAGACATTTGGATGGCATCACCAGTTCAACAGTCATGAGTTTGAGCAAACTCCTGGAGATAGTGAAAGACAGGGAAGCCTGGTGTGCTGCAGGCCATGGGGTCAAGAAGAGTTGGACACAACTGAGCGACTGAAAAATAACAACAAGAGAATTTAGTTTGGGGGTGAAGGAGATCCAGGGATTGATGTCAGCATGCTGGCTGGATCTCCCTGGCCTTCTGGAGACACACAGGCCAGCAGATCCAGTCATCACTGGCCGTCATAAAATGGCCTAGATCAAGTCTGACCCTCCCTCAGCTGCCCACGTCTCTCTTCAAGTCTCTGAGTCTCAACTGCTACTTCCCTGAACAACATAATCAGCTTTACAGGGTGCGTCTGTATACCACACTTTCCTAAATGCCTGCGCCTTACAGAGTTGCACTCCTCCTTCCCACGATCCTCTGCAGACATGAATCTCCAGCTTTCACTCGATCCTGATGACCCAGAGAGCTTGTTCAAATGCAGAATTGGTGGGGACTGAGGTCCCGCATTGGAGCCCCATGCTGGTGGTCTGTGGACCATGCTTCAAGCAGTGAGGGTCTCTGAGTGCTACCACGGGACCTCTGACAAGGGTAGAGATGTGAGCTCACATCTTTACACAGGAATGGATTTCAAACCTTTATTCTAGAATCTGCTCCTTCTTTTTCCCCTCACTGTCCACTGAACCTGACTCCTAATCTTATCTCTCCTTAATCTTATCTCCTGACCCTCATCTGTCCCTGCTCCCCTCAGTTCTGTTTCCAAGGTCTTCTCTACAAATAAAACCCATGTCTCATTGTGTCACTCCTTGCCCAACATTCTTCCGGGCCTCCCCACAGTGCTTAGGCATGAATTTCTTCATGTGGCATCTGTGACTAGTTAGAACCTAGCCCTGTCTCCCCACTGCTGTCTTCATACCTCAAGCAGATGCCAAAGCAAGCACACTGCAGTCCCACGTGTGTCACGGCTGTCTGTCTCTAGGCTTCAAGTGTGGTACCCCGCACTGAAACCTTCCCACCTCCCCCTTCTCCACCTGGGTAACTCTTACTCCTTCTCCCAGGCATGGCATAGATGCCACTACCTCCGCATACTAGGCTCATGTCTTTGTGCTGTTGGTTTACTTCTTTGTTTTCCTCACTTGGCAGAGCTTTGTGAAGATGGGAGCTGGAAGCTCTTCATTGTGTATACAGTGTACTGTTGACAGCACAGATCAGGGGCTTGGCTCAGGGAGGGTGCTCAGTAACTCTTGAGGGAGGAAGGGAGGTGGGAAGAAGGAGAGAGTGATAGAGAGGAAGGGAGGAGGGATGGAGGGGGAGGAAAGATAGGAGGGAGGGAGGGAGGGGGAGGAAAGATAGGAGGGAGGGAGGGAGGGAAAGGGGGAGGGGCGGGAGATGGGGAGGGAGTCAGCAGCTGCTCTGGGTGAGCTTCCTCTCCCCTTGCCACCCTAGTCAAGGAACCAGGTATCCAGCACCAAGCTAGCGTAAAGATGTCTCCAAATTTCATGAAACATTTTTAGCTTTACCTGCCAGAATTTTGAAGAAAGCAAATTAGCTCTTCAGACTCTAAGTCACAAAACATTCATTTAAGAACTCAGCAAACTAAAAATGTATAGAAGCAGATGCTGAAGAAATAACATAGGCCAGAGCAAATTTTAATGGAAGAAGGTACTTATGATGATTCTTGCTCAAAAAGTTTTATAAATGTCAAACTCAATGGCCTTGCCTCAAAGGAGATGCCAAACTTTAGTACTGAGAAAAATGAAGTTACCTTTGGGGAATGTCACTCTTTGCTTCCTTCTTCCTTCTTTGCCTTCCCTTCCTTCTTCCTTCCTTCCCTCCTTCCACAGACAGTGCCTGAATGCACAGCAGGCAGGACTCAGAGAAAGCCAGCCAGGCAGGATGTGGTACTGGCACTCACAGAGGGGACCGAGCACCCAGGCGTCCCCACACGCGTGCAGCCCGCAGGAGTCATAGTCAACATATGCTTGGCACAATGTCACAGTGTGAACACACCTGCCGCATGAAGAACCAAGCCCGTGGGAGAAAAGGCTCTTCTTGGAATTCTTAAGAAATCTTTTATAATTCCTTATCGCCAGCTCTGGATTTATTAAAGGTCACCAAAAAGCAATATTCTTTTCCACTGAAAACCCAGGCTTTGAATTAAGGTCTGCCTAAAACCACATTTCACATTAATGAAGACTATATTATGAAAATGGATTTTAATTTTAGTGTTTTACTCACAAGTTTGGGGAAAAGAGTGATTAATTAAAGAGATGGCTTTCCTTTCTTTTCTCCCCCTGGGTGGGTTTTCACAACCATTCGGCCTAATTATCCCTGGCCGGGGGCCCATCCCATTGCAGCTGAGCGCAGCCTGGCTCTACCCACCCCTTCCCAGTGCAGAGAAAAGTCTGGCCACAATCCCAGGGGCTGAGTCCCTTACAGGGACAGCCGCTCCCATGCCACTCCAGGGAAGCCTGAAACAAATGGTATTACATCAAATGATTATGTAAATTTGACTTCTAAAATGTAATTAAAATAGATTTTTCTCATTTTTTTCTCTATGAAAACTTCATGGAGCCTAAGTCCCAGCTGCCCAGAAAGTCACAGCCAAGTAGTTGTGACTCTCAGTTGAAACCTTCTAACATGGAAATCTTTAGTATATTGTCCAATGATGGACTCCCCTTCCACTGTCAGTTTGCCATATTCTTTGGAGGGCCCTGGAGTAGTGTGGGCTCCTGGAAAGATGAAGCAGATCCATCTCTCTCAGTGTTCCAAGATCCTGGTATAGTGCAGGCACCAGTGAACTGCGCTGAGAGAATACTGGATGGTTGGACAGGCTTCACTGGTGGTTTGGACTGTAAAGGATCTGCCTGCAATGTGGGAGACCTGGGTTCAATCCCTGAGTTGAAAAGATCCCCAGGAGGAGGGCATGGTAGCCCCCTCCAGTATTCTTGCCTGGAGAACCCATGGACAGAGGAACCTGGTGGGCTACAGTCCAGGGGGTCACAAAGAGTTGGACATGACAAGACTAAGCACACAGCACAGACAGGCTTGCTTCTGGCTCTGAGTGTTTGCTTCCTGAATAATGTCTGTCTTCCCAGTATGTTGTCAGTCTTATTTTAATATATGCACCACAGTACAGATGAATTCCAAGTTTCTAATACAAAATGAAGCAGGCTCTTTGTGTAAGCCAACTGAGTTGATCTCTGAAACTGGATCGGTATTTGCTTAATCTAGAACATCTTACAAAATCACGTCAGTCAAGAGATTCAAATTTTGATGTCCACTTTATGAACACCCATGTAACTGCCCAGGCCATCAGGTTTGCACATCCAATAAGCCACCAAATATCTATAAGATGTCACGTTACAGGAGCAATGGATGCTATTCTATCCTTACAACGGTGGATCTGGCAGATGTGTCCAGGTGAAACAGTGGGGTCAGGCACAGGGTCAGTGGCCCCGAAAGAGTACTGTTTGCTGCACAAGCTTAAAAGTACAAGAGTGATGATAAACTTAAGAGTTTGGAGGTAGATTCTCTGGTCATTGAGAACATTCAGGTGACTGAAGCTACTGTATCTATAAAACTCATGGTTGGATTAGTCCTACATGAGTTCTGCCACCACACTGAGATGCTCTTTATTAAAGAAGAACAGATAGTCCCTAAACCTCAAGAGGAGGCTGCATGGAAGAAAAAATACCTTGAGACTTTCCTAGCAGTCCAGTGGTTAAGACTCAGCTTCCAATGCAGGAAGTGCAGGTTCTGCCTCTGGTTGGGGAACTAAGATCCCACATGCAGTGTGATGCAGCCAAAAGAAAAAAAAAAAAAGTAATAGGAAAAAGATAACCCAAAAGAGGGCTTCTCTCATGGTTCAGTGGTAAAGAATCCACCTGCCAATGCGGAAGACAAGAGTTCAATCCCTGGGTTAGGAAGATCCCCTGGAGAAGGAAATGGCAACCCACTCTAGTATTCTTGCCTGGAAACTCCCATGGACAGAGGAGCCTGTCCAGCTAAAGTCCATGGGGTCACAAAAGAGTCGGATACAACTTAGCAAATAAACAACAAAACAACCCCAAAAGAACGTGCAGAAAGAAAAACTTATGGCTCAGGAATAAATTCAGCATAAAATAAAAGTGGTTTTCTTTTTTTAAAATTAAGCAGGCACCTTTTGAAAGGAGCTCTTGCTATTTCTTCAGGTGACCTGATGCTCAGCTAGCATCTGAGGGCACACTGCTATTATTCTGGGCTCTCCTTGCCACCCACAGGCCATAAGCCAGGAGGCATCGCTGGGTTGGTACTGATGCTGCTGCCAGCCTGTTACCCTGCTGAGCAAGGCTCTCTGGTGACTGTCCTAAACTTAGACCTTTTCAAGCTCCTCCCTGATATCTCTAACCTCCTGTACTCCCAAGTTATCTTAGCTGGGACTCATGAGTTACAGTAGTTTCCAAGAATGGTGAATGATAAGCATGCCTAGCATTTAGCATGTAAGACAGGAAAGGAAATAAATGTCTTTCATGCCAGACCACTTGGGGCACAAAGTAACTCTCCCTTTAGAAACCCACTCCAGTATTCTTGCCTGGAGAATCCTATGGACAGAGAAGCCTAGTAGGCTACAGTCCATGGGGTCATAAGAATCAGTCAGGGCTTAGCAAATAACCACCAAACCTTAATTTTCTCATCTGCAAAATGGAGATAATAATGGCCTAAGGTTTGGAAGACACCGGAAAAAAATCTGCAAAGTATCAGTACTGTGCCTGGGGACATTATAAGTACCCAAAATGGAAGCCATGTGCTATTATCTCCCACCAGGTCATGTCAGCTAGCTATACCAGAACATGCAGCCCTTGACTCCCTTGCCCATTCCCTCCTGAGAATCCCAGCCTCCAAAGCAATACGGTTCCCGATAAGCCCTCTGCTCAACCCTCGGCCTTGTCAGACTTCTCAGACTAAAGGCTGGGCGCATCAACTAAACTTTCTTATGTGAGCTGCAGGGCAATTGCTCTGCCTGGAACATTTGTCTGTGTCAATTTATCTTCACTGGAACTCAGATTTTCAGCTGGACTTGTTTGAACAAAGAAATAACTTAGGAGGCAGGAAAATCTCTCTGTCTTGAGGTTCTGTCCATGGAAGTGACATCTTAACAGAGATAGGGCTGGACTTGCACAAGCTGGCTGGTATCTGAGCCCCTCTGTGGCTCCCAGAATTTTAGGGACATGCTTAGGAGGGTGGAAGGTGGGGAGTGACTGCGGTTGGGAAAGGGGAATCAAAGACTTCATAGGTAAATCCTTCCTTAGCACTTCCCTCTCTTTCCATATTTACTGTGTGGTCCATGGTTAATTTCTCTTTTTTGGCTATATTGCCCTGTGGTTTGTGGGATCTTAGTTTCAATCCATTTCCCTTAACTACTGGACTACCAGGGAATTCCCTGTGGTAGTTAATTTCATGTACCATCTTGATGGGCTATGGGGTACCCAGATTAGTTGTTTCTGGGTGTTGCTGTGAGCATGTTTTCAGAGGAGATGGTTATTTGAATTGTGGAGGACTCAGTAGAGTAGATTGCCTTCCCCAAGCTGAGTGAGTCTCACACAACACTTTAGGAGACCTGTTTAGGCTGAAAGGCAGAGGAAGGATGAATTCATCCCTTTTTTTTCTGCATTGTTGATTAAGCTGGGACATTTCTTCTCATCCTCTTTGACTCTTGGACTGGGGTTTACACTACCAGCTCCTCTGGTTCAGTTCAGACTTGAACTGAATTAACCCTCTAGCCTTTCTGAGTCTTCAGCTTGAAGATGGCAGATCATAAGACTTCTCAGCTTCCACGACTGCATGAATCAATGCATTCACACCCACACCCACACCCACACATACACACAATTCTGTTTCTCTGGACAACCCTGATGAATATAGACATTGAGGTAAAAAAAAAGCATGAATACCTAAAGAGTCAGTACTAAACTGTCTTCTAGAGATCATCTGATCCACATCTCTCATTTCAAAATTGGCTCAACAGAGGCCCAGGGAGGGAAAGTGAGCTGTCCAGGGTCATACAGTTACTTGGTGGGAGTGGGAAATCAAAGTTGAAACTTGCCCTCCAAATCTGTGCGATGTAGCTCCTTCTCTCTCCTGTGTGTAGACAATGATCATAAACTAATTGAAGCCCTCAGTTGAAGAGGTTTTCTATGGACTCCTTTTGTTCGTGTGGAGATCCTGCAGTAGTGTGCACAGGTGGAATTACTGTTACCAGATGGGAACTGAACTGATATCTGAGTGTCACACGTGCCTCAGCCCTTCCTGTGCATCCCAGCATTTCAGCTGTCCCTCTTCTGAGTGCTGATGGAGGTCTTCCCAGGTACTATTGCTGGAAGTTCTCAGAGTGAGCCTCACTTGAAGCGCTGGAGAGCAAGGCCACTTAATGCAGCATTTCAGGAAGATCCTTAGTCTCCTCCATCTCTGCCCAAACTTGCCACCCTCTCCTCCTCCTCTGGGCTTGGGTCCACTGCTGCTCTGCAAAGCCAGCCATTGCTGCCTGCAGGAATCAGGACGATGTGCCTTGTTCTTGACTGGTGGCACTCTCCCACTGAGCCCCCGGGCAGTACAGTTTGTGTCTTTGTTTTTTTTTTGTTTGGTTGGTTGTGTGGGGTCTCGGTTGTAGTATGCGGAATCTCTCATTGCAGTGCAGGGACTCTCTAGTTGCGGTGCCTGGGCTCTGGAGCACACCATCTCAGCAGTTGAGATGCTTAGACTTAGTTGCCCCGAGGCATGTGGGATCTTAATTTCCTGACCAGGAATCAAACCTGCATCCCCTACACTGCAAAGCAGATTCTTAACCACTAGACCATCAAGGAAGTCCCCACTTGTGTCTTCACTTCAAAATGGCCCCTTCTATTTAACATATATCCAAGTTTTCTGTGTATATCAAATCAGATGCTTCGTTCTGCCCAGAGAATGGACATTGCTGCTTCTCATCTCCTCTCAGACACCCACAGGCAGGTCTCTGAGGCTCGCCTCTCACATGACGATCAATTTGTGCCTTGGACGCCTGGAAAGTGGAGGGTCTGAAATGTGCTGATGTCTGGAACCACTACTGCTCGTACATCCTGACTGAAATGACAACATGCTAGAATCGCGTCAGGGGACTTCGAAGGAATCCTGAAGCCTGGCCCAAACTGGGCTTAATTAAGAGTCTCTGTTGATGTGGCCTAGGAGTCAGTGTGTTTGCCGGGCTCTGAATGCAGGGACAGTGGGTCCCGTGGGGCCTAGCTGGGCTGGGGTGTGGGAAGCGGGCCAGGGTGGTGGGACGGGATCTTCACATCTGTCACACAAGGGGGCAAGGGTTTTGTCTGCGGAGGATTTGAGGAGAAGAGGTGCCTCACTGCCCATGGGCCCCATGGCCCTCCACACACTCAAATGCCTACATTTTCCACTTAAATGAAAACCATTTTAATGAAAAAAACCCAGCAAGCACACCAGAAACCATTAGAAGGGGAGAACAGCAGCAGAGGACATAAATCACATCATTTTGTTTTACTCTTGAGACCCAGGTATTCTGTGTTCTCGTGCTTGTTTTTGAAATGAAAGAAATCTGTCTAATATAGAGGTTTGACACTGATTTTTTTTAGGTTTAGGAGAAAGGTTGCTTAACACAAGTGTAGTTCTGAGCACTACAAGGATACCAGGGCTTTCCAAAGGTCACCTCTCATCTGTAGGGTGACAAGTACAGGCATGGGCCATCTAGCTTGCCTGGAACTAAATAATTTCCCAGTATGCAGGACTTTTTGTGCTAAAAGTGGGAAGTTCAGTTCAGTCGCTCAGTCATGTCTGACTCTTTGTGACCCTAGGGACTACAACATGCCAGGCCTCCCTGTCCATCACCAGCTCCTGGAACTTACCCAAACTCATATCCATTGAGTTGGTGATGCCATCCAACCATCTCATCCTCTTTCATCCCCTTCTCCTCCTGTCTTCAATCTTTCCCAGGATCAGGGTCTTTTCCAATGAGTCAGTTCTTCGCATCAGGTGGCCAAAGTATTGGAGTTTCAGCCTCAACATCAGTCCTTCCAATGAACACCCAGGACTGATCTCCTTTAGGATGGACTAGTTGGATCTCCTTGCAGTCCAAGGGACTCTCAAGAGTCTTCTCCAACACTACAGTTCAAAAGCATCAATTCTTCAGTGCTCAGCTTTCTTCACTGTCCAACTCTCACTTCCACACATGACTACTGGAAAAACCATAGCCTTGACTAGATGGACCTTTGTTGGCAAAGTAATGTCTCTGCTTTTTAATATGCTGTCTATGTTGGTCATAAATTTTCTCCCAAGGAGTAAGCAGGAAACTTACTGATAAGTAAGTAAGTAAACTTACTCACAGCTAAGTAAGGAGAAACTGGGAAAGTCCCAAGAAAATCGAATAAGTTGGTCACCCTATTAAGAGTGAAGTCCTAACTTCCGAGTGGCTGGGTTCTCAACATGGCCATGAAGGAGACATGTGTTTAAAAATAGGCCCCTCTGGGGCAGATATCGGGCTTCCCAGGTGCTTTAGTGGGTAAAGAATCACCTGCAATGCAGGAGATGTAAGAGATGTGGGCTCGATCCCTGGGTCAGGAAGATCCCTTGCAGAAGGGCATGGCAACACACTCCAGTATTCTTGTCTGGAGAATTCCATAGACAGAGGAGCCTGGTGGGTTATACCCCATGGAGTCACAAAGAGTCGGACATGGCCAAAGTGACCGAACATGCACAGAGCAGATATTACTGACAGCCAAGTCATGACCTAAGGTCAGTGTCAAGGGCCTTTCATGACCATCTACTCACTTTTCTGAAAACCAACCAAAATCTCAAGGTCATTCATTTCTGGTTAGGAGGGGAATCCTCAAAAGCCTGTCACGGTGGATGAGTTCCCCACTCTACATTTTCTGGTATCATTTTATAAGTACAGTCCCAAAGTGTTTGGTGCCAAGAATTTGGGTTTTTATTCAGTGTCAGACAGCTTGCAGGATCTTAGTTCCCTGACCAGGGATTGAACTCAAGCCCTGGCAGTGAAAGCACTGAATCCTAACCACCACTAGGGAACTCTCGGGTGCCAAAAATGTTCATGATGCTTTCATTTATTATTCACAGTCCCTCAGTAATTGGAAATAGCACTATTATTCCCATTTTAATAATAATCCTAGGATTGGATCCCAAGTATATCTGAATTCACAGCCCATGCCCTGCTTACTACGTTTACTGCCTCTCAGAAACAAGTGAGTGTCCCCCGGGACATAAGCAATCCCCCTGGATAACTGCTAAGGAGCCCAACACCCCCTCCTGGAATTTCCTAAATTCACCATCCTCCCTGCCCAGGGATGCCCCTGTCACTCTGCCCCATGGACTGTAGCCCACCAGGCTTCTCTGTCCATGATTATCCAGGCAAGAAAACTAGAGTAGGTTTCCATGCTCTCCTTCAGGGGATCTTCCTGACCCAGAGTCTGAACCTGCGTCTCTTATGTCTCCTGCACTGGCAGGTGGGTTCTTTACCAGTAGCACCACCTGGGATGCTCAATAATATGTATAATACAATATAATATCTATGGGAAAAAAAGTGAAAGTGTGAAAGCTCAGTTGTGTCTGACTTGTGACCTCATGGGCTCCAGGCTCCTCTGTCCATGGAATTCTCCAGGCAAGAATACTGGAGTGGGTAGCCATTTCCTTCTCCAAAGGATCTTCCCAACTCAGGGATCAAATCCAGGTCTCTTGGATTGCAAGTGTATTCTTCACTATACTATAATATGGGATTTTCCAAGTGGTGCTAGTGGTAAAGAATCCACCTGCCAATGCAGGAGATGTGGGTTCCATAATAATAATATCATCATTATCATAAGAATACCACCAACACCAGTGTTAAGTGCATTTACTATGTGCCAAGCATTTTGCAACACATTTTACAATATGTTTCATGAAATCCTCATCTGGGGACATGGGTATCATGGCCAATGCTGAGTTGAGGAGACCTGGGCTTAGAAAGATGAAGTAAATCATCAAGGTGTACACAGCTACCTAATCAAAACCTCACAGTTCCAATTCTTCCTTCTGGCTCAGAAATGCTGTGTTGGGGAAAGGCATCTGGAATGATGCTATGAACTCACGGCAGTGAAAGTTCCCCCATTAGCAATTGCCCACTCAGAACCACAGTTATTTAGCAGGGATATCCTCTGATTGAAGGGGCAGGAGGTGAATTCAATTAACATTTCATGCAAAGTCAAAATTCATGACTCTCCTGGGGAAACTAATAGAACATCACCTTAATCATAATTAAAAATGATACTCAACTTCCATCTGATAGGCATCTAAATTTATTTTAGTGTTATTAATGTGGAAACAGATTCTCCATCAGTGTCGTTCCTGGCTCATAAATAAACTAAAGTAAAAGCAAAATAAATTTCAAGTTGCAAGTATCAACGTAAATGCATTTTTACAAGTTGTCTTATTTACAGTCACAGATTCACAGTTTATTGATTGTAAGCTGGAAAAAAAGGATACACATATCTGTACTGCATAAGAAGAAGATTTGAAGCAAATAAGTATGTCGTGGATATACATTCCTCAGTAGACTCCATCAGCCACGCGCTAGAGCAGGGCCCACATTCTACAGCAGCCTTCCTCAGTCCCAGAAGGACAGCAATTGAGTGAGAGCTCACAAACAGTGAGGCCACTGTTCAAAGCCATCATGGATCCTTGGAGTCAGGGAGTGTAGCACCTTCCAGAATCAGGGTGAAACCATATCCCTGCAGAGCTGAACTGCTTCTAGAGAAGCAAGGAAGTACACACTGTGACTGAGGATAATCTCAACTCCAATACCTGTCAGTCAGATTTTCCATTTTGGAAGCCCTGGACCAGCACGGACCCTCTCCCTGCATTACCCACTTCTCTTCTTGTCAACCTGGTAATCTCACTGTTATCCTTCCAAAACCCACTTTAGTCATCACGAAGGTAAAGGGTTAAATATTCCTTTTCCTTTGCAATCTCCAAGCCTCATACATCCATCATCTGTCCCATTTATCCACAGTTGGGTGATTTCTTTATTTAAATGCCTGTCTCTCTTTCAAGGCTTTGAGCTTCTCAGGGACATGGCTGAGTTTCCTTCATGTTTATATTCACCATGATTAGCACAGTGCCTGGCACAGAAGCAGTGACCTGCACATGTTCACTGCATTGGATTAGAATCACATTGATGAAATATGTTTTAACCTGGAACTTAAATCTATTTGACTTTCTTACAGGCATATTTTTATCAAGTTACTTATTCACTCAATAGACACTCCCTAAATGGGTATAAACAGTCTTATTTACAATGCAGAAATAGAGACAGACATATAGAATAAATGTATGGATGCCATGGGAGAAAGGGAGAAATGGGAGATTGGGAGTTTGGAATTGACATATATACACTACTGATACTACATATAAAATAAATAACTAATGAGAACCTAATATATTGTACAGGGAACTCTGCTCAGTGCTCTCTGGTTACCTAAATGGGAAGGAAATTCAAAAAAGAGGGGACATGTGTATATGTATAGCTGATTCACTTTTCTGTACAGCAGAAAATAACACAACATTGTTAAGCAACTATAAATTTGGATAAAAATTTTTTAAAAAGAAAAGAAAGACCAACAATCCCTAAATATCTACTGTGCCCTCTGTCTTGAGGACTAAAAGCCAAGTACACAGCACTTTGCCACTCCTGTAACGTGTGCTTGTCAAGTTAAGAGACAAATGACATGCATAGTAGGCCAAATAGATCAGTGCTTCCCGAAGAAGGCTTTGAGAACCCAAGACACTGTGAGGAAGAAGGTCCATGGCGAGATCAGTGTGGAGACGCTTCTACCCCTGCTTCCTGGAAGCACAGCTCAGCAGTTCTGCAGTATGACACACCATCATGTTTTTGAACCTGATGCTTCAGAATTTATTGGGCTACAGAATTTTTAAAAATATAATATGAAGTGAACATTCTGTAGGAGCCAGTATTACAGAGAACTGATCACAATTTACATCAACCTAGAACTGTAACATTAATGAAACATAAACACAAATAAAAAGAAGAAAACTCCCTTCCCTCTCCCAGAGTCTACAGTGCAGTTTCTCAGCACTCTCTGTAAAGGTGGAGACCGTGGAATCTGTGGGGGCTCTGCATGTACACAGTAGAGATCACCTGTGTGTCTCAGCCACACACAACCCATATGGGGCACTTTCACCCTGTACTGACATGGGAAACAAGTAGATATCCATAAAGCATGCATTTTTTTTCAATCATTCACATGTATGTACACATGCCACAGGTCCTCTGTCTTCTCCACCCCATGTTCACCAAAACCTTCCTCTACTCTTTAATCACAGACACATGAGGGCATCGTAACTCAGGATGCCTTGGGACTCTGACACCATTCATGACCCTACTTGTGGGAAGCACAGCACTAGCTGGTCATTTACACATCAAGGGCTTTCCTCCTAAAGTCTGGATCAAAATACTGTGCCTTGGGTAGTGAGCAATCTCCACCCCCCGACCAACTTGGGAAGCAAAGGCCAAAGCACACTCCTGTTTCTATCTATTCCCAGTGGGCTTTGGCACATAAACCCAATGCGTTGCTGGCTCTGTGCTACACTCTAGTGTGATAGGGAACAATGGGAGTCAAGAAGATCTCAGCTCCAAAGGTGTCTTTTGGAAAACAGAATTTATGCAATAAACAAACATGTGCTTTTGAGGATCAAGGAAGGAAAAAGCGGGGCTGAACTGGCTTGGCAAGGAGAATCAGGGCTTAACAATGAGTCAAGGAGAGAAGAAAGAAGTGGGTGTTGATAAAATCAAGCACATAAAAAGTACAGATAACCATGGCAGTGATTGTGTGTTCCTGAATGTGAGTCCAGAATGAGGGCTACCTAGGTTAGCCCAGGTCTTTCATCTGGGATGAACGTGGTAGCATTACAGCGGTCCTCTGGGAGAGAGTCGTTTGGGAAAGGAGTGTTTTTTCTCCACAGGCTGTTGGGCAGTAAGGACTCCGACAGGCCCCATTGCCCCTGTGAATGCCAGATATGGCAGCCTGGGGAATGAGAGTCATGTCCTCTCATAAAGCTCAGGGTCCCGTGAGTGTGCACTGCTTGTAAGTTTCCCCATGGGAAGGTGATGGCTGACTGTCAAAATCCCTCAAGGTCCATAAAAACCCTTAGTGTCCAGCCAAGTGGGAAGACACTGTGCTGGGGGTTGTGTTCCTATATCATGTAGGGAAAAGTTAACTTCTCTGGTCTCCTGGAGGTCAGAGCACAGAGAATGGACATTTGGAATAAGGCACACCAGGCCCCAAATGTAAAGTCAACTTAAATAAAAAATACTTGCAGAAGTTGGCCCATGACAGCCCCATGGCCACCTTTACCAATACTGTATTTCAGACGTTCTTAATATTTCTGCTCATATGTCTCATAGACGGGTTTCAAAAATATTAAAGATGAATTTAAAAATGACAACATTTTTTTTCAAGGAAACTTTCATGGCTTCTTGGAATAGGTCAGGTTACCCTACTTTTATGTATTCATAATATACTATACAAGTTTCCTCCTCTGTAGCACATAAGAAAGCAGTATTTTGGGGGTGGGGCTGTGCATGGCATGTGGAATCTTAGTTCCCTGACCAGGGATAAAACCCAGGGCCCCTGAAATGAAAGCTCAGAATAGTAACCACTAGACTGCCAGGGAATTCCCAAGGGAGCAGCCCCTTGGGAATTCCCTGGCAGTCTAGTGGTTACTATTCTTAATGCCTTCTTTCTTCCAACAAGATTCCATCTGTCTCATTCACTGATCTATCCCCAGATCCTAGCACAGTAGGATCTCATCATAATAAGCACCCAAACAAAATTTGTTAAATGAATGAAGGAAGACATAGTCTAATCACTTGTGCCAGAAGAATCAGGGCAAGATGCCTAGGAACAGTTACAGGACATTAATACCAGGATGAGAATTGAGTGCAGGATTACTTCTTCCTCAGTTGACTCTTAAATGTTTATTCCAACCTACAGATTCGAACAACTGATCTGGAGCACAGGCCAGGGTCAGTGGATTCATGGAACACGGACTCCATTCTCCTCTTCCTCATCCATTACAGATACTAAAATTTAGGTCCTTACATAACATTTACTTGCTGAACATGGACAAGGCCTGAGAATATTTTACAACAGAGTACTCCCAGAAGTCACTGCCAATTGCTCGCAGATGACAGTAGATATAAAACCTACTTATTATCCTGAGTATAGGTGAGAGGAACAGGCAGGCACTACTAGACAAAATGGATATAAATCACAATCATGAGATGGCACTCTTAATATTGCTTTTTTAAAACTGCCTTGTTAAAAATATTGAGAAACAGAACACAAGAATAATAACTTACAAATCGTAATTTCTACAGCTGATTTCACGCACTATCATTTTTCATGTTTTGTCACATTGTCAACAGTTACAACTCCCCATCTCCTGGAATATTGGTACATTACACCTGATGACTGGGGACACATACCACTTCCTCCACTCTGAGGCTCTGAGATGATGGTCAGTATGTCATCTATGACAAGGAGGGTTCACTGTTGGAGAGGGTGAGTATAGTACTGCTACAAATGAATTTTGCCCTCCTTGTCTATTCCAGTTTCAAAACAGCCCTTATGCCCTGTTCAGTACTATCACTTCAATCTCTCGAAGCTGGCTCTCTAGCTCTCCATTCTGTTGCTTTTCTAGAAGTGAAGTTAAGAATTATCTACCATCAGCAGTCTTCACCTCTTGGTCACAGGATATGTATAAGTGAGATTCATGTGTGCATCATTTTACACCTCATTCAGCATTATCTTATCTGCCTTCTCATCAAATCTGTCAAGTTGGTAATGATAACACCATCATCTGCAGATGAGGAAATGAGGTTCAAGGAGGATATGTAACTTAGCTAAGGTCTAAGCTGGTAAACATTATACCTCAGTGGGGCTCAAAAATCTTATCGTTTTGTTTCTAAACCTCATTCTTTTCCCAAAATGTCATACACACATTCATGCTTATTTTCTTTGTTTATGATAACTTTCTCTGTAAGTACTACCATAAAAGCAGCAAGATATCCAGATGCAGTTAAGATAGAACTATGGCTAAAGCTGGGGCCAGGGCTTGGGGAAATGCCAAGGCCAGAGGTAAGTGCACAGATGGAATGTTCTGCCCAGGAAAGAAATAAAGGTGACTTATTCTCTGGAGATCCTAGAAAACAGGAAATCTTTTGTTTCTTTTATAAATGTTTATATATCTATGTGTGTATCATATATACATACATACATACATATATATATGTATACACAGAAATATATGTAACCATATATAGCATTTCATGTTTTCTAGGATGTATAGTTTTTATATTTTATCATCATTGAAATCTCAATGAATTTTAAAATTAGTGAATCAATGACATCTCCCAATTTCTGGCCAGGCTGTAGTCAAGTTGTAGTTTTCATTGCCAGCAATATACATATCAAAATTTGCAGCATGGCTTATAGCACTTGGAGAAAGTGCTGGATATAATAATGAGGCACTTTTTTAAAATGCTGAATGAGCAATGCTCTAATGGCATGAAGGATAATATTGTATGGAAAAACTGGATTGGACAACTCTAAATGACACGTCATTAGAAAACTCAGCCTCTACATATGAAGACGATTTGAGGGCTCCTCAATCATTTAATTTTACCTATATTATCATTTTGAAGTATGCATAGGAGGGATAATAGTCTACTGCTTGTTTTAACAAGTCTTTCAATAAGTATGAAATAAATTTTTTTCTAATTATTAGGAAAACATGCCATAGTTTAGCTAGCAGTGTTTTTCTGTTCTTAGTAGTACAAATAATGGTGCATCTCATATCTGATGGCACCTTAACATTGATAAATAGAGCTAACATATGTATTGTGTGTGTATTTGTATGTGGGTGTGTCTCTTCTCCAACCTTCTTACAATGTCTGAAAACCACTGAAGAAAAACTGAGTAGCAGGTTTGGGCTGAATCAAAACGGTGAAGTTACCTCATTTTACTTTTCATGCCACCAACCACCCTACCCCATCCTTACAGTCAGTATTTGAAGAAACTGGCAGCAAAAACTACAATTATTAAGGCATTCCTGCCATCTAAATGTGACAAAGATTGCTGGGATCAATGATGAGAGGCAGAGTACTTTTGAGAAATGAACATTTTTTTTTCTACTTTGATTTCACGCCCCCCAAATGAATGTCTTCAACTCAGCTAGGGAATCTGATTTCCCTTTTAGATTCACATCCATTGTACTTTACATCATGAATGCTGAATTAAAACTCTGAAATTTAAGTCCTTGCCTTAGTCATTCTATTATTTCAATGCATCACAAATTTCTTTGTAGTTGAATCCAAGGCTCTGAGGCATTCTTGAAATAGTCCTTTTAAAGCTGACATTTTTTAATCACCCCTAACTCAAATTAAAATGGTTTTGACATGGTGTTCTGAGAAGGCACAGTGCTTAACAGCAAACACTTCTCATGTATTAAGCAAGATTAGTCAGCCTAATTCTAAAAAATGTCATAAAGAGTATGCTGCAATAGATGTTTTAAAACTTGGGCCAAATTTGCTTCTATTTTTTTCCTTTTAATGTCTTGGAACATGAAGGGAAAGTTCCACTTCTAAAATGAAGAGAAATCTCTTATTACCAATTACAAAACATGATGCAAGAAAAATGGATGGAGTTCAGACTTATTATTTCTTTTCCCTAGTAGAAGTAAAATACATCAAAAATAGTCACTTCTGGACAGTATAGATTTTTTTTTCTACTCTGTGCAGAAAATATTCTTAAAATAGAACACAGAGAACTTTACCTAGCTGAAAACCATGCATAATTCAGCATAGAGAGTGAACCATAATCTCTTTACTGTTTGGTTAAATGGTCTGTGCTCTGAAAACAGGAATTTTCCAGATAGCGGTGAAAAGTCACATTATATTTCTCTTCAATACAAGAATCTGTCACAAATGGAGGCTCTGGCAATCTATCCTGTGGCCCCAAAAGGTCAAGAGAAATATCTTCTGTCCACAGAAATGAGACAGTATGCAAACACAGCACTGGGGTTGATGCTGGAAGAAGCACCATGCTTAGTAGCTCTGAGCACATGGATGAGAAGAATGGGCTGATTTCTTTGAATGCTGGATGATTTATGTGAAAACACATGATTATTTCCTCCTTCTGTAATGGGGAAATACAAATTATAATTGGTAAGAATTTTGACTTGATTTACAGAAATACTTTTGAGACAGCAGTGCCTCAGATTTAAGAACATGACTTCAAATCTCTGTCTACTCCAATTGTTAACCATGCAAGCTTGGGCAAATTACTCAGTCTCTTCAAGCCTCAGATTCACCATCCATAAAACAAGGATAAAGATAGTATCTAAAAGAAATTCCACTCCCCACCATGATGGAATAATAAGAACCTACAGCCTTAAAACACTAGAACACTGGGAAAAGATATAAAACACGGTGGTTTTCAGATATTGTACAACAGACAACACTGCACAGTGATTTCTGAGGGAAGAGAAGCATGAGAAAACTACCAAGGGTCGGGGGTGGGAAACTACTAAAAAAAGAAAAAAGAAAGCAGACAGAATAATCCCTGGAGCTCAGTGCTAGGAATAGCTTGTGTTCCTACCACCCAGTGAGGGAAAACCTTGTAATGCAAGAGGCATGGAGTAACGCCTCGGTAATGAGAACAAATTATCCCTAGACGAACAGCTGATCTGGTCCCACCTAATGAGGCTGAAAAGCTAGGCTCGAAAAGTTAAAAGTGATTCCAAGAAACTTAACTGCATTCCAGAATGAAGTCTGAATATATTTAAAGGTATTGAAAACATGCCACAGCTCAACACCACGAAATTCACAATGTCCAGTATCCAATAAAAATTTACCAGGCATGCAAAAGAAGCAGAAAAATACATATGGAGAATAATCTGTTGATAGAAACAGATTATTAATAGAAACAGAAAATTAATAGTCAAGAACATTAAGACAAATATTATAAATACGTTTCATATGTTTAACAAGTAAAGAAAAGAAAACATGGGCAGATAAGAAAAGAGATGGAAAATTGGGTAGACCATAGATAGATAGGTAAGTAGATAAATATATTACTCTTCATTGCTATCTCCTCTTCATATCTATGGCTTTTCTCTAAAAATTCCTTTTCTCAGAATTTTTCCAAGTATTTTATACTTCTCCATTCCCTTCCTTCCAGCAAGTAAAGTGTCTTCACCTTTTTTAATCACCTAGCTCCAAACAAGGTTTAAACCTTGGATGAAGACAAACCTCCCATTCACTCATAGATTGGAAATGCATTAGTCTACACACTTAGGAAGAAGCTTAGGAACCCCAAGGATGGTATGAATCTTCCCCTTGTGGCCTCTACCTCTCCCACCTCTGGAACCTGCTGGCACAGACTAGGTAGGCAGCAAAGACTCCTCACCAGAGCACAGTGAAAAGGTAAGACTAGCCCTCTGCCAGTCACAGCAGATCAGAAGATTAACTAAAGCCACACAAACCAACAGGTGGGTCCGTAGACCTGTATGGCACTGGACACATCTCAAGGCCTGATTTATTGTTTCTACTGTGTTCACTGAGCATACATTTAAATGTCTCTCCAAACAGAATGATCCATTTCTGCTCCCAGAAGCACTGAGGCTCTCCTTTACCCCCACCCTTCTTCTTGAGGGTGAGGGTGGGGTTACATGCTAACCCAGAAAGTCTTTAGGGAAAGGAAAGGGTGGAAAGAACAGATGGGGGACTGTCAGGACACCCAGCCAACCCCCTGAGGCCATTCACTGGGAGCAGTACTGCTATCTGGTGCAATTCACACTTTTCAGTCCATGTGCCCAGCTGTGTGCAAAGAGTCATGCACTAAAAGCATACCATGTACCAGAAACATAAATTATAGTTAAGCCTCACAACAAACTTAAAAGATAAATATTCTTCCTATTTCATAGTTGATAAAATTGAAGCTCAGGGATGTTGACTAAGTCATACAGCTAAATAAAGGCTGAGGAGACAGTTCTCACAGACAGAGCAGTTGTTTGTCCTGGGGCTGTATGAGCTCTGAGAAAGAGGATAACACTCTGGGTGGGGACAACAGTCCTGGATGGCTTCCTGTAGGAAGTGGCATGGCAGCTGGTCTTTGAGAAGCAGGCTGAGAGGTGGGATGAGAGAATGTGAACTTAGGGGAACAGTATGATAAAGCAAAAGAGCAAGAAGGATCAGGGCATTTTAATCTTCCCACATGAGCACTTCCCACATAGCCAATTTCACACAAACAAGAAAGTTTTAGGAAATCTGGTTGTTCCTAGAGAGCTAAGCTATTCCTTGTGAGGAGGGAAGTCCAATATTCAGGAGATCTCCTTGGAATATTTTGCTACAGTCCTAGAACACAACTGAAGAAAATCATAACAGTTGACATTTATTAAGCATTTTAAATTAAAAAAAACACTGCAATAACAGTTTCCTGTGTCCCATCTACTCTCCACTATAACCTTGGTAATTGATGTTACTTTCATTAAACACATTGCACAGAGGAGGAAAACAAGGCCCCGGGGTTAAGTACCTTATTTGCTCCAGTTTACACCATTGACTGGTGAGCCAACTGTAGGAACAGGCAGAGACCATGTGCCACCTCCTCACAACCCAACGTGTGGGCTGCAGAGCAGGCACAGGGGCCTCACCTGGGAGCAGTAATACTTGGATCTGAAGATCTTTTCCTTAATGGATATGAAAATACTTAGACAAACAAAAAGCTTTAGCACAGGAAAAGTGCTAGGAATGCCTCTCAGTCATGGAAGTTGGATTTAAGACCATGACCCTTTCTTGGGTTATGCCTTGCATATTTGAACCTCAGCACAGGGCTGAATGGGCCCAGATGCTCTCGAGCAAAACTCTAAAGCAAACTTCTATTTTTTTTTTGTAAAGGTCCAGGGAGTAAATGTTCTAGACTTTGCAGGCCATATGGTCTCTGTTATGACTACTCAACTCTGCCACAGTGGCATTAAAGCAGTCATGAACAGCACATGAATGAACAAGGGTGGCTGAGTTGCAATAAAACTTTATTTACAAAAACAGGTGGTGAGCTGAATTTGGCCCTCCGGCTACAGCTTGTCTTTCCTATTCTAGAGCACCAAATATTACCCTCTGAAAGAGGGAATGTGGAAGGGAAGGGAAGGGATGCTTCAAATTAATGGACTTTCTACTAGCCACTTGAATGCAGAACATTTCGATGAGGGACAAAAAATCTTTGGATTCTGGCTTTCTGGGATGAATATCACAGCTACTAAAAGGGTGAAGAAGAGTTTCAGACTATTTATGGCAGGGAGACTTTTTGCCCCTTCATATCCAACTCTTTGTTAGATGAGCTCTATAGAGGGAAATGTCAACTAACATCTGTCAGTTCTTTTTATTCATTAATCTTTACCAAATGACTACCATATACCATGTACTATAAATAAACACGGACTTCTTCCGGTGACTCAGTGGTAAAGAATCTGCCTGCAATGCAGGATACCTGGGTTCCATCCCTGAGTTGGGGAGATTCCCTGGAGGAGGGCATGGCAATCCACTCCAGCACTCTTGCCTGGAGATTTCCATAGACAGGTGAGGCTGGCAGGCTGCAGTCCATAGGGCTGCACATTAGTGAAGTGACTAAGCAGCAGCAGTAATATAAATAAACACAGGATAAATAATGCAGCATTCCTGTTCTCAGAGAGCTCATAATCCAGTGGGGAGGAAGATGTAAACAGACAGCCTTCCTATATGCATGCTCACACACAGGGCATGATGTGAGCTTGGAGGAGGGCACCTTACACATACCAAGAGAAGGAGGTCAGAGCAACTTTCTGGAAGAAGATAAGCCTCTACTGATACTTGAAGTCTTGGAGGATGTAGAATCAACAAAGTAAAGGAAGAGGGGCAGAGTGAACAGTGTTCAAAGGTTACAGGCAGGAGGCTAAAGCAATCTGACTGCCAAACCAAAGAATTAGTCTGAAAAGCAAATGGTGGGTAATGGGTGAGGGAGAATCTGGGGCCAGATTATCAAAGACCTTTGCAACCTCTGAAGGAGGTGGGTGCAATTCTTAGGGCAATGGGTTTCACTGAAGCCTTTTAAATCAGAAAGAAATAATGCATGGATTTTTAAGAATCTAAAGAAATTTTACTAAGGTTTCACTATGGAAAATGGATAGACTGGAGATGCAGAGGGTGGGGTGCAATTCAAAGGAGAGGCCAGTCAGGAAGCTCTGGCAGTGACAGTGGTCAGTGAGAGGAGGTAGTGCTAGAAGGAAGAATTATAGAAGGAGAGCTGATAGAGCTTGGGGGATGTTGAAATGTCAGTGGTGAGAGAGGGTAAAGACACTCAAGTTTCCAGCTGAGTAACAGAGTGAGTATTTGTGCCATTTATAGCAACAGTTAGGTTGAATGGAGACAAAGTGAGGTTAGTCTTTGACTCTGAGTGTCTGTGGAATATACTGGAGAAAATGTTTAGTAGGTAGGCATATGGGACCAGAAATTATGGAGAGATCTGGGCAGAAGGTAAGAATCTGGAGCATCATCGTGTAGGAATGTGATCAAAGGGATGGCAGAGAGGAGACCACACATGGGGAGTACATACAGTAAGAACAGAGGGCTTAGGAAGACTCTAAGGGGAGAGACAGTCAGAGTAGGGGACCATGAGGGAGAAGGGAAAGGGCACCCACGATGAGGGAAGGAGGACCAAGGGAGACTAGCATAACATCATTGTCAAGAATGGCACTTGGATTATCTTCTGTAATATTTCCAACAGCTGTATGGCTAGACCTGATTATTCTTATTTTACAGATAAGAGAACTGGGAATCAAAGAGGGAAAGTAACTTGACTAGGTTTGTAGTACCAGTAAGGTTTGAAGGTGGGATTGAAACAGTCTATGTATTTCTGTCCCACCAGTTACCTCAAAGCTTTCAATAATAAAATGAATGACATTTGTTTATAAATATGTACTTGGCTCTAGACACTGTTATAAACACTTAATGATATGTTCACTCATTCAGCTCTCACAGTAATCCAATGATATACAGTACCAATAATCCAGTACCATAATTTTCCTTATTTTCCAAATGAGAAAACCCTGGCACAAATTTGTTTAAGACCACACAGCTGAAAAAAGGCAGGTCTTGGATTTGAACATAGGAAGTCTGACTTTTAAATCTGTGTACCTAACCACTACACTATAGAATTTGAATTAATCCAAAACTTTTCATTCAGCAAAGGCTAATGGGGTGGCTTAGATGGTAAAGAATCTGCTTGCAATGTGGGAGACCTGGGTTTGATCCCCGGGTTGTGAAGATCCCCTAGAGGAGAGCATGGCAACCCACTCCAGTATTCTTGCCTAGAGAACCCCCATGGACAGAGGAGCCTGGTGGGCTACAGTCCATGGGGTCGCAAAGAGTCAGATGTGATTGAGTGACTAAGCACAATGGAGTGACAATTACATTCAAGGCATCATGTCCAAATTAGCAGTTCAAAAAATGTGCTAAAATGTTAAAATTTCTACTTGAATAGATCTTACAATCCAGTATCTCCTAGAATTGACTCTTAATCATATTTAGAGAAGATAAACAATGAAGAGACAATGGAGTTGAGTGGCAGAATGTGGATAAAACTTGAACTAGGGACTGTTGAGAGAAATGTAGGCTTTTATTGAATACCTCAGTGTGCAGTACTTTTCTAGACTTGAGAGGAGCTATACTGGGTAAACTAGTTTAAGACCACCATCACTTAACGGTATTTCAGACTTGCCTTGACCTGAATTTTTCTCTCCTTGTGTTTTCCAGTGGATGTGATGGTTTATGATAGTTAATCCACTGTTCACAAGACAATCCGCATGTTTTAAAAAGTCATAAAGCTTTTTTTAATATCCTTTTTATGATGAGAATAGATGTAGATGTTTAGAATTTGGAAATATGGGATTTATGGAATCATGGAGCCCATCCAGGGCTGAAAGGGATTGGGAGGATATTAACAACAGGAGCCAGGAAGAGGAAGAGTGTCTACTTCAGGCGGGAAGGACTCTTGGGTGGTATCACCAGGGACAGTGAGGGCCTCCCCCAAAAGAAGTTAAGATCCTTGTTTCTTGTTAATAATGGTCTCCTCTATCTCTGGATAATAGCTCTTTGCCCCAACACTCACCATGGGATTCCATTGTTACAGAGACGAGAAAGGTCTGAATAAGGAAGGATCTACAATATATATTTCATTGTAGAGAAATAGCATTTGACTTTAAAAAATTAGAAAATGATCCCTCTATTAAAAGCTAAGTTTCAGCTACCTCTTTGCCTTTAGGAACTGCCAGGCTGTCCTGGTAATGAAGTCTCTTGAGAACCCATAAGGCTCTTTGTTCACATATAAATAGGAGAGACCCCAGGGAGATCACAGTATCCTAAGGGTGGTTTGGGAGGAGTTCCCTATACAAATGACCAAAGGTGGTTTCTGAAATAGCTGTATTTAGTACTTGAGATAAACTTCAAGGACTAAAGTAACTATTTATTCAGGGTATTACCAGTAAGTCTAAAGCACCCATGGGTTTGATCTCTTTCTTTACACTTAGGCTTGCTGTGCATTGGTATTGCACAGTATTACTGAGTGCAACCTTCTCAGCAAATACATTTACCTCATATCAGTGCTGTTGGCATGTATTGTTCCATACATCAGAAATCAATGTCAAAACTCCCCCTGCCCATGCTCACTGAGGCTTGATATTTCATCAGTGCCCCGTCCGTCCATCCATCCATCTCATTAATCCAGGAAACAATGGATGAGCATTTAATTTATTGAGCTTCACTATGGGGGCAAGGAGATGAATCAGACACACCCTCCAAGCTGCTCAGAGACTATTAGGGAAGATACAAAAGCAATAATTTCAATCCAGTGCAATAGATTCTAGAATAGCTGTATATCAAAAACAAACCTAGAAAGCATATTAAAAAGCAGTGATATTACTTTGCCAACAAAGGTCCGTCTAGTCAAAGCTATGGTTTTTCCAGTAGTCATGTATAGATGTGAGAGTTGGATTCTAAAGAAAGCTGAGCGTCAAAGAATTGAACTGTGGTATTGGAGAAGACTCTTGAGAGTCCCTTGGACTGCAAGGAGATCCAACCAGTCCATCCTAAAGGAGATCAGTCCTGGGTGTTCATTGGAAGGACTGCTGCTGAAGCTCCAATACTTTGGCTACCTGATGTGAAGAGCTGACTCATTAGAAAAGACTCTGATGCTGGGAAAGATTGAAGGCAGGGGGAGAAAGGGGCAACAGAGAACAAGATGGTTGGATAGCATCACCAATTCAATGGAAACGAATTTGGGCAGGCTCCAAGAGATGGTGAAGGGAAGCCTGGCATGTTGTAATCCATGGGGTTGCAAAGAGTTGGATGCAACTGAGCAGCTGAACAACAACAACATCAAAAACAAAAAGATAGGTTGAGCTCCCATCTCACATCCTATTTAGAGTGACAATCATGGGAGAGGGAAAAAGTGTAAGAGAACTCGTCAGCAGACGTTTCTGTCTATGTACGTACAGTGCAAAAAGAAAGTCTTCCTTGTTAGAGCTTTACCTCTTACAGAGCAAGATCTTAGTTTGCTTTTCTAAGAGGAGGTGTTGATAAAGAGGACACTGGAAAGCTGGGTCTAGAGAAGCCCTGGAGGAATTTCTAGAGAAGGCAAAAAGTAGGTACAGTAGTTCAAGGCTTTCAGAGTGAGCATGGCAGTTTCCCCACTTCCTCCTTCACTTCCTTGTTTACTTTCTTCCTTAAACACCTGGACGATTTTTAGTTCTCTTGCATAACCACATAAGTAGCATCAGTATGTTTTTTGTTTTGTCAAAGGAAAACAACTTAGGATGCTAGGGAAAAAGGCTGTGGAATGGGAACCCTCAGAGCCTCCTTCTCCCATGGAGACACTGACCCAGCAACAGTACATGAATGAATCCCTTTTGTGAGAAAACCAGAAATCAGTTAAAAGGATACAGTATCCCAAGTGAGTGCAAAACCACCCGTTATGACTACAAAATGTTTTATGTATGACTCATGGTAATAACAAAGAAAAATACCTATAGATGATACACAAAAGAAAATGAGAAAAGAATCGAGGCATGTCTACACAAAAAGTCAACAGAATACAAAGGTAGATAGCAAGAGAGGAAAAGGGGGACAAAATTGCTGTAAGACAGACAGAAAACAATGAACAAAATGGCAAAGTAAGTACTTCCCTATCACTAACTATTTCAAATATAGTTTAAACTTCTAATCAAAAGACATAGACTGGCTGAATGGATTAAACAAAACAAGATACAACTATATGTTGTCTACAAGAGATTTATTATAGGATTGAGGACCCATATAATGAAAATGAGAGCTTCCCTGGTGGCTCAGAATCTACCTGCAATGTGAGAGACCCAGGTTCAATCCCTGGATTTGGGAGACACCATGGAGAAGGGAATGGCTACCCACTACAGTATTCTTGCCTGGAGAATTCCACGGACAGAGGAGCCTGGCGGGCTACGGTTCATGGGGTCACAAAGAGTCAGACACGACTGAGTGACTAATACTTTCACTTTACATAATGAAAGTAAAAGGAAGTAAAAGACATTTGACATAAATGTCAAAGAAAAGAGAGCAGGGATGGCCATACTTATATCAGACAATACAGATTTTAAGTCAAAATTGTCACAAGAGATAGAGAAGAACACTATATAATGATAAAAGGACAATTCATCAAGAAGATATAACAATTACAAATATATATGAACCCAACATCAAAGCACCCAAATATATGAAATAAACCATGACAGAATTGAAGGAAGAAGTAGATATTAATCAGTAATAGTAGGAGACTTCAATACCCCACTTTTGATAATGGATGTAACATCCAGACAGAAGATCAATTAAAAAAAAAAAAAAACAGAAGGCTTGAACAACGCTACAGATCAAGTAGACTTAACAGACACATAAAGAATATTTCCCCCAATAGAAGCAGAATACATATTCTTCTCAAGTGCACATAGGACATTCTCTAGGATATATCACTGTTTTAGATCCCAAAAAAAGTCTTAATAGATCTAATAAGATTGAAATATTTTCTGACCACAATGGAATAAAACTAGAAATCAAAGGCAGAAGATTAAAAAATTCACAAATATGTGGAAATTAAACAACACACAATTGAACAACCAATGAGTCAGAAAAAATCAAAAGGGATATTAGAAAATATCCTGAGATGAAAATAAAAATGCAACATATGAAAACTAAGGAGATGCAGCAGAAGCAGTATTAATAGAGGTTAGTGGTAAACACCTATGGTAAAAAAGAAGAAAATCTCATCTAAACAACATAAATTTACACTTCAAGCAGCAGCTATAAAAAGGAGAATAAGCCCAAAGTTAGGAGAAAGAAAGAAATTATAGAGATTAGTAGTGAAATAAATGAAATACAAAATAGAAAGGCAGTAGGAAAAAAATCAATAAAACTGAGAGTTGGATTTTTTAAAATATCAAAAAAATTGACAAATCTTTAGCTAGACTAACTAAGAAGACTCAAATAAATAAAATTGGAAAGAGGAGACATTTCAACAGATGCCACAGAAATAAAAAGAATTACAAAATACTGCTATGAACAATTATACAACAACAAAAAAATGGATAACCTATTAAAAATGGACAGATTCATAGAAACATACAATCTACCAAGACTACATTATGAAGAACTAGAAAATATGAACATATCTATGAGTAGTAAGGAGATTGAGCCAGTAATCAAAAACCTCCAACAAAGAAAAGCCCAGAATGGCTTCGCTTGAGAATTATCCAAAATTTATGCCAATCATTTTCAAATTTTTCCCAAAAATTGATAAAGAGGGAACACTAATATTTTGAGGTCATTATCATTGGCCTCATTTAGTATCATTATCTTGATACTAAAGCCAGAAAAAGACACTACAAGAAAGAAAACTACAGGCTGGTATCTCTGATGACTACAGATGCAAAAATTGTTAACAATATACTAGCAAATTGAGTTCAATAATATATTAAAAGGATCACACACCAAGACCAAGAGGGATTTAATCCCTGGGATGCAGGGATGCTTCAATATATGAGAAAATCAGTTGATGTGATGCACCACTTAAACAGAATGAAGAATAAAATATCACATGATCATCTCGATAGATGTAAGAATTTTTTTTTAATTCAACACTTCTTCATGATAAAACACAGAACAAACTAGGAATAGGAGGAAATTGCCTCAACATAATAAAGATATATGAAAAGACCACAACTGACTTCATAATCAAAGGCAAAAAAAAAAAAAAAAGCAACCCTAAAGCTCCTTCTCTAAGATCAGGAACAAGAAAAGGATGTCCACTCTCATCATTTCTATTCAACGGTCTTAGAAGTTCTACCCAGGGCAAATAGGTAAGAAGAACAAATAGATGGATATAAACCAGATTAAAAGAAATAAAACTGTCCCTATTTGTAGACAACATAGTCTTATATGTAGAAAAGCCTAATTATTCCATGAAAAAAATTGTTAGAATTAATAAACAAATTCAGTAAAGCTGCAGGTTACAAAACCAACATGTAAAAATCATACATGTTTCCATACACTAACAACAAACTATCTGTAAAGGAAATTAGGAAAACAATCCCATTTACAATAGCACCAAAATAATAAAATGCTTAGGAACTAACTGAGGAGGTGAAAGACTAGTACATGAAAAACTGCAAACATTGATGAGAGAAATTAAAGAAGATACAGATGAATGTCCTATATTCATGAATTGGAAAACTTAATATTAAAATGTCCACACTATCCAAAGTAATCTATAGAGTCAATGCAATCTCTATTAAAATTTCGATGTTACTTTCTGCAGAAATAGAAGAAAAATCCAAAAATGTATATGGAACCACAAAAATACCCTAAATAGCCAAAATAATCTTGAGAAAGAAGAAAAAAGCTAGAGGCTTCAAATTTTCTGACTTCAAAACATTATAAAGCTACAGCAATCAAAATAGAATTGTACTGACATATATATTATATAATATATATAATATATATATATATTTGTATACACACAAAGCAGTGAAACAAAATAAACAGCCCAGAACTAATCCATTCACATACAATCAAAATATCTTTGACAAGGGTGCCAAGACTACACAATAGTGAAAAAATAGTCTCTTAAGCAAATGGTGCTGGGAAAACTGAATATCTACATGCACAAAAATAAAATTGAACCTTTATCTTACATTTTAAATAAGAATCACCTCAAAATGAATTGGACTTAAGCATAAGATCTGAAATTTTATAAATTCCCAGAAAAAAAAATGTAGGGCAATAGCTTTACAAATTAGGTCTTCACAGTGATTTCTCAGATACAACACCAAAAGCAGAGGCAACAAAAGAAAAATCAGACAAGTGAGACTACCTCAAACTAAACACCTCTATAGAAAAGGAGACAATAGGCAGAGTGAAAAGGTAACCTATGGAATGGGAGAAAGTATCTGATAATGATATATCTGCTAAGGGATTAATATCCAAAAAAGATAAGGAATTCTGACAACTCAATAGTAAAAATTAAATTAACTTGACTAAGAAATAGGCAAAGGATATTTCTGCAAAGAATACAAATTGCCAATAAGTATATGAAAAGATGCTCAACATCATTAATCATAAGCGAAATGCAAATCAAAATCATGACAATTATCATTTGACACCTGTTAGGAGAGCCACTATCAGAAAAACCAAACAAACAAAATAGTAAGTGTCAGCAAGGATGCAGAGAAATGGGAACACTTGTACACTGCTGATGAGACTGTAAAATGGTTCAGCTGTTATGGAAAATAGTGTGGAGGCTCCTCAAAACATTAAAAATGGAACTACTGTATGATTTAGCCATTCCACTTCTGGATATTTATTTGAAGAATTGAAATCAGGATCTCCAAGAGATACTTGCACTCCTACATTCACTGCCGCACTATTCACAATGGCTAAGAGGTGGATGCCACCTACTATCTTCCTTTTCCACTCCTTCCTTAATCTTGCCAACCACTAAGCTCTTTTCCATTTCAATGATTTTGCAACTCAAAAATATTATAAAATAGGACTTCCCTGGTGGTCCACTGGTTAAGACTCTGAGCTCCCAGTGCAGGGGACCCAGGTTTGATCCCTGGTCAGGGAACTAGGTCCCACATGTCACAACTAAGAATTCACATGCCACAACTAAAGATCCTGCATGCTTCAGCTAAGACCCATCACAGCCAAAATAAATAGTCAACAAAAATGTTACAAAATGGAATCATGCAGTTGTAGCCTCTTGGAATTGGCTTTTTCACTTAGCATCATGCTCTGGAGACTCATGTAAGTATCAACAGCTCAATTCCAATGTGTTTTCAGATGCTTTTGCATACCTAGGGGAACTTCTTCATGAGCTTCTGTCAATGTCAGTGAAATCCTTTGCTATGTTGAAGAAGGAAACATACGCTCTAGAGTCTTCCCTTTTTTAAAACAATCACCCTCTGGGGGTTTTGACACTCTGTGGTACTGGTCACAAACGTTTTGAAAAGTCTCCAATATGATTTCTGTGCATGCAAACTTGAAAAAGAAATAAAAATGTCAGTGGCCATATTCATCTTGAATAAAATATTTGAACTTTATGCTGCACTAAAACAATAAATTCTCTCTGTAATAAGACATGGGCAATTAAACAAGCAAGAGAAACAATTCATGTAGCTTGAGTTGAACAGAAGCAGTGCAATTGAAGTAATGTAATCACACCCTAGGAACTCAAGGAGGGGGCTGTGTGCCCAGGAGAGGTGACTGGTTTATGCTTCTTTATATAATGTATAAGGGAAGTATAATTTAATTTGCAAGCAGCAATCTTTAGAAATCAATTAGGAATTTATTCCAAAGAGGGCAAACACCAATCAAACATTTACAGACTTCTCTACAAGAGGAGGGAGAAGGCAATGGCAACCCACTCCAGTACTCTTGCCTGGAAAATCCCATAGACCCTAGGAGGAGGAGCCTGGTAGGCTGCGGTCTGTGGGGTCGCTAGGAGTCAGACACAACTGAGCGACTTCACTTTCACTTTTCACTTTCATGCATTGGAGAAGATGGCAACCCACTCCAGTGTTCTTGACTGGAGAATCCCTGGGCTGGGGGAGCCTGGTGGGCTGCCTTCCGTGGGGTCGCACAGCGTTGGACATGACTGACGCGACTTAGCAGCAGCAGCAACTACAAGAGGAGGGTAGTTTAGCATTTAGAGCGCAAGTCTTGCTTTATACATCTCCACAGGACTGGTGAGGCCACAAGGAGAGGTGTCCTTCTTTGCAAGTAGACCCTTGCTTGGGCTTCTTGGTGGAAGAACAAACTCTGTGATTTCTCATACATTACAGTTGCTTTTTCAGCCATCTCTAACCAATATTTTCCTTTTTGTCATTCTCAGAACAGAGAACACAGGCAGTCAGTCTAATAGGAATTAGCAAAGGTTTCATGGTCATGTGAGTTTGGGGAATGCTGGTTTAATCAAAGTTAAGCAAGCATCTTTATCACAGGACCACTCAGATCCTTTGATAAGAGGCTGTTCATGGGAGATCTGCAGATTATTGTAAGATTATACAGTTACAATGACTGATTATACCATTATAATCAGGATTTCTTTTTTTAGCCTATCGGACCAGGAGACCTCATTTTCTTGTGTAGCTTTACCCAGACAAAAGCACTCTGAGTCCCACTCTGAGGAAAGCTGACTTCCTCAATTCCTGCCTGGGGGCTTCCCATTGTGTTCCCTGCTGTATCTCCACCCCCTACATAATAAGTGCTCACTGAATTCAGGTTGAATGACTAACTAGTAACTATTATTGCTTGAGGGCTAAGAATGGTGAATATTTTCAGGTATTATCTCATTTAACCCTCAAAACATTACAGAGAACTAGACCTCATTGCTACTCCCTTCCATAGATGAGAGCACTGAGAGTTACCATGGTTCAATAATTTTCCCAAGTTCACCCAGATAGGAAGGGGCAGGTTGATGCTTGAATTCAGATTCTATGATTTTTCAAGCCCAGACTGGTAAGTGGTTCTCTATGCTTCTTCTAGGAAGGGACAGATATACAGATAAATTAATCCAGAGCCCATGTAGGAATCACTCACAGTAAGGGAACCAGCCAAAGGGGCCCCACCTAATCACCCCACTCCTCTGAGCTAATGGATCCTTGGACATCACCTTACAGAATGCTCAGGGATAACATACATTTCCAGAACCTTCCTGGCTGCAGAGGCTGGCAGGTCTCTTTCAAAGAGTCCACACTGAACAGGGTGGCATTTGGAAAAAAACAGCTATAGCAACAGGTGTGACGAGGTAGGGGGATGGGAGGGATGGAAGCCTTGGAAGCAACCACTAAGTCTTCCAATCAGGAATTGGTGGTGGTTTAGTTGCTAAGTTGTGTCCGACTCTTGAGACCCCATGGACTGAAACCTGCCAGGCTCCTCTGTCCATGGAATTCTCCAGGCAAGGATACTGGAGTTGGAAGCCATTTCCTTCTCCATGGGATCTTCCCTACCCAGGAATCAAACCCACGTCTCCTGCATTGCAGGCAAACTCTTTACCAACTGAGCTATGAGGGAAGCCCCTCAGGAATTAGGAGCATTTATTTTAGCACAGTAGTAGGAGGTCCAGGAGAGAGGGCATCTCAGCCTCTCAATGTTCCCAATGAGTCTATGTGATGATTCTACCTGTACTGTGGTAGACAGGAAATAACACACCTGCCCAGGAAAGAGGATGTCAATAAGGTAAAATGCCCAGTGCAGAGAGACTTTTTGAGGATCCCTCTTTGGAAAGAGGAAGTTTCTCAGAAAGTGATGAGTTAGTGCCCCAATACTCAAGGGTCTCTTGAGTTTTGTCCAAAGACTGGCAGAAGACTCCAGAGGCCAGCTCTGGTGCTGGGAGCTCACCTTTGTTTCTTCCTATTGATGATTTCTCCATGCATCTAGTGTCAGATCTGCATAGAAGTCACCTCTCACCCAGAGTGAATAGGACATTTATTGGTCAACTTAACTGCAACTCAGCAGAGGAGAGTGGTTAAAAAGAAAGATTTTCAAGCCGGATTGCCTGGGCTTGATTCTTAACCCTTCCACTTTCTAAGTGGGTCTGCTTTGAGCAAGTTATTTTATTTCTCTGGGCCTTAGTGTTCCAATCTATATCATTGGGATAAAAATGACAGCATCTCTTAAGATTATGGCAAGGATTAAAAGATACAAGAGATGTAAGATATTTACATGTGGAGGTTCATCTTCTGCATCAGTGTAAGTCTTGCTGGCCCTCTGGTTTTCATATCAGCCTTGCTGTGTTTAGGGTGGAGAGGCAGTTTCTTGGTGTTGGATCAGCTCCAGAGCACTGATAAATTCTGGTTTGGGGAGCTGCAGTGCTGGGGTTCCAGTTCCGGCTGCCTTGTGAGTCTTGTGGATCCTGGATCCCGGGGCTCAATATAGGTGCCAGCCAACCTTCAGCACAGTTCCTCATCAACCCCGAAGGGTGAAGTGCATGCTAAGTCACTTCAGTTGTCTGCCTCTGCAATCCCATGGACTGCAGCCCACAAGGCTCCTCTGTCCATGAGATTTCCCAGGAAAGAATACTGGAGTGGGTTGCCATGCCCTCCTCCAGGTAATTTTCCCAAGCCAGGGATTGAACCTGGGTCTCTTATGTCTCCTGCATTTGCAGGCAGATTCTTTACCACTAGTGCCACCTGGGAAGAACTCCCAAGGTGTGCTAGCGATGGAATGAGACCCTCAGGGGCTACAAATCTAGCCTGTCCTCCTGCCTCCCAACATTCCAGGTCTCAGGCATTTGCCCCACATTCTGAGATGTTTAGTTCTTAGCTGCAGGCATAATCTGAGGAGTGTCTAGAGTAATAATTGAGAGTTAAAGCCATAGGCAAAGACTTGAGAACAGCAATCAGGAGTTTAAATTTGTTATCCTTCTGAGTATCCTTCATGTTTCAAGCCAGAAGAGCCCTCAAATGATACTGTTAATTCATTATTTCAATAATATAAGACATTTTCTCAGCAATTGGTAAAGGCCTAACATTGTTGAGATACAAAGAATAGGTTTGGCTCTTGATGTCTGCTTTGACTGGTGGTACATTTGAAGTCAGACCCAGTATGGGACTGGGTTCCCGTGTGTCCAGAGCCTGGCTAACTCTTTACCTGTCCCCTATGCTCCACCTGCTCTCAATCTGGCTTCCTTACAGTCCCAAACCCATAGTCCCACAGAGCGAGCACCTCAGTTTACTTTCTGCCCTTCCTGGCCCCAGAGGCCAAATCTATCATGCAGATAATAATACTGACCTCACCAGCTAGTTGTGCGGATCCAAGGACACCATGGAGATGAATATGCTGGGCAGGCAGTCCTGGGCACACAGAGGAATCTGTAAATATCATCTTCCTATCTTTCCCTGAATGGAAATTGCCTTGGCTCTATTACAGATCAGCACAAAATGATATTTGGTCTTGTTCTGTTCTTTCTCTCCTATAAGTTCATGCATTGGCTTTTGCTTTTGGATTTTCAGTTAGATGGAAAACATTATGCAAGCAGACACCGATTCTGCTCATGCATCTCTGTGATTTATTTCTACTGAAGACATTTCTACTGAATTGAATGGAAATGGCTCTTGGCAAGTTTGTCTCTGAATGCACCCAGAATCTTCTTCATGAGTGATGGAGTTAATAGTCATAGACATAGCATGGAGGGGCACTTGCTATGCCGTCCAGGCAAGGATGCTTGGTTCCAAAGCTAAAGACATCTAGACCAATTTAAGGCTAAAATTGGAAGCTGTCTGTTGACTAACCATGGGGCTCAAGTAAGAAGAGAAGAGACCAAATTCCACATGTGGTCCTGCAAATGTCCACAATTCTATTCTCCCAGGGAACCTGTACTCCCTGCTCCCAGTAGTATGACAGACTGGCAACCAAATGCGTCATGACACACATACAGCATGATGAGCATAGGAAGATGACAATTGGAAGGGGAGCCAGCTCTGCCAGAGGGTGCTGTGGGCAGACTAGCCTGTGGGTCTCTGGGGACCCCTGGAACAGGTAACACAGCACAGTCTTTGCCCCTTCAGATGCTTAAAGCTGAACTGATGCATTTGATTGCTTTCATCTGGGTGTTATCTTTTTGATAGCAGGGAAACCATAAGAGGCAGGATAGTATAGCATCTGGAGCCAAGCAACCTGACTCTGACACTTACAGATGTTGACAGCATACCTGAGTTCTCATGTCTTCCATCCCCAAACCTATAAAATAAGGCCAATAAATGTGCCCACTGCCAAGGTTGCAGTGATGCGGAATGAGTAAATATGCCCAAAGCTCTCAGAATAGCATGGAGCACAAAATCTGCAACTCAATTAAAAAATGGACAGAAGATCAAAACAGACATTTCTCTAATGCCAAAAGCAAATGAGATGATGCTCAGTTCAGTTCAGTTCAGTCCAGTGGCTCAGTCATGTCTGACTCTTTGTGACCCCATGAATAGCAGCACGCCAGGCCTCTCTGTCCATCACCAACTCCTGGAGTTTACCCAAACTCATGTCCATTGAGTGGTGATGCCATCCAGCCATCTCATCCTCTGTCATCCCCTTCTCCCCCTGCCCCCAATCCTTCCCAGCATCAGGGTCTTTTCCAATGAGTCAACTCTTTCCATGAGGTGGCCAAAGTACTGGAGTTTCAGCTTCAGCATCAGTCCTTCCAATGAACACCCAGGACTGATCTCCTTTAGGATGGACTGGTTGGATCTCCTTGCAGTCCAAGGGACTCTCAAGAGTCTTCTCCAACACCACAGTTCAAAAGCATCAATTCTTAGATGCTCAGCCTTTTTCACTGTCCAACTCTCACCATAGCCCTGACTAGACAGACCTTTGTTGGCAAAGTAACGTCTCTGCTTTTCAATATGCTATCTAGGTTGGCCATAACTTTCCTTCCAAGGAGTAAGCGTCTTTTAATTTCATGGCTGCAATCACCATCTGCAGTGATTTTGGAGCCCCTCAAAATGAAGTCTGACACTGTTTCCAATGTTTCCTCATCTATTTCCCATGAAGTGATGGGACCAGATGCCATGATCTTAGTTTTCTGAATGTTGAGCTTTAAGCCAATTTTTTCACTCTCTTCTTTCACTTTCATCAAGAGGCTTTTTAGTTCCTCTTCACTTTCTACCATAAGGGTGGTGTCATCTGCATATCTGAGGTTATTGATATTTTTCCCGGCAATCTTGATTCCAGCTTGTGCTTCCTCCAGCCCAGTGATTCTCATGATGTACTCTGCATATAAGTTAAATAAGCAGGGTGACAATATACAGCCTTTACGTACTCCTTTTCCTATTTGGAGCCTGTCTGTTCTTCCATGTCCAGTTTTAACTCTTGCTTCCTGACCGGCATACAGGTTTCTCAAGAGACAGTCAGGTGGTCTGGTATTCCCATCTCTTGCAGAATTTTCCACAGTTTATTGTGATACACAAAGTCAAAAGCTTTGGCATAGTAAATAAAGCAGAAATAGATGTTTTTCTGGAACTCTCTTGCCTTTTTGATGATCCAGCGGATGTTGACAATTTGATCTCCAGTTCCTCTGCCTTTTCTAAAATCAGCTTGAACATCTGGAAGTTCACAGTTCACGTATTGCTGAAGCCTGGCTTGGAGAATTTTGAGCATTGCTTTACTAGCATGTGAGATGAATGCAATTGTGTGGTAGTTGAAGCATTCTTCTTCTTCTTCTTAGAAAAATGCAAATTAGACTACAATGAGGTGTCATCTCACACCAATCAGAATGGCCATCATCAAAAATGTCTATAAAGGAGAAATGCTGCAAAGGATGTGGAGAAAGGGGAACCCTTCTACACTGCTTGTGGGAATGTAAATTGGTACCACCACTGTGGAGAACAGTATGTAGGTTCCTTAAAAACTACAAATAGAGCTACCATATGATCTCACAATCCCACTTTTAGACATATATCCAGAGAAAACAATAATTCAAAAAGATACATGCATCTCAATATTCATTGCAGCACTATTTACAATAGCTAGGACATAGAAGCAACCTATCTAGGTCTATCAAAAGATAATGGATAAAGAAGGTGCAGTACATATATACAATGGAATATTACTCAGCCATAAAAGAGAATGAAATAAAGCCTTTGGCAGCAACATGAATGGACCTAGAGATTATCAAAAAGTGAAGTAAGTCAGACAGAAAGACAAATACTATATGATATCACTTATATGTGAATCTAAAAGTATGGTACAAATGAACTTATTTACAAAACAGAAACGGATTCACAGACTTAGAAAAGAAACTTACAATTACCAAAAGGAAAATGCTGTGGCAGGAGACAAGTAGAGAGGGATAAATCAGGAGCTTGGGAGGAACATACACACAATACTATAAGATAGATAAGCTACAAGGACCTACTGTATAGCACAGGGACTCTATTCAATACTCTGTAATAATCTTGTGAAAAAGAATGGATATATGTATATGAACAGCTGAATCACTTTGCTGTATACTTGAAACTAACACAACATTGTAAATCAACTGTATTCCAATATAAAGTAAAATTTTATTTTTTAAAATATATTTATTTATTTATTTTCTTTACATTATTGTGTTGATTTTGCCATACATTGACATGAATCTGCCATGGGTATATATATGTTCCCCTTCTAGAACCCCCCTCCCTCCTCCTTCCCGATTCCATCCCTCTGGGTCATCCCGGTGCACCAGCCCTGAGCACCCTGTATCAAGCATCAAACCTGGGCTGGCGATTGATTTCACATATAATTTACATGTTTCAATGCCATTCTCCCATATCATCCCACCCTTGCCCTCTCCTATAGAGTCCAAAAGACTGTTCTATACATCACTATCTTTCTAAATTCTATATAAAGAAAAATTTTAAATTAAAAAATAAATAAAAATAAAATTTCTAGAAAACAAAACAATGCCATATGTTAGCAAAAAATGTGACAGTGACGATGCCATATTTCAGAGACATTCCTGCCTACCTGACATAGAACATTCCCAGGGAGGTGCCAAGGTCTGCCAAGAAGCTTTTATAAAGCCAGGTTTCCAGGTATTTTCTTTTTTTTTAATTTAATTTTATTTTTAATTGGAGGGTAATTTCAGTACTGTTTTCTGCTATACATTAACATGAATCAGCCATAGGTATAGATGTGTCCCCTCCCTCCCCACCCCATCTCTCTAGGTTGTCACAGTGCACTGGTTTGTGGTTCCCTTGTCATACAGCAAATTCCCACTGTCTATCTACTTTACATATGGTAATATACACGTTTCACAAATCATCCCACCTTCTTTCTCCCCATTTTGTCCAAAACTCTGTTCTCTATGTCTGCATCCCCATTGCTGCCCTGTAACAGATAGGCTCATCAGTACCATCTTTCTCAATTCCCTACATATGCATTAATATACAATATTTGCCTTTCTCCTTCTGACTTACACTTCACTTTGTATAATAGGCTCTAAGTTCATCCACTGCATTAAAACCAATTCAAATGCATCCTTTTTTAAAGCTGAGAAATATTCCACTGTGTATATGTACCACAACTACTTTATCCATTCATCTGTTGACGGACATCCAGGTTGCTTCCATATCCTAGCTGTTGTAAATAGTGCTGCACTGAATATTGGGGTACGTGTGTTTTTTTCAATTATGGTTTCCTCAGGATATATGCCCAGCAGTGGGATTACTGGGTCATATGGTAGTTTTATTCCCAAGTTTTTAAGGAATCTCCATACTGCACTCCATAGTAGCTGTATCAATTTGCATTCCTACCGACAGGCAAGCAGGTACTTTCTTGATGAGTCACGTTACCAAGCAGATGTGCAGGCTCCCAGCTGCCCTGATGCCTGAGCTGAATCCACTGGCCACTCTGGAAGGACTGGACACTGCCCCTCCATCAAGGCTCAGTGGACTCTTTCTCACTGTATTTACCAGCAGCCGGGACATCATGAGAAGACTCTCTCTGAGTGAAAAGTGAGCAGCATCCAGAAAACATTAAATAAAATACACCAAGAAAAAGAACTCTAGAAACAAGATTGTTCCTATATAAAAAGCCACCCTGTTTTCTTCAGGAGTTCAGAATTCTCAGAACGAAGGAACTGTGGTTTGAAAGGTTACCTTTGGGAAACCTGGAGCTTTTAAAGCCCTGAGCTTTAATTAAAGCTCACTCGTGCGCAACTCATGTGTGATCCCAGAGGTCCCCTGAGTGCTCTTCTGGAAGGCAGGCCAGATAAGGGCTTTCAAGAGATGAGAAACTCTAGAGTCCTTGGCACGCATGTGAAACCTGTGTGCCCCCGTTCCCATCTGTACTGTTTATAAAAGGCTGTACTCTCCACTCTTCAGAGGTGAATGCACCCGGCCATCCGAGTCCCCATCATTCCTGCAGCTTGTGCATGATGGCCGCCGTGGTGCTACCCAAATGGATCATGGTGTGGCTGGAGTTGATGCCTTGGTGGTATTTTTTTAAAACTCTCAATTATTAAAATAAAATAAAAAGTTGGTTCAGGCACCGTCTACAAAAATCTTGTGTGTGAACCAAATGCTGCCAATTGGGGTTTCCTGCTCCACCCAGGTTGAGTCCCCATTTGTCACCACTCTGTCATTGCCGCTCCTGTTTTTCACAGAGATGGTTCAGATGATTGCAGCATTTAATCCTGCCACATATGACCGTGTTGGTGAAGCCTATTACTATATCCTCATCCCCCAAGGGACTCCACATACTCTGTTTTTAGGAGCAAATGCATGTCACCATTTCTTTCCAGCAAAAGATTCACCCCCAATACTGTCTTTGTTCCAGGTGTCATGGAGCTTGGGCTATTTGGCAAAACTGCCATCCACCTTGAAAGATTTCTGGGGAGAAAGCTCCTGTGGGCTAAATTTGGACTGATGACATGCTTGCTTGACCTGCTCAGTATTTTTTTAAAAATGTGAACTACTTGCTGATATGTAAAATTGAGGAAGTCTATATGCATCAACTCAGATGCCTCTCAAAAATCAGGAGAGCTAGCAATCTGGGACAACAAGACAACAAATGTTGGGTCCACTTTCCCTGAGAGCAGACTATCTTTAGTTCACCACAATTGCAGGGCCCCTCTGTCTTATACACTGCTGCCTCACTTGAATTCACATCCTATTTGGTCCTGGGGTAGGTCTTTCCAACCCCAAAAGTAACAACTAAATAATGAGCAAAGGGACTTTTCTGTTGGTCCAATGATTAAGAATCATCTTGCAATGTAGGGTATGTGGTTCGATCACTGTCTGGGGAAATGAGATTCCACATGCCACGGAGCAACTAAAGCTGAGTGCCTCAACTATAGAGTCTGTGGGCTTCAACAAAAGACTCCCCATGACACACTGAAAATCCTGCGTGCTACAACTAAGACCCAAAGCAGCCAAGTAAGTAAATAAATATTTTTTAAAAGTTAAAACAATAAATAAGTGAACAAATGTTTATGAATGCCTGGATGGCATCGAAAGCACCACCCGCAGATCCCTAACAGCTTTGCAACTAAGGGAATGTGTGAGGTTGCATCTTTGCTTACACAGCATGGATGAATGCAGGCAGAGCATTAGCAACTTCAATGACTCCAAAGAGTTTTGTTCCCCAATACTGGAGAGTGTTAGCCCCTCAGTCCCATTTGACTCTTTGCGACCCAGTTGACTGTAGCCTGCCAGGCTCCTCTGTCCATGGGATTCTCAGGCAAGAATACTGGAGTGGGTAACCATTCCCTTCTCCAAGGGTTCTTCCAGACCCAGGGATTGAACCTGGATCTCCTGCATTGCAGATGGCTCCTCTACCCTCTGAGCCTGGGAAGACCTGGGGGCTCAGACGGTACTGGACTCTCTCAGCTAACAGTGGTGGTCATTTTTCTGACAAGAACTGGGAAATTTCTGCTGATGAGAGCTTAGTTATGCAGACATTCCATTTTTACAAAATAATAACTGTTATGTTTCTTATCAACATTTATTCAGTTTTGTTTTCATTTCCTGAGTTCCAGCTCCTTGATGAGCTCTTGAAAAATGACCAAAGATCCTATTAATGGTCATCTCTCTGCTTGGGGCAGACAGAAAATGAATCAATTCTTCTATGCTGAGTCATTAATTAAGACTTCAAGAAGGGTCTGGTTCATTCCAGGGCCATGTGAGTTGCTAATACACTTTGGAGCTAAAGCAAAACATGATTTGGTTTCTTCCTTCCTTTCTGCTTCAGAGACATTTAAAATTTAAAACATAATTTCCAAGCTTCTTCTGTATTTGATATTTCTTAAATAAGTTTCATTTTCTAGCCCAACAAGAGTGTTCTTGCTTTCTAAAGCAAATATGGATTTTTTTATTTGCTTTAGAAGTATCTGACTGGGAGAAAACCAAAGGTGAGGGGAGGTGATTAGAAGAAATGTACTCCATTCAAGTCCTAGGGCCAAAATACTCTCTCAAGACAGCAACCATTTTTACTCCTTTCAGATCTTGAAAAGATACAGAAAATATTATAGAGCAAGATTTATTTTGCTTTTTGCATTTTCCTATTTTTTAATTTTTTTCAGGCACAAAGTAATTAACAAAATTGTATTTTAATGGTGACTATTTAATGCTGATCAGTTTATCTCAGCAAACCATAGGGGAGGTGCCACTGTGGGCTGAATGGGAATGAGTTCTAATAGGAAAAGTCAATTCTCAGGGCAAATTATAACTCTGCTCCATGGACAGCCGTCCTGGGACAAAGTGGCTTAGTTTGGCTTGTCAGAGTATTTTTGATCAGAGAAAACATCTCCAATCTTGGTCCCAAATTGCTTTTAGAAGAGCAAAATAACAACATGTGCTTTTTAAAACAACTTTTCTCTAAGGATATAGAAACCAAACTGGTGCATAATAGACCCTCAGCTCCAACCAGAGCCAGCTTTTGGGTAATTATGAAGTCAGCCAACTCCAACTCGACATCCTCTCCTTTCTCTGTTACCTGGCAGTTAAGAAACTGACCCCTGGCAAGAATACTGAAGTGAGTTGCTATTTCCTTCTCCAGGAGATTGTCCCAGTTGGGATTCAAATCTTATTTACTACCAATATGACACTGGGCAAGTTACTTGCTTGCAAATTACTTCTCTGGACCACAGTTCCTCATCTATAAAATGTAATAATAGTACCTCCCACATGGGCTTTTGTAGGACTAAGTAAGTTAGCGCCTGTAAACCCTTTGTGCTAGAGCCTGGCACATGGCAAAGTCTTGAACGTGTCAAATTATCTATGGACATACCTACACTCCACTGTCAGTTGATTTCCCAGGTTTTCTTATCTGGTCTGATTCATTGCCAGGGCATATTCCTCCCACTTCACTCCCATTACCATCAAAATCTAATACCTGCACGGAAGTTTGAAGTTGACAAAATGCTTACACTCTAAACCTCATGTGCTCCTTATATCAACCCTATATCATCCCCACTCTGCCTGGGTGTCATGAACAACTTAACATCCCTTTCTCTCCTCTGTGTTTTGTCCTGCATCACAGGCCTAGAGTTCTGAGAAGTAGATTTCCTTGAATCTTAACCAGCAGGTAACAGATTTCTATCTTTGTAAAAGCAGAGAGGCACATGTTGGAGAATTTGAAGGTAGAGGAGGAGCAGAACCTTATTGCTCCTGAAGCCATGGGGGGTGGGCAGACATACGGGCTTTCCAGCAGAGATGGATGGGCTGATGCCAGGAGCACTGGACATCCTCCTGCAAATCATCTCTGCTGGTGCTGCAATCCCTGAGTTCCAAAATGTTAGCGGTGGCTTTCCCTTTCTTTCACCCCACAGCTCCTTTAAGGACCTTATATCTTCTAATCCCCTCTATGAAGTCCCTTCCTGTTGGAAACACTAGAAGTATTTGTCATTTCCCTGACCAAACCCAGACTGATACACCTACTTTATATTGGGTGCCCTACATTGTTACAATTCACATTGTTATATACCAAGCACTGTTTTAACCTTTTCATACAAAGTACTTATTACATCTACCAATAATGCAGTTTGAAAAGCAGCACTGTTATCTTGATATTTCAAATTTAAAAACTGGGGCACAGAGAGGTTATGTTACTTGTGCATGATTATCACTAGACTCTCCTCATTCTCTTCATTGATGACGTGTGTTCTATGCTTGGCATTGTGCTAAATGACAACATGAACAATGAGTCTCAGGTTTCCTGAGGAAACACAGGTGTTCAAGAGCCAAGCAAGGATCCCCACCCTTCCCCAAATCTACATTCAGGGTTTCTTTCTCCCAAACCTCTGATACCTCTTGCAGAGAGACAACCTTTCTGGGGATGTGTATGTGCACATGCTCAGTCATGTCCTGCTCTTTTCAATCCCATGTACTATGGCCTGCCAGGATCCTCTGTTCATGGACTTTTCCAGGCAAGCATACTGGAGTGGGTAGTCATTTTCTTCTCTAGGGATCTTCCGAACCAGGGATCAAACCCAAGTCTCTTGCATCTCCTGCATTGGTAGGCAGATTCTTTACCACTAGCACCAGCTGGGAAGCCTATCGTGGAGATAAAGACAGTCAAACTGTTATGGTTAAAGGGTGCCTGGCTAAGAACTAGTTGTCCTCCTCCTGTTCTGTGTGCTCCTCGCATTTTACAGAGGAAACTGTTTTATCCCAAAGAACAAGCCTGTAGTCCTGTAGTGGTGGGACTTGAGGGCCAGGGAGAGTTTGTGATTGGCATTGAAAGAAGTTGGGGGAAACAGGAAAAGAGAAAGGGAATGAAGAGGACGGGAAGTGAATGGTGTAAGAGAAGTGAAGGAAAGAGTAAAGGAAAAGGATGAGGCCAGAGGAGGAAGAGGAAGGGAGAAGGAAGGCAAAGTGAGGGGCAGCTTCTCTGATCATCAAAACTAACAGTAGCACAGAAGAGCGAGGGTAGAAAAAGAATCTTCCTACCTCTTATTTCTACCAGGGGATCCAGGTCCCTGTCATTGCAAAGACTAAGTGCAGTTACTAAAATATTCATCCCTCTGCCCTAGATTTACATCATAATGCACAATCCATAAGTGTTCGTTATTTTGGTTGCTTGATAAAAATTTGATACATTTGGATTAACACACATAAAATAAATAGTCTACTTTTATTATGCTGTATAAAGACTTCCAAAATATATGGTGTCTGTGATTTTCCAAAGTGTAAGAAAACAGATAAGGCTTCAGACAAAGAAAGATTGCTTTCATTAAATTATGCATTTATCGAATTTCTCTCCTGTGCTATACTCTCCCTGGTCTCAAAGCTGTCTGCCACATGAGCAATCACTTGGGGTGGGAATTTTCCCTCGATCTCTGGATGGGATCCTTGAAAATAACATTTAAATAATTGGGGAATTCTTTACTGAAGATCTGCAAGCAGTGAGGATGTGTCAAAAAGAGGTCAGACAAGCTGGTAAGTGTTGTGCCCAGGCTATTTGGAAAGGATGCAAGCTCTGACTCTAGCCCTGGGATATCTTGAAGTTAAAGACTGTTGACCACCTACTCTGTGCTGGGCACTTTGAAAGCCCTTTCAAAGTAGGTGGGCATGTTCATCTCTCTTATTTTTTAAAAAATATATAATGGATAAGAAAGCTGGGGCTTGGATAACATTATCTAAGATAGGCTTAGAAAGGCTATCTTGGGATGTCTTATAGTCACTGTTCTTTATTTTAGATTGGAACCATAAACCAAACTTTCAGGCTGACTAAACTTCCTTGATCACCAAATCTTGAACAGATTGTCTCAAGGATGGGAATTAAATCTGGCCCCTCACCTTCTCTCTGAGAACTCACGGAGGGTGTGTGAGTTCCTTCTGCTCTGCTCTCATATTCTTCCAGTAAATCCTCTTCTGCTTCAGCCAGCAGGGTCTGTTTCTGTTGCTTGCAACCAAAGTGAGCTCGGTGATAGAGAGCAGAGCTAGATTTGAGATCTGATCTTCATGAAGCCAATACTAACTCTCCGTGAAAGAAATGAGACTTCTCCTGCTAATACCACCAGGGGCTCTACTTTCACATCACAAGGTCAGACCTTAGACTAGGTGAATGAGGGTAGACTAGATGTTCTCCTGGACCAAACAGAGAGGAGATGACACTGGGCACCAACAGTTACTACACAATACAGTGCTCCTGCCTCGTATTCTGGGCATCCCTGGGCACCAGGGGGCAGGTGCTCCTCATTTTACTCTCATAAGAATCAGTAGGTATCACTACTGCCTTGGAACTGACTTCCTCCATGGTTCATGCCAAGTAAAATGATCTGTGGAAGAGATTATCCTCTCTGTCCCCTTTGCTCATTGGCATTTTCTAAGGGCAATCAGCATCCTCTTGTTCATCTCCAATCCCCCAGACCTGCATTCCAGGGGACATCCAAGGTCATAAGGTACACATTCTCAAGACCAAATCTGCTCATCCTGCCTCCTCATTCTTTGCGGCCTGAAGCTATGCAGATACCAGGTGACATAACACAGATCTAGTGGTGAGATGAAGGGAGAGGATAATCCCAAAGAGGCTAGAGCTGATTTGGCTTTATCTAGCATGCTGCATTCCCTTCTAAGAGTGACACTTTGAGACAGGATTTCCCAAACTGTCTGCATTCAGGAGGCTGCCTGATGTTCACAGAGTCTAGAAATCAAAAGGTAGAGGATTTGGCAAAAGTCTAAGAAGAATTGTTCGTGGGAGACACACCAGTTCCCAGCACACATTCAGAAGGCAAGTATGGTGATGGGGAGGAGGTACACTTAGTGGTTGAGGTTCCAGAGGACAGAACTGAGAAAGAAGGGTGGGAATTCCAGTGGGGGAGATCTTTGTTTACTGCAGGAACAAATTCTAGTTAGGGTTGCCTTCTCTAGTACTGAGCATTCTGTTTTTTATAGTATCTGAGCAACAGCAGGAGATGTCTGACCAGGGATGCTACTGGAGGGACTCCAGGTTCTAGAGAAGATCTGATCATATGATCCCTGATGCCCTCTCTCTTAAAGATCCCAGGATTACAACATACTTAGAGGTTGATGGACAATAGGAGAGTAACTAAATAAACTTTTCTATCCATTTTGGGAAATCCTGATAGCCTCTAAAGTGAATGAATCAGAGCTAAGGGTGCTAAAGCCAAATTAACAACATACTATACATTCCCAAAAGAAAGCTGCAAAGAGGTGTTTCCATTTAATACTGTACATTTTGGAGGGTATGTGGGTGCACGAATACAAACCTGCAAACACAAACACACAGGTCAGGAAAAATAAAACAAAAAATAGTTGAGGAGTCTGGGACTAGAAGTGGTATGTAAGAGGAGTTTAGCCTCATCTGCAATGTTTTTCTTCTTTCTTCTTTTTATTTTTTAAAAAAGGAGAATATATTAATGCACTACTTCTGGTATTAAAAATGAAAGGAAAATTGCTGATGGCTATGAGATTATAATATTGAAAGGAAATTTTTTTTCATGCCGATGACTATGAAACTATTTCTTCCAGTTAGGGAATTTGAAGTTTAACCTTGGTTGATGGTTGGATGGTCCATTCATTCATCAGTAGCCATTGAGTACCCCTGCGCACTGGCAGTGTGGGGAGACGGCATGATGGAAAGACAGACAGGATTCTACCCTCAAGAAGCTTAGAGTAGAGGAGCCAGAGACTACAACAGAGAGTGCAGAGAGCACAAAGCCCAGGCAGAAGGCATTAGAGCTAGCTTCCCAAAGACTGAGGGCTGAGGTGTGGGGTGGGGGATCAGAGAGTGGTGGATGAGGATCCTTGGCATAAGCAGTATTATGTGGCAAGGTCTGGAGTGAACAGAAGGACAGTCTATTTGCAGATATGAAATAAGGTTGTTAGGCTGCTGGGAGGTCAGGGGAACAGAGGGAGATGAAGCTAAAGATACAGAGAGAATGCAGATACTAGAAGGACTTATGGCTCATGTTAAAGAGTTTAGACTTCAGCCGAAGTCAGCAGGGATTCACAGAAGATTTATAAGCAGATAAGAGGTGGAACTTCCAGCTAGTTAAAGGAGGTTTCCAGGCTGGGTGGCTCTGGGTGGTCCTCAGAACACAACACATAAGCTTTCTACTTATATACATCACAGTCTGGATTTCAAAGAGGTAGAACTAAATCAATCTGTAATTATCTGTATGCAGATTAATTGCTTTGTAGATTACCAGTGGCAAATGAAAAACGTTAACCTGTAACTCACGTCCCATTCTTGCACAGGACACCAATGGCCGCTTTTCTGTCATTAGTCACCAACTCCCCTAGGCCTGCAAACTCATTTTAATGGTAGATGGAGCTAAACCATATGCAGAAAGAGAATATCTGCTGAAAATGATTAAAATAATGCATATGAAAGCTAAGCATAACTGAGTGATTATTCATTGGAATGCCGACAGCACACACATATCACGTTCCTGAGGAGTCCAATGTCCGTGGCTGATTCTGCTCAGCCATGCAGGAAGCTGGGGACAGGGAAGGGGTCTCATCATTGGTGTCACTGCACTTGAGTCCTGGCTGCTCACTAGATCCTTAACCCCTGGGCATCAATCTTTTCATCTGACAGCTAATAAGGGTGATGCAGGGGAAATCTATGCAAATTTAGAGTCAAACGTCAACAGGCATGCTGAGAACTGAAAATTAAGCAAAATCAAAATTACTTGAAAAATAAAACAACAAAGCCTTACATCCTCTTTGAATTATGAACATCAGGCACTTGGAAACCTGAAAGATCCCATATTTTTCCTTTTTCTTTTCCCATATTTTCCTGATTATTGGAAGTGAAGGTCCAGTTTGAAGGCGAACAGGGTGAGGGGCAGGGGATGTACATGTAAGATAAAAACAGGTTCTCTCTTAAAATTCACGTCTGCTTTCATTCAAGTAAATTAAATGTGTATGATGACTCAGCTCCACTGTACCACTGTAGGTATTACAACAGAAATTTTTTGTTGTGAGGAGAGATAAGAAAGCCTTCCTTAGCAATCAATGCAAAGAAATAGAGGAAAACAACAGTATGGGAAAGACTAGAGATTTCTTCAAGAAAATTAGAGATACCAAGGGAACATTTCATGCAAAGATGGGCTTGATAAAGGACAGAAATGGTATAGACCTAACAGAAACATAAAATATTAATAAGAGGTGGCAAAAATACACAGAAGAACTGTACAAAAAAGATCTTCATGACCCAGATAACTACGATGGTGTGATCACTCACCTAGAGCCAGACATCCTGGAATGTGAAGTCAAGTGGGCCTTAGAAAACATCACTACAAACAAAGATAGTAGAGGTGATAGAATTCCAGCTGAGTTATTTCAAATCCTAGAAGATGATGCTGTGAAAGTGCTGCACTCAATATGCCAGCAAATTTGCAAAACTCAGCAATGGCCATAGGACTGGAAAAGGTCAGTTTTCATTCCTATCCCAAGGAAAGGCAAAGCCGAAGAATGCTCAAACTACCGCACAAATGCACTCATCTCACACGCTAGTAAAGTAATGCTCAAAATTCTCCAAGCCAGGCTTCAGCAATACGTGAACCGGGAACTTCCAAATGTTCAAGCTGGTTTTAGGAAAGGCAGAGGAACCAGAGATCAAATTGCCAACATCTGCTGGATTATCAAAAAAGCAAGAAAGTTCCAGAAAAACATCTACTTCTACTTTTATTAACTATGCCAAAGTCTTTGACTGTGTGAATCACAATAAACTGTGGAAAATTCTGAAAGAGATGGGAATACCAGACCATCTGACTTGTCTCTTGAGAAACCTGAATGCAGGTCAGGAAGCAAGAGTTAGAATTGGACATGGAAGAACAGACTGGTTCCAAATAGGAAAAGGAGTATGTCAAGGCTGTATATTGTCACCCTGCTTATTTAACTTAGATGCAGAGTATATCATGAGAAACACTCGGCTGGAGGAAGCACAAGTTGGAATCAAGATTGCCGGGAGAAATATCAATAACCTCAGATAAGCAGACGACACCACCCTTATGGCAGAAAGTGAAGAGGAACTAAAAAGCCTCTTGATGAAAGTGAAAGAGGAGAGTGACAAAGCTGGCTTAGGCTCAACATTAAGAAAACTAAGATCATGGCATCTGGTCCCATCACTTCATGGGAAATAGATGAGGAAACATTGGAAACAGTGTCAGACTTTATTTTGAGGGGCTCCAAAATCACTGCAGATGGTGACTGCAGCCATGAAATTAAAAGATGCTTACTCCTTGGAAGGAAGGTTATGGCCAACCTAGATAGCATATTGAAAAGCAGAGACGTTACTTTGCCAACAAAGGTCTGTCTAGTCAAGGCTATGGTTTTTCCAGTAGTCATGTATGGATATAAGAACTGGACAGTGAAAAAGGCTGAGCACCGAAGAATTGATGCTTTTGCACTGTGGTGTTGGAGAAGACTCTTGAGAGTCCCTTGGACTGCAAGGAGATCCACGAGCCCATCCTAAAGGAGATCAGTCCTGGGTGTACATTGAAAGGACTGATGTTGAAGCTGAAACTCCACTACTTTGGCCACCTCATGTGAAGAGTTGACTCATTGGAAAAGACCCTAATGCTGGGAAGGATTGGGGACAGGAGGAGAAGGGAATGACAGAGGTTGAGATGGCTGGATGGCATCACTGACTCGATGGACATGGATTTGTGTAGACTCTGGGAGTTGGTGATGGACAGGGAGACCTGGTGTGCTGCAGTTCATGGGGTTGCAAAGAATCGGACACGACTGAGCGACTGAACTGAACTGAACTAACTAAATTACCTAGTATATCTTATGTGGTCTGGGCCCTCTCCTTTTCTCTAGTGGTAACAGATAATTGAGAACAGAATTCTCATCCCTGCAAAACAATCACTCTAGAATGGATCTTAAATAACAGAGCTGCCAGTTTCTTTAATATAATCTAAACTAAATTGCTCAATTTATAGAGGAGGAAACTGAGTTCAGGGAGAGGCCTGATGTACCAGAGCCGCACTGCTGGTGAGTGACAGGCCTGAGATGAGGCCTTGACTTGCTGACAGTCAAGATTCTGGTTCCACCAGGCAGAGCCTGCACAGGATCCAGGCTCTGTCTGATCAGGGAATGAGGCAACCTCTTTCAACTCTTCTTAAGTTATGCTCATATTGATATAGACAGCAGAGGCTCTGGTTATTGTTGATGAAGTACTTGGGAGTGGGGGAGGGGCAGGGTATTATGAAATTGGAGACTTGAAGCTTCCTAGGAAGCTGTGGTATTCTTAGCTTCATAAATATCTTAAGTACTTTTTTTCTCAAAAAACCCTCCCTTTTCTACCATTTTCACCCCAATTGTTATATCAATAAATAGGTTTAATCTGCAGATTTCTATAAATACCTGTCTCCATTGAGCCCACTGCATGGACAGGGCCCATACCAAGATGTACTCAAGAAGAAACATCCAGAAAAGTGTCGCTTCCCTGAGGAATGGGGCAAAGACCAGTCAGGACACAGATGGCTTCACTGCGATGAATTATCCAGAAGAGAAGCAGCTTGATGTCTTCTTGATCCTCGACGACCTCAGCTCAGGCTATTGCACAATTTCCCTGAGGATTACAAGAGCAAAACTGAACATTTCTCTCAGACTTCAGGACTCTATCCTCCAGGCGAGAAAGCTTCTTTCCTGCTGGGCATGTGTCATGCTGGTGACCGGCTCCTTGATGTCAAACACCTGCCTGAGAGTGAGTAATATTTCCAGATGTTTCTTAGCATCCAGCTGTACAGCATCCTCCAGCTACTGCTGCTTCTATCAAGAACATCATGGCTCTGTTTCAAGTCACATCCTCGCAAACGTATTCTCATCATTCACAGGCTTTGGAGATTGGTGGATTTAGGGAGCATGAGGTAAGAGCTTTAGAGTCAGGCAAATAGAAGGTCAAATCTTGTTTCTCCACTGACATAACCAGGAAGTTTCTTTGTTCCAAGTCTTCATCTGTGAAACGGAGACCTCCCAGAGTCATTACACAGATGCAGCGGTGATACATGTAAGGCTCCTAATAAAAGAAGATGAGGGACTTCCCTGGTAGCCCAGTGGTTAAGATTCCACCTTGCAATACAGGAGATGCAGGTTCGATCCCTGGTCAGGGAACTAAGGTCTCACATGCTGTGGGACAACTAAGTCCAAGTACCACAACTAGAGAAGAAATGTTCATGTGCTGTAATAAAGACCTAGCACAGCCAAAATAACTTTTAGGAAGAGAAGGTAATATGGTAGGTATGCAGTGAAGGATGGACTTTCTCACAGGAGACAGAGAAGGTTATGTCTTGTTCACCACTGTATCCCCAACACTTAGCACTTAATAAATATAAAAAAGGGAGGAAATGAGTGAGTACCTGAATGGCCTCTGATTTGCAGCCCTGTAGGTACTTAGAATCCCATGGCCGGTGGAGCCTGGTGGGCTGCAGTCCCTGGGGTCGCTAAGAGTCCGACACGACTGAGCAACTTCACTTTCACTTTTCACTTTCATGCATTGGAGAAGGACATGGCAACCCACTCCAGTGTTCTTGGCTGGAGAATCCCAGGGACAGGGGAGCCAGGTGGCTGCCGTCTATGGGGTTGCACAGAATCGGACACGACTGAAGTGACTTAGCAGCAGCAGCAGCAGGTACTTAGAAAACCCTTGAAATCTATGTGAGAACTCCATTCATTAAGGCTCCAACTTAAACTTAAAAAGTTAGAACCACTTCAAAATTGAACCACTAAAAAGCCCTCTTCCTCCACCACTTGAACTAAGAGTCCACTGCCTCTCATCATGCTGGCCTCTTTATGCCACTGCTCCTTTCCAGCTTCCAGCCCCCAGGAGAGAGTGGTGTGCAGGGGCCTGATCACCTTCTCACCACTAAATACCAGGGTGCTCTGCTAACTCAGCCTGGGGAGCTTCAGGTTCAGATAGCAACACAGATGTTGCTGTACTTCAGGCAACTACCTTCTGGAAGGGTCTCTGATTAGCAGCAGCTGGTTCAGTCTCTATCCGTACACAATGGAAGTATGTACGAAGACACAGCAAGGACCACTCCTCATAAAAGCACCCAAATCTGGCCCTGGCAGTTAACCTCCTGCCAGAATTGAGAGGAAAGTCCTCTTGCTCACCAATGAAATGAACATGAAAAAAGATCCATTCATGGCCACCAAAGCTCTGTGGATGAAAGGAAGCGACCTGCTGACCCAAGAGTCCACTCAGCCCCCCACGTAGTACCCACCCAGAAATGCAAAATCAGTACCTGCCCAAAGACTGAGCCATCTTTGTTTTACTAAATAGTTCTTGGTTTGATAAGCAGAATGTTCTCTTCCACGCAACACCCTCAACTCTCCACCCCCACTCCTGCTGACAGCCACCGAGAGACACACATCATGGTTTTTAATCAATAGATAGTTGAAGTCCCAGAGTTTCAAAAATCTGAGAGTAAGAAACGGGTGTGGATTAGACGAAATCGCAGTGTTATGTTTTTCTAAAGAAATGTTTCTCCTAGGAAAGTGCTGTGATGGTCACAAAGATACCAAGAAACCTGGGGGCAGTTCACACTGGGGTTGTCATTTTCTACCCATTGCATCCTTTCAGAGTGTAGAATAACCAGAAAACGGTGATGGGTATTGATAACAATAGGTAAGATTACGTGAACCCTTTCTGTGTGCCAGGCATGGTTGCAAGCTCTTTATGAGTATTGATTCATTTTTTTCCTCCTAATCACCCGCTGAGAAGCAAAGAGAAGTTACACAGCTCACTTGGAGTCACACGGTCTTTAGTTGCAGAACTGGGTTAAAAGATAACAAATAATGTGAAAACCAGCAGAGTTCATTAAAACAGGATGAGTAAAACATAAAAGAACTGCAACGGAACACCAAAATGTAGGCTCACAATGAAAATTCGTATTCATAGCACAGAAAAGCAAAATGAACACTGGAAAACTGTCAGTGATGAAAAAAGTAAACAGGAAGATGTCTAAGAAGGCAGGTAAATGCCAATGCAATAGACGACAGCATCAGAACATACAACATGCAGAGGGCAGAGATCCTAAGCATTGTCTGTATTTGGTAGAAACAGAATGAGTAAACAAACATATTGTAAATTCTTCCTGGCTAAAATGAAAAAAAAAAAAAAAAGCTGAAACAAACCCAAAAAAGATTCATCATAGTTGTAAGGTTAAAAGATCTTATTTTATTCCATAATCAGTAAAAAGAAACTTTTTCTGGATATAGCCAGCTAAATTTACTAAATCGAGGATTAATAAAATTATTATTAATAAATAATAAAATTATTTTAAAGACAATTCGTAAAATACTTTTACCCATAAGAAAATTTTTAAAATATTATTTATAAATTTATTTGGCTGTATCAGGTCTTATTTGTGACATGGGGATCTTGTAAAGCACAGGCTTCGCTCTAGTTTCTGTGTGCAGACTCATTAGTTGTGGCACATGATCTTAGCTGCCCTGAAGCATGTGAGAACCCACATCCTCCGCATTGCAAGGTCGATTCTTAACCACTGGACCACCAGGAAAGTCCCCATTTCATAAAGAATTAAGTTAGAACCTCATCAATCCTACATCAAAACAAATTTCAAATATAGGTATCTCTGCTTTTCAAAAGTTTGCTTTATGCCACTTTGCTTTTTTGAAAGACTTACATTAGTACCTGATTTGCTAACTGAGAGAAATCCAAAGAAGGTTTTCACTTTTGCAACAACAATAACAAAAAAGAGTGAAAAGTGAAAATAGTGTCTAGCGTTTGTTTTGCAGGGAGTTTTTATGCACTTGGACCGGAATGACACCGCTAACCTCTTTCCCAGGAAACTAGAATCAGTGCCTCAACATCAAGGCACCACCATAACTCTGAGTTATGTCAGTGAGCATCTGTGATTTATCTTGATTTATTTTGCACATCTGTTAGCAAGATATGTCCTAAGAATTGCTCTTTGCATTATGCCGTTTTGGTTTATGAAAGGCTTCAAAGAAATGCTCTACCTTTGGATAGTGGGGGAAAACTAGTTTGAAGAATTAATTTAAAAATGAGCCATGTATAACCTTGAGGGGAAAAGGTATTAGTATTGTTTGGATATTTGGATGAAGAACTTTTGTTTTCTTTTTGCTCAGAGCAAAAAGTAATGGAAAAAAAAATCACAAAAGCAAACATCAATGGACTTGACTAACACAGTTTAAAATGTATATCCAAAACAAACTAATCAAGATTTAAAAGCACAAAAGAATAATATTTCTTACAAAAAAATATAGCAGTGAATTACTATTAAAAGAGAGGAAATTAGAGCTAGATATTTTGCATTTTAATAGGGAAGCAATAATCACTTCATTTACAAATATATATGAATATAAAATTATAAGACAAAAAAGCATATATACCCATAAACATTTTGTAAATGTTCAAATTCCTCAGTAATCAACAAATGCAAAACAAAACTGCAGTTTTGCTTATTAAAGGGGCAAAACAGAAGAGAGAGTAGTTTGTTTCTTAACTGTTGGTAAATCAGCTCCTTTCTGGTAGCCAGTTCTGCACTGGGTACCAAGAATATGAACGGTGTACAGCTGTGACCCACAAATCCGACTCCTAGAAACGTATCCCATGCGCCAATAAAACAAGTGCATCGGGACTTCCCTGATGGCCCAGTGGCAAGATTCTGAGGTCCCAATGCAGGGGGCCTCGGTTTGACCTTTGGTCAGGGAACTAGATCCCACAGGCTGCAACTAAGAATTCACACACTGCAACTCAAGATCCCTCATGCCACAACAAAGATCAAAGGTCCTGAGTGCCACAACTTAGACCCAGTGCAACCAAATAGATAAAAAACTTTTAAACAAGAACAAGTGCAGCAGGACTTCCCTGGTGGTCCAATGGCTAAGATTCCGTGCTCCCCAAGCAGGAGGCCTGGGTTTGACTCCTGGTCAAGGAACTAGGTCCCTAAGAGTTTGCATGCTGCAGCTAAAAATCCCACATACCACAATGAAGACTGAAGATCCTGAGTGCCAAAACTAAGACCCAGCACAACCAACCAAATAAATATTTAAACAAAAAAACAAGTGCATTAAGGGGTATCCAGGAGGATTTCTTCAATCCCCGGATGCTTGATATACTCTGTTCTAGATTATTTTTAAAAGTACCATCAACCTCAGTCCTCACAGGTGTTTTGACCTTATGAATTTATAGATCATGTTCCCAATGTCATCTTTAATTTTTGAAACAACTCACCGAGGAAGGCATTATTGTTATCCCCACTTAAAGACAAAAAGGAGAGGTCAATGTAGTCTGAATTCAAGGTCACAGAACGTTTTCTCTGTTGGCTGAAATCATGCCATTAAGACATGAAAATATAATGACAGAATGGGAAGCATACGGACCTAGACCAAATCCTTTCTCTTGCAAATTAACAACTGGCACTTAGAGAGGAGAAGGTTCTTACTAAGGTTCACATGGTGATTCTGGAACACTAACTCTTTGAAAAGCACAAACATTCCTGGAGAGGAGGGCCTGGTCTCAAGCCCTTCTCTTTACTGTTTGCTAGATTATTAGTTAAAACACAGACATCTGAGAAGTTAGAAATAGGACATGGAGGAAAAGGAGGTTGAGAAAGGTCTGAGAAAAGGTCTGGGAATCTCCCAACCTTCCATCTCCACCCAGGAGGGCTCTGGTCACTCAGTGATCCTGGGGATGGATAAAGAAGGAGGAACAGAAGAAAGAGAGAACCAATCTCAGCTGCTCAGGGCACGACTCAGGCCAGGGCAGGCTCTGACATCTCCCAGGACTAGGAATTCCTGGTTCAGGCAGCTGTGTTGTGAACCACATCTGTCATTTCAGGCCAACCAGTGCCTGCTGAGCCCTGAGATGTGCCTGGAAGGACCCTGGGCAGAGCTCCACCAGCATTCCAAAGAGAAAAACCCCTCAGACCCTCCCTAACCAGAGATGCAAACAGAGCAAGTAGGGGTGTCTCCCTGGCAAGTCTGGGGAGGTTCCCTGGGAGATTTTAAACCTGATCTCAGCCTCTCTCCGGGGCTGCTTGGAATCCACTTGGTAGTACATTTATGGGATCCTTCATTATTTAAAAGAAAAAGCCCTGAAGAATTGGTTCGGGGAGCTAATTTGGGTCTGGAAGATGAGTCAGATTTGGCTTTTACTGTCAGGTGTCCTCCTCTTTGATAAGAGCAGATGGGTATTCATGAAGCCAGATCCCACCTGGAGTGTTTCAAGCTCATTTCCTGATGGCTGGGGCCGCAATTCTTCCAGCAGTTCCTTTAGGGATACTTTTCTGCATCCCTGCCCTGCCACTCAGCTTTAGCCTCCCCCTACGCCTCTGCTCCCAAGCCGGGGAAGGATGGCCCCATCCACCAGAGCGTGCCCTTCCCTCCAGACATCCACTCCTGCTGAGCCCAGGTTTCCACCTGGAGAAGGTGTCCTGTGGATTCCTTCCCTGTCTCCCTCAACACCCCGCCTCCACTATGGATAACCCACCCTGCTCCCACCTTTCCTACTTCTGTGAACAGACTAATTTGGAGTTGTTTACAGCTGTGAATCCCAGCAGCAGTATTTCTACAGACAGTGATTTGTTACTAATAAAAGTAAACAATTTTTAGTTTGCAAATGATTTCCTTTCTATTTTTCTTTAAGTAAGAGCAGATTCAAAGTTGTACTGATTATAAAATCTCTTACTCCTGTGCATTCTGGTGCATTTTTGTCCGGGACAGAAGATAAAGCTCCCAGCCCCCAGGGGCATAACACACACTCCATCCACCGCCTTGGGCTTACCAGTTGGCACTGCTGGTCTGGAGCCTTGTGAGGCGTGGCTCTTTGCATTCATCGGAGAGTAAGAGCTCCTTAGGGCAGGGACCTTGCCTCATTTTCCTCTATGCTCCCACCCCAGACACGATGCCTGCATGCAGTGGGGGCTTAGTCATCCTGGAGTGGCAGAGGCTTTGACTGATGAGCTCATGTACTGACCAAGCCCTGTGTCTGAGCATGCATAGAACACAGCTTTGTGCAATCAAGTCTGAAGAGCAAGGACACCCAATCTTCAGCCTTCCCCCACCTCCTTCTGTGGACTTCCTCACCTTATCTGCTTTCCAACCTCAGTTTAATATGGCTCTGATTATCCCCAACTTTGTGACCCAGGAGGTACCTGTAATCGCCTTTCTCTGAAGCTTTAAGGCTTCCCTAGCACCTCGGACAATAAAGAATTCACCTGCAATGCAGGAGACCTGGGTTTGATCTCTGGGTTGGGAAGATCCCCTAGAGGAAGGCATGGCAACCCATTCCAGTATTCTTGCCTGGAAAACTCTCATGGACAGAGGATCCTGGTGGACTACAGTCCCTGTGGTCGAAAACAGTCAGAGATGACTGAGTGACTAAGCACAAGCACACACTGCTTTATGGCTTGGCTCACCTGACCATTCCCTGTGTGCTCAGGGACTCCCTGAGTACAACTTGCCTTCTTGGCCTGCACTCGGCATGCCTCACAGTGGGCATAATGTCTTCTGTATCCACATATATTCTGCCTTCCAGTATCAAGGACTCAGTGTGAGCTTCATAAGCATTTGAACTGAGTTTAACCACACATGGGAATAATGAAAAAGAAATCTAAAAAACATAATATTTGGGTGCCAGTGGGCCTTGGATTCAGAGCCCAGCACATACCTTTGGATACTATGTGATCTTGGGCACTTTACAGTCTCTCTGACTTTCACTTTTTAACTTTTTTTCTAAGAGCCCAATTTTATTTTATTTATTTATTTGGCTGTGCCAGGTCTTAGTTGCAGCATGTGAGCTTTTCGTTGCAGTGCATGGGTTCGGTAGCTGTGGCATGAAGGCTAAGTTGCCCCACAGCATGCAAGGTTCTTAGTTCCTTGACAGGGATCAAACCCACGTCCCCTGCATTGGATTCTTTACCACTAGACCATCAGGGAACTTCCCACTTTTCTCAGCTTTCAAGATGCACATGATAATATTTACTCTGTCATGGGCAGGACAGAAGTCACATCTCATAGAAAATCTCTGCCCTTTTCCCACACACCTCCTGACTCCCCCACACCTACCATATTTTGAGCCCCCAAGAATCAGTAGCAGATCAATAACACCACGATCAATGCACTGTCATTAGGTATTATCAGTCCCTTCCAATGCCTCAGAGAGCTAGAACTGGGGACAGGCAGGACTGTTCTGTCAGGAACACTACTACAGCCTGCCTGTCTATGGGGCAGTGAGCAGGGTGATAAGACCCCAGGTGCTGCAGTAACCTCATGGTGGCCCTCAGATGAAGGGGGGGGCCCGTCAGCATATCTAGTTTCCCCCAGGAAAGGACATTTGGACATACCTTGAGTGACAGGCACTGATATTCAGAAGTAACAGATTTGCAAGTTTCAGATCCTTTGCCGAAGTCCCAGGTTCTGCCCAGGTGCCATGTTAAGCACAACCAACAAGACAAGGAATGTGTCTTTTTCCAAATTAACACAAAACCACACACATGTGCTGATAATTCTAAGAACTAATTCATTAAGAAGTTATGATGCACCAGACACTCTTTTCTATGTATTCACTCATTAATAAACCCCTCCAATCTGGGGCATAGGTATTGTGATGACCTTCACATTTGGATTAGGAGAGGAAGGCTCAGGGAGGCTCAGTAACCTGGGCAAGGTTGGAGAGAAAGAACAGGATGATAACCCTTAGTTCATCTTCTCTGGACCATCACGTAGATTCCCTACTTATAGATCTCTGCCTCATGCCAGAAGTTATTTCAGATATTACAATCTCCACACTTCAGAAGGGGAGATTGAAGATTTGAAAAGTTAAGTGACTTACTCAAGATCAGACAGGCAGAAAGTGATGAAGCGGGAATTTAAAGTCAAGCCTTTCTAACATGCCACACTGCATCCCGAAGGGCACTTTCTTTTGGGAAATGGAGAGCAAGGGGGAGGTCCATGGAGATTAACTGCAAAAGGAAGTATCCTCTATTCTCATAGGGTGGTCCTGGCTGTCTCCTACTAACCAAGACCCTTCTCTCATGTCTTCGTTCCCTCCGCCAGCTTCTGCCAAATAGGCAGAACCTGGGAGCTTATTTCCTTCCCATGTTAAGTTCAGGTTCCATGTTAAGTAAAATCTTTTCAGTGTTTCCCTCTTCCTCCTCCTCTTCCTCCTTCTCCCTTCCCCTCCCTCTCCCCCCTCCTCCTCTTCCTCCTTCTCCTCCTCCTCTTTATCCTCTGTCTTTGAGCATAATGCTGTTCATTACCATCTCTGGAACCTCTCCAAGATAAGCACTGCCAGGAGAAGCCATTGTCTTGTCAGAAAAGTCCATTAAGGCTGTCAGGTTCCCTAACAAATCAATCAGCCACCACGAGGCCTTTCAAAACGATATCACTTGCTATTCAGGCGGAAACAAATAACTCTCCCAGGTGAGCAGCAGAGGCACGGGCCACGGGCCAAATTGCACCACGGTCTCAGCAAAGAGCTGACATTTTCCACCAACAAATGGCACAGAGGGTGCTTATTTCTCCCATATTAAAACAATCTTTTCCTGACCCCTCTTTCTTCAACAGAGAGCAGGTCTGGACTCATGGTCATCAATTTCCTTCCTTTTCTTTTCTATTGGACCAACTCCAATCAGACTGTCTTTCACTCTCCCCTGAGACTACCCTTCTCAAGGTCATCAAAGACCTGCACGTTGCTTCATGGGAGTACCCTTTCTCAGTCCTCACTCATCTTCCTTGACCACGTGATCAGTCTCTTTGTCAGAGATCTAAATGCTGTAACAACCAATTCCTAAGTCTCTGTGGCTAAAAATCATAAAGGGTCATTTCTCACCAATCATACATCTCAAAGGGTGTGGCTTGTATGTGTTCGGGGCCGGGGGTGCTGTTCCACAGAATCATTGGGGCCTAGATCCTCCCATCTACAGTCTCTACTCTCCCCTGAGGCCATGTCCTCTGCTATTCTAAGGGATGTTAGCGGCCAGGCCTGGAGATAGCATACCTAACTTCCACCCACATTTTACTATCCAGAACTCAGTCACGTGGATACATCTAATTTCAGGGAAGTGTGGGAAATATAATCCCATTCTGTGCCCAGAAACAAAAGATCTGGTTTGGGAGCATCTCCCCAGTCTCATCCATGCTCCTCCACACGTTCTTCACTTTATCTCCAGACAGTTTATTCTCTTGTTTTTGTCCTAAGGCACTGGCCATTTCTTCTCAGTCTCGTGCACTTATTCCATTTCTTCTCTTGAACATCTTAATAGCCCATGGCTTAAAAGACTAGCTGTATACCAACAATTCTTAATTTATTTCCCCAGACAGACCTTTCTCCCAAACCCCAAATTTGGGTATCCAATTACTTACTTCACATCTCCACTTAGTGGCCAGAAGACATAAACAATGGAATATTCTAAAGCAAATGTCCAGTATTGCTTCCTGAATCTACTCCATCCACAGTCTTTCCCAGCTCAGGCAATGGTATCTCCATTCTTCCAGTTTGGGCCTGAAAACTTGGTGCCATCTTAGATTCCTTTACTTCTCTCACTTGTCATATAACACATCAGGAAATCCTGCTAGCTCTCCATTCAAAGCATACCCACCCCGTAAAAATAAATCCCACTATTTCTTACCTCCTGTTAGAAGCCACCAGCATTCCCAGCTGGATTATTGCAGTGGGCCCCTGCCTGACCTTCCAGATACTACCCATGTCCTCCTACAATCTGTTTTCAATGCAGCAGCCAAAGAGATCTTACCAGAAGGCATATCAGCTCAACTACTCCTCTGCTCCAAAGCCTGAAATGGCTCTTGCTTCACTCAAAAATAAAGTTCTCACCATGGTCTACAAGCCATGCTTGATCTTCCTCATCCTCATCATCTTTCTGACCTCCAGCCTTTCCTTAAATAGGCAGGCAGGCTCCCATCTCCAGGGCTCTGTACTAACAATTCCCTCTGCCTGAAATATACCCCACTCCATGACACACATATCCCCTCCTTCCTTCAATATCATTCTCACAGTGAGGCCACCTGATACTCCCAATCTCCATCTCCCTGCTCTGCTTTCTCAGGATTATTTCCCTTTTCATTTTTCTATCCAACCTACTGTATAATTTGGGCTTCCCTGGTGGCTCAGACAGTAAAGAATCTGCACTGCAGGAGACGTGAGTTCGACCCCTGGGTTGGGAAGATCCTCTGGAAAAGGGGATGTCAATTGACCCCAGTACTCTTGCCTGGGAAATCCCATGGACAGAGGAGCCTGGCTGGCTTCAATCCATGGGGTTGTCCGACTTAGCGACTAAACAACAACACTATATAATTTACATATTTTCTCTATCTTTTGTTTATTGTCTGTCTTTTTCTCACCTCTGCTACGATGTGAGCTTTACAGGAGCACAGGACTCTTTGCGGTTCACTAATATGCATCCTAAGTTTCTAGAACAGAGCTGATTACACAGTAGGTGCTCAATGAATAGTTTTTTGCATAAACAATTAGTTTTCCAACACCAAAATGCATAGGGTATTCACAGCAATTCTTGTAGTGGCCAAGCTTTTGACTTCCCATGCCTCTATTCCAGTCCTGTCAATCGAAAACCTTCCTGGCTCCCCACTGAGTACAAACTCCTTGGCTGGCAGTAAAGGTACTCCACCTCTTTGTTCTGTTGTTCTTTCTTGGCTGTGGCTCCCACTTCTACTGTATGCAAAGCCTGTGCACCAGGCAAAGTAAAGACCACATCTTCCCCCCCTGGCTTCCAGTCTCCTTTTGAATGAGCCTCTGGGACTCAGTTGTCTTTCAATGACCATTTCAAGAATTACCTTCTATGATGAAGCTGAACTGAGGCCATATCACTCTTTAAAGGCCACAGTGGAGTTGAGGGCATCTCTCATGTCAGCTTTCTCTCTGAATAAATGTTTAGAGGGCAGGGCTTTTGTTATGCTCACCTCAAGGAACAAGGACAGAATTTTAAACTCATTTATTTCCCTTTGATTTAACAAATATTTTTTGCTCTGTGCAGGTACGGGGGATCTAGAGGCAAGCAGTCACCCTCTCTGACTTCAGGGTGGTCCCTGTTGGGGGAGGAGAGAGCTGGATGAATAAGCAGTTCCAAGGTCATATCACCAAGGTCCTGTAGAGGGAAGTATCGGGGATAGGGCAATGGGATGGGGGGGAGGGGCTGGGAGGGCTTAGCAGAGGAGATGATGCCTCCATTATGGCCTGAAGACAGTATAGGTGCTGAAAAGAAGAGCCAGGTAGTAGAGGAGTAGGCATTCTAGACTAGAGACCAGAGAGGGACTCAATACTATTTGTTCAGGATTCCCTTCTTGGTCCAATGCCTCAGACTCCGTGTTCCCAATGCAGGGGACCCAGGTTCAATTCACAGTCAAGGATCTAGACCCCACATGCTACAACTAAAAGATCTCGCATACTACAACTAAGACCCAGTGCAGCCAAAGAAATTCATAAATAAAAATATTTAAAATAATACTAGTATTTGTCCAATTCAATCTTTGAGAAATATTCTATCTTTGATGTATTTTCAAACGTTTGAACATATGCATACAATCCCTTAATGAGATTGAAGAATAACTCAGATGCCTTAGAACTGGACACACTTTTTTAAAAAGCAAATAACAGGATCTTGCATTTCAAACTAGCCTCTTCGATGCTTCCAGATGCTTTCACATTCATAATACATTTTGGTTTTTATTTTTCACTGTTATTCTGTAGATATTAAGAACATGCCCATTTCACAGATTAGAAATAAACTTGGAAATGCATGGCATGCTAACATTGACAAGCTACTTGCTTTAAATAAGGGTCCACTCTCTTCCCCTCCTAAGACTCTCTGCTACGTTTGGGGGTTATTACCTGTAGTCTAAGGATGGAGTGGTTTAGGGGCTTCATGAGTCCCTAAAAACTTATGTGAAATTCTCTCAGCATTTTTCAGGGTACTAAATTATCTATCATTCATTAGATTTCACAGGGATTGTGATTTTAAAATATGTACAAACTTCTGCACCATACTACAACCAAGTTCTATTTAGAAAGAACATGGACACCTTGGCTTTCATGATGACCTTGCCCAAGGACAAACCTGGGACTGGTTTGTACAGCTCATACCTAGAATGAAGCTCCAGATGAAGAAGCACTAGGCTACATGTAGAATAAAGAATCCTTGGTGCTGAACTGCCTTTGTGCCTACACTACAGGTCTCCTAGGAAGTACCCAAAATGAACCACCCACTGCTCCGATCCTAACATGCATAATGCCCTTCAGCCAGAATTTGAACTCTATTTGTGCAATGTGTTTGGGTTCAGTGCCACTAAAATTAAAAGACCTTGGCAATTTCTAACACACATTGTCTGAGCTGGATGAAATGTCTCTTGAGTCTCACTAAGCAATTGCTGGAGGTGAACTTTGCTGCATCCACCTAATGGCCAGGTACACGTTTTGTCCATTCATGCTGGCAGGTCTCTGGAGCACAACTTTGGTAACCATCAGATTCACCTGCAGTGTGTGTCAGTCATCTGTCTGTCCAGAGCTCACCCAGGCCACTGACCACATCTCTGGGAAGGCCAGCTTCAGGCAAGTGTGGGGACTCTGGGATGGAAGGAGACTGGGAGAAAAGATGTCAGTGTGTCCCCATTATCCATGGTGACAATAACCACCTGGGGCCTGAGTGGCTTCAAGTTTGAAAAGCACCCAGCTGATAGGAAGCACCTATCTATTTGGTGGTTTTCAAATCTGACTCTGCATCAAGTTTCCTGGAAGGTCTCAAGACAATTCTGATCCTCAGGGCCACTTCAGATCTACTGAGTTGAACTCTTTAGGGATGAAACCCATGAAATATGAGTTTTAGATCTGTAGTTGATTCTGATGTTCAAGTAAGGCAATGGATGATTAGACGGAGTTACTCTGGAACTCTGGAAGAGTTACTCTGATGAACTAAGCCTGGCCAGCCACAAAGACCACACGACTTGTATGTGGTAGATGGATTCTCCTCCTCTGGCCCTGTTGGCCTTGTGGGGATTGAGAGAAAGGGAGGGAGTTAGCATTCAGATAGAAGATGAGCAGAAGATAAATCATTGCACATGCAGGTTTTGATTAGCTCTTGGAGAACCAGATGGATTGATTAGGTTTGGGAACCAGAACCAGACCTACCTGGAAGCTGACAGTCAGGCAATAATCTAAAGCCCTTGTGTCTCCATTTACCCATCTGGGGGATGAGTATTAACTTCAGCCTTTGGAGAAGGCAATGACAACACACTCCAGTACTCTTGCCTGGAAAACCCCATGGACCAAAGAGCCTAGTGGGTTGCCATCTATGGGGTCATACAGACTCGGACACGACTGAAGCAACTTAGCAGCAGCAGCAGCAATGAGATTATTAAGAGCAAGAAGCTGGCACACTAGTAAATTCAGTCAGCTTGCTTTTTACAGCCCGCAGGCTAAGAATGGCTCTTATATGTTTAAATAGTTACACTTTAAATGGTTCTATTAAGTACCTAACTAATAGGTTTAATGTTGCTTGTTGATCTGCAATGCCTAAAATATTTGCTACTGGGCTCTGTAAGAAAGTTTGCTGACCTCTGGTTTAGAGGGTTAAATGAAATAATCAACGTGAAAAGTCTGGCATATATTACGTTACTTACAACTCTCAGGAGCTGAGAACATCTCCTGGCTGGCAGCCAGCAAGAAAGTAGGGACATCAGTCCTACAGCCACAAGAAACCGAATTCTGCCAACAACTAGGGAGCCTGGAGGAAGACCCTAGCTCTGGGTGAGAATGCAGTCAAACCATCACCTTGGACTCTGCTGGGTGAGACCCTGACCAAAGGACCCAGCCATACCATGTCCAGAGTCCTGACTCCAGGAAACTGAGATTATAAGCTGACATTGTTTCAAGGCACTAATCTGTGATCCTTTGTTAAGTAGCAGGTGAAAACTCAGATAAGCTTCTAGACACCAAAGCTCTGACTTTTCCCACCAGATAAAGGCACTCTGACTTTCCCCTCACTCTAGAAGTCTCCCACCTACTTTTCTCTGCCTTATCTTTCAGCTTCCCTGCCACCTGTGGAGCCACACTTGCGTATCCCTCACCCTCAGGGAGTTTGCCACCCCCGGTCTACAGGCTCTTGGGGATGCCACTCAGCTGTGCACTACTTCATCCAGGGATTCCCTGGGCCAGGTGCAGGGGATGCTGACACAAGCTAGCCAAGGATCTTCCCTCAAGGTGTTGCTAGTTCAGGTAGAGCAGGGTGTGATAAAGCAACATACATGGAGCAGGAGCGAGAACTGTGCTGGGTCTATTATTATGTTCAGCAATGGCCACCGAAGTCTCTATATGCCTGTCACTCTGCTCAGCCATGATGATGCAGAAGTAATTCAGCCTGCAAAAAAATTAACCCAGTCTCATGACTCTGGCCCAACCCCACAGCCTCGATGGCCACAGCAGTGTCACCTACCTCCAACCTAGCCCTAACATGCCTCCCTATCAAGACATGACCAGGTCCTTGAAGGCAGTAACAGAATCATGCCCACACCTCCATCCTAACCTATAACTCAGAGAGAGTTTAGAATTTAATTTACCAATTCTCAAATGCCCTCTTCTCTAAAATTTAAACAAATCCCTCCCTGTCTTTCTTTCACTGACCTTCACAAAAGCATTAGCAATGAATCCTTAAAACACTGAAGGTCTGCTCTCTACAGTTATAAAACACTGAAGTTAAATCCTCATAAAATAAACACAAGTGAAGTGGTTGAAAGGTTTAATCCTTTGCTAAATGTGTGGGTTAATCTGTGAGGATGTAGGTGTATATATGTATAGCATGCTGGCAAAGCAGTACTTTTTTTGGCCTTGGAGTAATTTTTTCCTCTGACCCCCACTGGCCAGCTGAGGCAGTCCAGGAGAACAGAGCCACAGTAGGGTTTATGCGGTCGGTTCATGTTAAGGGCTCAGTCATTCTTGTGGTTGCCACAGTGTGTGTCCATAATACAGACAGTTGTTGGTAGTCCCACTGTTGGTGCTTTGCCTTTCCCAAAGGCACCAACATACCATAAAACACAAAGCTGGGCCAGCCATGGTGACACAATCACTGGTTGGCATAGAATGGGCGACTTAATTATGCTAAGAAGTCAAAATTTAACAGGATCACCAATGAAGACCCAGATACAACGAGGTGAAGACAGCCTTTTCTACTGCAGAACGCATAAAGCGTCCACACTATATAATGTATTGAGGCCATCAAAAACTCTCCTTACTTTGGCTTGAAGCCTCATTCCATTTGACAGGCATTTTTAAGACTATTTCAAGAACCGCAAATAAAATTCTAAAGTTTTTCAGGATCTGTAGTGTGTGAAAGCTGGAAATATCTTAGTGGTAATTCGGTCTTAACAGTCTATTCCCTTGATTTACACACAAGAAAACTGAGGCTCAAAGAGAGGAAGTAACTTTCCCAAAGTTAAATTCTGAGCTAGATGCAGAACAGAAACACTGAAGCTTCCTGCCTTCCAGACCAGGGATTCTCAGTCTCAACACTATGACCTGATGCTTTGGGTCAGATAATTCTTTGGCGTGGGGAGCTTTCCTCTTTACTGTAGGATGTTTAGCAGAATCCTTGGTCTCTATCCACTAGATGCCAGAGCAACCCTCCATCCCATTAAGAGAACCAAAAAAATGCCTCTGAATATTGCTGAGTGTCTCCTGGGTGGCAAAAATTGCCCCAGTTAAGAACCAATGACCTGACCAAACGATGCCAGCTTATGCGAATTCTATCTCTAAGATGTACCTGGCTGTGTGATCTCAACAAGTCACATAATCTTTCCTAGACTGAGTTTCCTTATCTTTAAAGTAAAAATAGTGCCAGATTTACAGGTTCACATGACTGGAAAATGTAAATGAAATCACGTATGTAAGTTTGTCAGTAAAGTGTCAAGCACATAGTAGGCAGGCAATTGCTATGATTTTTATGAGACCTGACTGGATGACACCAGTCTATTTCCAGCAAGCTTTCTCCTCTCTGCAGTTTGCTGTAAATGCCAGTGAACAATCATTCCTTAGTGGAGACAGCTGCCTTGGCAGCAGTGAGCTGAGGCTGGGGACTCTTCACATTTAGAGGAAAGGGAGAGTGCTTGCGAGTCAGGTGGGGTTGTATTTGCTGTACAGGAAGACAAACTATATGCTCTTTGTTTGTTTTCATCATGTCTTTAAGCTTCCTTATCTCCAGCTGCAGGATTCTGCAAAATAAAATTCAATTAGTATTTATCATCCTTTTCCTAGCCGAGTAAGTCAACTTCCTTTATGGCTGAAACTCATAAAAAATGTGAAATTGCCAAAGAGCTCTGAAGATTTCAAGGTTTTGAGATGGAATTGCCCAAGTGTAAGAGGAGAGACGTAATTTTTTTCATAAGAAAATAACCACGATGTCATTGGGATCACAGATAATGTTCAGACATGAATGTAAACAGGAAGTTCAATGCTGAGATCTTTAAACTTCGGCTTCACCACAAAATCTGTGTGTGCAGAAATATAATATTGTACAGTACATGTGAGTGGGATAGCTTGTGCTGTTCAGGTTGCCTCTCTGTTTCCACCCCACCATGGGTGTTTATGCTGTTTGGGATTTCAGGAAACTTGAAGACACATAAGCATCTTCAGAGGCAAGACTAATCTTATATCCACCCTAAGGTTAGTAATGGAGCCTTCTGGGGTTCAGTCCTCTCTCCTTTATACTCTGGAAATGGCAAGTGGTACCCACTCCATTTCAGCTCCTGGTTTGACCAGGCAAGTGCATGCTGAGACAGCTGTCCTTAATTTTCAGTTCCATCTCTAGCCCCTCCCTATCCATGCAGTGGTAACTCATGTCCTACATCCAAATGTCAGCCCTCCTGTTTCCTTGACTTTCTTTTTTATTTTTTTTCCCTTGACTTTCATTAGTGTGACTCTGGATATTTTTTCCCCAAACCACCATGAAGTTTGGGAAAGCTCTGGTATCTCTGACTACAGCCAGTTTCCAGGTCAGGGCACCCTGATAGCTAGGAGACACTTGTTCCATCTCTTTTCACTGTCACTGGAGCCAGTGGGGCTGCCCCCGAGTATTTCTCTTAAACAAGGAAGATGACTTTGGATTCCTGAGGAAATTCACTAGGATTAACTATTAGAAAGATGGTTCGCCTAAGGGGCTGCCCACAGAGTCACACCTCTTTATGAAAATCTTTTCTCCATCATGATGTCCACTATAGGAGGGTGTGTTTGTTTGCTCATGTAAGCTCCATGGTAAGAAGCCCTTGACTGGCTCATTCACCACTGTAATTCACATGCAAAAAACACTCAAAATTTTCTTATGAATGAATCAAGGAACAAATGTGGGATAGGGCAAACATCCTTCTTTGGCAGTGCGCAGACCTCTAAGTGTACCAAACACAGTCCTTCATCCCTCATTGTCTGGGTAACCTAAAACCAGATGTCACAAGCTGGTGGTCTTGGGAAATATTTAGCTAGCAGTGATGTTTCATTTGTAGATTGTATGTCCACACAGTGCTCTATAGACAAAATTGAATTATTTACTTTTTAAAAAATGTTTTGGAAATTTCACACAAAATTCTGGATTTCTGGCTTGTTTTAGAAATGACAAAACTTGGTAGAGTTGAGGTTTCATATGGAGCTGAAAAATATTAGACGTTTTTCTGTTTTTCCCACTAAGCATAAAGATCCTAGAATATATATCATAGAAATATATACATATATGCATGTATACATATATATATGTGTATATATATAAAATATAGGAAGATTCTGAAAGTTGGAGAGAAGAAGACAAACCAGTCAGTTAGGGAGCTCAGGAGCAGAGAAATAGCATGATAATGAGTTCCCTGGGTTTTCATTTCGCCTCATACATCCCAAAACTGGAGCTTAAAAAGGCTGCAATTCAGAAATGCCAATAGACACAAGAAAAAAAAAAAAAAAAAAAAAAACAACCTCCGAACGAAAGTTTACTTTCTCTAGCCAAAAGACCAGAAAAAAGAGCTGCCTAGCAAAACAGATGACCTTTGAACAATTACCACACTACTCAGATAAATGCTACATAAAAAATTGTGACCTCACCTCTACCTATGCCAAAAAAGGCTCAGTAGGGATCCTAGACCTTCACTCTCATGAGGCTATACTGAGGTACCCAACATGCTGGCTGAAACATTGTCACAGAAGATCAAGTAGGGAGCTGGGACTTCCACCTTCAACAGCCAGTAACAAGGACTATCCTACAGGGTCAGTGAAGACCATGTGGGGAGCCTGGGTGTCCACCCTCACTTGCAGTAATGAAGAGCCTTCTCAGCTCCCCACTGTCAGAATAAACTTAGGAAAAAGTGATGTCTTTTATCACTGCCCAACTGTAATGAGGCTATCTCCATTGCTTTATCACTAGAGATGAGGTGGGAAGCTGGAATTACCACTCCAACTTGGCAGTAACGAGACAGCCCCCTCAGGTATTAATGAAAGCCAAGACTCTCTAGACACTTACCTCCAGGCGGCACTAAGGATACAGTGCCCACTCTCCTCCCTTGCTCACTGTCAGAAAAAGCCAATTAAAACAAATGGTATATATAAGATCTAGAGTCTCAGAGAATAACTTAAAATGTTTAAGGTTTCAATAGGAAAAAACTAAGAAAATCCCAAACTGAATGAAAAACAAAACATCGATAGATAGTGCTGCTGAGAAAAAGGACCGAATGGACTTATCTGACAAAGATTTAAGAACAAGTATGATGGAAATGCTTGAAAGGTCAATTATAGACATGCATGAATCAAAATAAAGTGAAAAGCCTAAGCAAGGAATTAGAAAACCTATGTAAAAAAACAGTAGACATAAACAAGGACCAAATGGAAATTTTATTTTTTATATTTTTATTTTTTTTAAATTTTCTTTAATTTATTGTGTTGGTTTTGCCATACAATGACATGAAACCACCATGGGTTTACATATGCTCCCCCTCCAGAAGCCCCCTCCCTCCTCCCTCTCGATTCCGTCCCACTGGGACATCTCCGTGAACCAGCCCCAAGCATCAATCCTGGGCTGGCGATTGATTTCACATATGGTGATTAACATGTTTCAATGCCATTCTCCCATATCATCCCACCCTTGCCCTCTTCCACAGAGTCCATGAGTCTGTTCTATACATCTGCATTCCTTTTGCTGTTTCACATGCAGGGTTCTCGTTACCATCTTTCTAAATTCCATATATATGCGTTAGTATACTGTATTTTTTGTTTTTCCTTCTGGCTTACTTCACTCTGGATAATGGGCTCCAGTTCTGTCCACCTGAGTAGAACTGCTTCAAATGATTTTTTCTTAATGCTGAGTAATATTCCATTGTGTATATGTACCACAGCTTTCTTATCCATTCATCAGTTGATGGGCATTTAGGTTGCTTCCATGTCCTGGCTATTGTAAACGATGCGGTGATGAACATTGGGGTACACCTGTCTCTTTCAATTCTGGTTTCCTCGGTGTATATGCCCAGCAGTGGGATTGCTGGGTCATATGGCAGTTCTATTTCCAGTTTTTTAAGGAACCTCCACACTGTTTTCCATAGTGGCTGTACTAGTTTCCCTTCCCACCAACAGTGTAAGAGGGCTCCCTTTTCTCCACATCCTCTCCAGCATTTATTGCTTGTAGGTTTTTGGATTGCAGCCATTCTGACTGGTGTAAAGTGATACCTCATTGTAGTTTTGATTTGCATTTCTCTGATAATGAGTGATGTTGAACATCTTTTCATGTGTTTGTTAGCCATTTTTATGTCTTCTTTGGAGAGATGTCTGTTTAGTTCTTTGGCCCACTTTTTGCTTGGGTCGTTTATTTTTCTAGCATGGAGCTGCAGGAGTTGCTTGTATATTTTTGAGATTAATTGTTTGTCCGTTACTTCCTTGGCTATTATTTTCTCCCATTCTGAAGGCTGTCTTTTCACCTTGCTTATAGTTTCTTTTGTTGTGCAGAAGCTTTTAATTATAATTAGGTCCCATTTGTTTATTCTTGCTTTTATTTCCGATATTCTGGGAGGTGGGTCATAGAGGATCCTGCTTTGGTTTATGTCGGAGAGTGTTTTGCCTATGTTATCCTCTAGGAGTTTTATAGTTTCTCGTCTTATGATTAGATCTTTGAT
>ML664154.1:7610064-7637893 GCA_007570785.1 Antilocapra americana | reverse complement strand
AAATGAAATTTGAAACATATACAAGTAACTAACTGGAAGAGAGGACAAAGAAAACAGAAACACAAAAAGAACACATAGATAACAGCAAATAAAATAGCAGACTTAAAACCTAAAACTGTAAATAATTACACTAAATATAAATGGTGTGAATACATCAATTAAAAGACAGAGATTGGGAGAGTAAATTAAACAAATTGGACCAATACATGCCCAACACATTGTCTATGGGAAATTTACTTTAAATATAATGAAAGAGGCAGATTGCAAGTAAAACAGTAGAAAAAGATGTAGCATGAAAACATTCATCACAGCAAAGCAGAGTGACAATATTAATATCAGACAGAGTAAACTTAAGTGGGAAAGAAATACTAGAGGCAGAGAGTGACACTATATAATGATTAAAGGGGCAACCCAGAATGAAGACATAGGAATTCTAAACAGGTATGCAATAGACAACAGAGATGCAAAATGTATCAAACAAAAAGTTACAAACTGAAAGGAAAAATAGAGAAGCTGAAGCTCGCTACAGTCCTATTTCAACAACTGGTAGAACTGGACAGAAAACCAGTTAGGATATAGAAAAAATCAACCAATAGAATCCAACTGACATTTTTTAGAACACTTCACCCAACAAGAGCAAAATATATGTTCTTTTCAATTGCCCAGAGAACATATACAGAGATATATCTTGAGCCATATAAGTTTTTTTAAATTAAAACCATACAAAGTATGTTCTCTGATCAAAAAGGAACCAAAGAAGAAATCAACAACATAAAGATAACAGAAAAATCTCCAAACATTTGGAAACGTAATAACACACTTCTAAATAACTTATGGCTCAAAGAGGAGGTCTCAATGTAAATAAAACTAATACATCAAACTAAATTAAAATACATCAAAACTTGCAAGGCACAGGTAAAGCAGTGCTGAGAGGAAAGCAGAAAATACTTAATGCATCCATTAGATAAGGGAAACAATCTAAAATCAATAAAGTACACTCTTACCTCAAAAGTCTAGTTAAAGAATAGCAAAATAAACCCAAACAAGCAGATAAAGGAAATATTAAGACAGGAACAAAGTCAATGAAATAAAAATAGAAAAACTATAGAGAAAAATCAGTGAAATAAGGAGTTGATTCTTCAAAAGGATCAAGAAACGATAAACTTCTAGCAAGTCTGGCAAAGAAAAAGAGAGTGAAGTCATAAATTTTCAATATCAAGAATGAATTAGCATATATTATTACAGTGTCACATAGATATCAATAGATAAGAAAAGGCAAAAGGTTCAATTTGAAGAGAAATATGAGTATGAATTAGATAACAGGATACTAAAAACAATACTCCACACACACACATCTGCCAACTTACATAAAATAAACCAATTCCTTGAAAAACATAATCTATAACTAGTTACACAATATAAAAGAGATAATTTGAATACCCTTGTAATTACTAAGAAAACAATTTATAATTGTAAAACTCTCTAGAAAGTATTTTCACTGAAGGACTCTACCAAATATTCACAAAAGAATTAACACCAATGCTACACAATCTCCTCCAGAAGAGAGAAGGGAGAAAATATTTCCCAATTCACTATTATGAAACTAATGTTACCCTGTTATAAAACCAGATAATGCAATACAAATAAAGAAGATGACAGACTTATATCCCTCATGAATATGGATGAAAAAATCCTTAATAAAATATTAGCAAGTACAATACAACAGCCCATAAGTAGAATTATATCCTATAAGTAGACTGGGTTTACTTTACAGATGCGAAGTAGATTCATATATGAAAATCAATCAACATCATCACCATGTTAACAAACTGAAGAAAAAAAAAACACATTCATAACAATCCATATTAGAAAAAAATTGACAAAAATCAAAACCCATTTATGATAAAACAAAAAAACTCTCAGAAACCTTGGAATAAAAATCTGCCTCAACTTGACAAGGAGAATCTACAAAAACCCTATAGGTTATATTATACTTATTGGTCAAAGAGTGAATGCTTTCCCATAAGATCTGGAACAAGGCAAGAAAATCTCTCATCTCTAGTCAGTGTCAGTGCAGTAAGGCAATAAAAGGAAACAGACCTGTTCCTAACTGTATACTACATGTTTGTCTATGTAGGAGTTCATCAAAGTTGCAGCACACAGCATTAAAAACAAACCTATGAAAGCAACTGCATTTCTATACAATAGCAATGAATACATAAACAACAAAATGAAAAATATAACACCATTTACAGTCACTGTAAAAATGAAATATTTGGGTATAAATCTAACTAAACATGTATAGGATTTGTATGCCAAAAAAACTACACAAGATTTGCTGAAGGAAATCAAAGAAAGTTAAACAAATGGAGATATATACCAAATTCATGGATTGGAAGACTCAACTTAGTAAAGATGTCAATTTTCCCCAAGTTGATATGCAGGTTTAACTCAATACCTATCAAGTATCAGCAGGATTTTTGTAGATGTAGACAAAATTATTCTAACGTTTTATGGATAGTGCGGGAGGTTCAAGATGGAGGGGATACACACACACACACACACACACACACACACACACACACTCCAATACTTTGGCCACCTGATGAGCAGAAAAGACTCATTGGAAAATACCCTGATGCTGGGAAAGATTGGTAGGAGGAGAAGGGAACGACAGAGAATGAGATGGTTGGATGGCATCACTGACTTGATGGACATGAGTCTGAGTAAGCTCCAGGAGTTGATGATGGACAGGGAAGCCTGGGGTGTTGCGGTCCATGAAGTCACAAAAAGTCGGACATGACTGAGTAACTGAACTGAACTCATATGTAAATCGGTCATAAATATCTGTATATATGTCATAAATATATAATTATGACTGATTTGCATTGTTGTGCAACAGAAATCAACATAACACTGTAAAACAATTTTCCTCTGATTAAAAAATAAAGTTGATATGGAAAGCTAAAGGAACTGAAATTAGTAAAAATAAACAGGGAATCTACCCAATTTTAAGACTTCCTATATATTTACAATACTTAAGACTGCATAAGTTTTATGGAACAACATACAAATTAATGAAACAGAAGAGAAAGCTAGGAAACAGATACATACAACCATGCCCACCTGATTTTTGACAAATATCCAAGAGGAATTCAACAGAGGAAAAAAACTTTCTGACAAATGATGTAGGAGCAATTGTACATCCATGGGAGGGGGGAGGTGGCAGGAATCTCAACCTAAGTGTTTCATTTTATACAAAAATTAACTCATAATGGACTATGAATTTAAATATAAAATATAAACCTATAAAACTTTTAGGAAAACATATCAGAGAATATCTTTAGAATCTAGTGCTATGCAAATAGTTATTAACCTGGACACCCAAAACACAATCCCTAGAATGAAATTTGGACTTCATGAAATTTTAAAGGTTTTGCTCAGAGAAAGACCCTGTTAAGAGGATGAAAAGGCAAACTACATAATGAGAAAAACTATTTACAAACCAGATATCTGACAAAAGACTTGTTTTTAGAATATGTAAAGAATTTTCAAAGCTCAATGTTAAAAAAAAGCCCTCAATAGTAAAAACACAAACAGTCCAGTTAGAAAATGGATAAAAGATATGAAGAAACAATTCATGAAGTACACACACACATAAATAAGGACGTGAAAAGATGTTTAACATCAATAGCCATTAGATAAATGCAAATTAAAACCACAATGAAGTAACACTGCATAGTCTATCTGAATGACTATAAGAACACGACAGTGATAATATCCAGCGTCAGTGAAGATACAGAGAAACTGGACCACTCATACATTGCTGGTGGGAAAATAAAAAGGTCCAGCCACTTTGGAAGATGCTTTGGCAGTTTCTTAAGAAACTAACCATGTGTCTACCATACCACCTAGCAATTGCACTCCATGACATTTATACCAGAGAAGTGATGACTCATGTTCACACAAAAATTTGTATACAAATGTGTATAGCAGCTTTATATTTATAATAGTTCAAAACTGGAAAATAACCCAGATGTCTTTTAGTGGGTGAACAGTTAAGCAAACATTGAGTATGACAAAAACTGGTACATTTATCTCATTGAATTCCACCTGGCAATGAAAAGGAAGGATAGATTATTGATACAGGCAACAACCTAGATGGACTTCCAGAGAATAATGCCGAGTGAAAAAAGCATCAACACTAAAAGGTTGCCTACTCTGTGATTCAATATATACAATATACTCAAAATAACAAACGTATTGAAATGTGAACAGAATCATGTTGCCAGGAGTTAAGGAGGGACTGGGTGGAGGAAAGTCACTGAGGTTACAGGCGGACAACATGAAATATCCTTGTGATGAATGAAATGTTTTGTATCTTGATTACCAATGCCAATTCCTTGGTTGTGATATTGTGTTACCATCCCATGAAGTTATCACTGTGGGAAACTGGGTGGTGTACACAGGATCTTCCTGTGTTATTCTTTACAACTGCATGTAAAACTACCTTTACCTCAAAATAAAGCATTTAATTTAAACCATCAACTTAAAATAAATTAGCCAGGCCTGAGGAGCAGCTACATCTTCCCTTAGGCAAGGTAACCCTCCACTGGCACAAAGGATCTCTTTGGAACATCACAGTTCCCTCTAGTCCAGATTCACCTGAGCCAGGGGCTCTTCCTTCACTGGTTCTATGAGGGTGGGTGTAGAGATATGGGCAACACATAAGGTGGGTGGGTGACTTTTCTCCAAAGTAAACCAGAGGGCCACCAGGAGTCGGCTTTAGCCTCTTTAGTGGCAAAATGATGATACTATATCCCTACTCCTATGCTGTTTAGCAGTAGGTTGCAAGCCACTTGGTCCTTTGAACTCAAATCAGCAAATATTTCCCAAGAACCTCTAAGTTAGACTATATTCCAGAACATAGGGATAAACAAGCCTGCTCTGGTATAGTTAAGTAGCTTATTTGTGTCTGACTCTTTCCAACCCCATGGACTGCAGCATGCCAGTCTTCCCTGTCCATCACCAACTACTGGAGCTTACTGAAACTCATGTCCATCGAATCGGTGATGCCATCCAACCATATCATCCTCTGTTGTCCCCTTCTCCTCCTGCCTTCAATCTTTCCCAGCATCAGGGTCTTTACCAATGAGACAGTTCTTCACATTAAGTGGTCAAAGTGTTGGAGTTTCAGCTTCAGCATTAGTCCTTCCAATGAATATTCAGGACTGATTCCCATTAGATTGGACTGGTTGGATCTCCTTGCTGTCCAAGGGACTCTCAAGACTCTTCTCCAACACCACAGTTCAAAAGTATCAATTCTTCGGTGCTCAGCTTTCTTTAGAGTCCAATTTGCACATCCATACATGACTACTGGAAAAACCATAGCTTTGACTACACAGACCTTTGTCAGCAAAGTAACATCTCTGCTTTTTAATATGCTGTCTAGGTTGGTCATAGCTTTTCTTCCAAGGAGCAAGAGTCTTTTCATTTCTTGGCTGCAGAGTCACCATCTGCAGTAACTTTGGAACACCTCAAATATAAAGCCTGTCACTGTTTCCATTGTTTCTCCATCTATTTGCCATGAAGTGATGGGGCCAAATGCCATGATCTTATTTTCTGAATGTTGAGTTTTAAGCCAACTTTTTCACTCTCCTCTTTCACTTTTATCAAGAGGCTCTTTAGTTCTTCTTCTCTTCCTGCCATGAGGGTGGTGTCATCTGCATATCTGAGGTTATTGATATTTCTCCTGGCAATCTTGATTCCAGCTTGTGCTTTATCCACCCTAGCATTTCTCATGATGTACTCTGCATATAAGTTAAATAAGCAGGGTGACAATATACAGCCTTGACATACTCCTTTCCCTATTTGGAACCAGTCTGTTCTTCCATGCCCAGTTCTAACTGTTGCTTCTTGACCCGTATACAGATTTCTCAGGAGGCAGGTGAGGTGGTCTGGTATTCCCATCTCTCTAAGAATTTTCCACAGTTTGTTGCAATCTATACAGTCAAAGGCTTTGGTGTAGTCAATAGAGCAGAAGTAGATGTTTTTCTGGAACTCTCTTGCTTTTTCGATGATCCAGCACATGTTGGCAATTTGATCTCTGATTCCTCTGCCTTTTCCAAATCCAGCTTGAACATCTGGAAGTTCACGGTTCACGTACTATTGAAGCCTGGCTTGGAGAATTTTGAGCACTACTTTGCTAGCATGTGAGATGAGTGCAATTGTGCGGCAGTTTGAACATTCTTTGGCTTTGCCTTTCTTTGGGATTGGAATGAAAACTGACCTTTTCCAGTCCTGTGGTCACTGCTGAGTTTTCCAAATATGCTGGCATATTGAGTGCAGCACTTTCACAGCATCATCTTTTAGGATTTGAAATAGTTCAACTGGAATTCCATCACCTCCACTGGCTTTGCTCATAGTGATGCTTCCTCAGGCCCAGTTGTCTTCACATTCCAAGATGTCTGGCTCTAGGTGAGTAATCACACCATCATGGTTATCTGGGTCATAAAGGTCTTTTTTGTACAGTTCTTCTGTGTATTCTTGCCACCTCTTCTTAAAATCTTCTGCTCCTGTCCACAATAAAGGACAGAAATAGCAGGGACCTAACAGAAGCTTTGGTATAAGGAGCAGACAACGAAAGAGACTGCACTGAAAGCACAGCAGAGCTCAAGGTGAGCCCAGGAGCAAATGTGTCCAAAGCAATAAGAGAGGATATTAGATCAATTTAAGCATGTGATGTAATATGACTCTGCCATTCATTCATTCCACAGACTTTCACTGAACACCTACTCAGTGTCAGGTGTTAAGGACACAGAATGGATTGACACACCATTGCCCAAGACCAAGCAGACTCATGAATATAATCACAGCCCAGTGTGGCCAGCACCATGGCAGAGGAGAGAACTGCATGAGCCTGGGGCCATGAGGATACCACTCAGGAGACAAGAGTCTATTTCTCATGATGTAGGAGCCCTGGCAGAGGGGTGATCCTGATATGGGCATTCAGAATTATAAGACCCCTCTAACCATTCCCCTGCTCTCTGCCTGTATACACCAGGTTGCATTTGGCCCAGGACCCTCTTTGTAAATAAAGTTCAGACTTTTAAAGTCATATCTGATGGATTAGATGTGGGCATGAGAAGGGGGGTGGTGAGTGGAGACACCCAGTGGAAACCAGACAGCAGGCAGGAATATCTGAGTGAGAGTAGCAAAAATCACTATAAATGAGACAAAACTCAGAGGGCGGAGAGCAGAATCAGTGGCAGACTGGAGTGGGAGGTTATGCGCCACAGCACATATCTGGCCTGCATGTGAGCCCTTCATTCCTGAGAAGGGAAGATTTTGTAGTAAAACAGAAAGAGATGTCAACACTAGGAGTCCAAACAATGTTTCTGTGGGAACCCTGAGCACAAGTGGACCAGAAGAGGAGAAATGCTACTTCTTCCTGGGCTGGGAGAGAGGTGATGAGGGGAGGTGATGAAGCCTTATTACATGGGCCCATCAACAATATAGTGGACCCCCTGAGGACAGTGCTAGAGTAGCAGTATCCATAGGTGGGGGCTGATGGAGCACCCACTGGTGGAGGTCAAGGTAGAATAGACCCCAGATGGTATGGCCAGCCCAGGGCAGATACCATAGGAACAGGGAGCAGCACCAAGAAGGATGGCCCAAGGATAGCCCAGATAGAGACGTGGCAGAGGGGCAGGGAGCAGTGACTGTTACATTTGGCATCTTAAGGACTCTAGGAGAGACACGAAAAAAGGGAAAGGGGCAAGGGGGTGTTCCTGGACTCTGAACTTGGGTCCAAAGAGTGTCATATTTTCACCCTTGCAACTTTCAGCAAAATGAGCCAGAAGGCAGCTTTGCAAATATGCCCACACTCTTCAAATAGGGTTTTTTTTTAAACTCTTCCCTGACCTTGAAATTTTGCTATTAGTATCATTAATGAGCAAAAAGAACTCTTGTCACACAGAGATTCTCCTTTCTATTAAAAAAAAGAACACACAAAGTATTTGTATTTTAATAAAGTCAACAGCCACCCAAGCTGACCATTGCCAGGGATGTCATTTACCATGGCGCTCAACTGGAACTTACATAAATAATGGTAATTTTTTAAGTTTGTAGATCATATTGAACTTGACTTAATAGGCCCTCTCTCCAAACCTCTGAAAGGATGGCTCATAAAAAACGAATTAGTTTATACAGACTGTCAAGGTTCATGGAGGACAGCTGGCCTTTGATGCCTCATCTGTGATTACAGGCAGCTACAAGATCATAAAATCGAGCTCTGAACTCACGCCAAGGTATTCCATGATCTCACGCTGGACACTGTGCCAATGCAAAAGAACTGAACTATAAATGCCTGCTTGTGCTCCTGTTCTTTGATGTGGAATCTCAAAACAAGCTAAGACATTTAGGATTTGAATTCATAGGCCCCCAATTCCTGTTAAAGTCAAACCACTGACCTTACAAATCCACGTTCATAATTAATATTTGTGATGGGGCTCAGCTCCAGGCCTATTCAATATGGCCACTGTCGTAAGCTGCAGAAATAGCTTCTAGAGAAGGGATTAGAATCACTATTAACTTGTGTAAGCTTGGCTATTAAACAGTCCAATTACAGACAGTTGGAGCTAGTTTTCAATCATTGATTTCACCATGATGATCACTGGTTACAGCCTTTTAAGAGGATTTCTTCAGTGTTTTCAAATTCCCAGTTCATTCCTCTCTATACTATTCCCTTATCCTAACTGTCTTGGGCTCTTCTCTCTCCTGTAGCTCAAATAATGCCCCGTGCCCTCAATATAGAAAACCACATTGACAGATAGTTTTTATGTGGCCTCTGGTTTCCAAAGACAGAGACATACTCAGTTATATCAGGGCTGCTGCTGCTGCATCACTTCAGTCGTGCCCGACTCTGTGTGACCCCATGGACAGCAGCCCACCAGGCTCCTCTGACCACGGGATTCTCTAGGAAAGAATACTGGAGGGGGTTGCCATTTCCTTCTCCATATCTTAGGGCAGAGAGTGGAAATGCAAGTATGGCAAGATCACCAGGACACAAAGACGACTCGGGAACTGAGGTCACAGTACCCATCAGGGACCACGCAGACTCCATTCCCTCTGGTCACATCTGTTTCTCTCTGGGACAGCTGCCTCCTCTCAGTCTGCTGACCAAGCTCTTATACTGTGATTTGCATGTGTCACAGAAAGTTTACCTGCAATCCCCACCCTCTAGCATGGCACCTCAGCATGCAAACAGAAGCCAACTGGCCCACGTGGTCTTTTCTATCCAGGTAGCAGGTCACAGGATGGAACTAGCTAATTCATTGGCCAACTACAGTCCAGTGTCCACTCCGTGTCCAATCACAGGCAAGGGGGCTGGGTCATGTGGCCTGGAATCTAGCCACCAGGGGCAGTGAGTGTGAAAGTACCATAAACTTGTGATATCATGCTTGTCAATAAGGCCATAGATTGGGAGTCCTTTATGCTCAGATATCTTTAGGCTTGAAGCTTGGTGGATGCCTGTGTCTTCTGAATTGTTTCTCCAGCTGAAAAAAAAAAAGTCTTTGTTTTTATTTTGTGTGTCTCCTGATTTATTATGTAAGGAGACCCTAAGTTTGGAGTTAGGTTTGGCCGATTGTCTTTGGTTGAGCTGGACAGAGTCAGGGACACGTACATGGAGATGAATGAAGCTAAGAGTGTCCCCAGGGACTGAGGCCAGGACTTGACCTCAGGGGCACTGTGTCCACTTCCACTGAGTCCACTAATCATGGGATAGAGTAGAACTGAATGACGGTGAGGGAGAACCGTGGTTCGCAGGGAGCAGTAGAGAACAGTGAACTGAGGAGCCCTCCTACAGAAAAGAACCACCCTTAGAATGGGGGAAACTAGGACTATTTTTCTGGCAGGAATATCAAGATAGCTACAGGTAAGTCAAGTGATGGCTGTGTGCCTCCACTTCTCCCCCTTTTGATGAGAAGCTTACTGAGGTTTGTCTTCCCTGGAGGCTTTGTGAGGGAAGAGATCTTTCTAGTTCACAAGTCTCTGGATCAAGAGGAGCTGCATCCAGACTTGATGAGGGTCACAAAATCTTGGGCTGCAAGCCAGATACTTGATTGGATTCCACTTTTGTGAGTTCCAGGATGCAGTGAGTATATTTTGCATGCAGAAGGGATGTGAATAATTGTAGCCTAAGGGTAGGGAGAGAATGACTGCACTAGTGACCCTAAGTTGTCACCTCTCCAGGCCCTACAGTAGTCTGCTCCTACTCTGGGCTTAACCACATGACTTGTTTAGCTAGTGAGACAGTAACAAACTGTCAAAAGTTTCTGCAATCACCACAGGAATATATGCTTTGGCCAGCACATGTTAAGCCAATGTGCTGGAAGATTACATGGCAGAGAATGGTGTCATCCCAGCCAAGGCCATCCTAGCCCAGCCAGCCTACAGTCTACCCACCAGCTGTCCACGGATACCCGAGTGAGCCCAGCAGGGATCAGCTGAGTTTGACTCAGATGAGCAGAGCTGCCCAATCAAGAAAGAGACGCATGAGAATGCATTAATGGCTCTTGTTCGATGCTCCTAAGTTTTGTAGTGGCTGTTGGACAGCAATACTTAAATGAGACATCAACTGCACCACTTGGAATTACAACTTCACCTTTATTACGGTGTCTGAGCAAATCATACAATCTGATTTAACTTCAGTCTCTCCTTCTATAAAATAGGGATAAGGAGAATGCCTATTTCAGAGAATTGCTGTAAAAAGTAAATAATGCAGTGTGTGTAAAAATAGCTACTACTAGGTGCCTGATATGCAGTGTGGGCTCAGTAAGTGTTAAGGGACTTCCCTGGTGGTCCAATGGTTAAGAATCTGCCTGCCAATGCAGGGGACATGGGTTCAATACCTGATTGGGGAACTAAGATCCCACATGCCACAGGGTAACTAAGCCCACAGCCTGCCACTACTACTGAGCCTGCATGCCTCAACTACAGAGGGGTCTTCTCACTGCAATGAAGGATCCCTCATGCTGCAACTAAGACCCAATGCAGCCCCCCACCCAGTCAAAACACCCCAAACCTCCTCATAAAATGAACAAATAAATGTGACTAAACTTTTAGCGCTGTGTGCAAGCTGTTTCCTATATGAGGATGTATGATCAAGGGGACACTTTAGGGTTAAAATCCACCTCTTCCTCTGCTTGCCAAGTCATGTGCTCTGGTGCAGGACAGTGTCTGTCTGAAAGAAGGGGCACCTGTTTCTAATTGGCACAGTTACCATATGGCTGGCAACAACTCTGCTATTATTACTGATTTCATCACTCACTTCACATCTTGTTTTAGTATATTGTCATTAATTCAGAATCCAGGAGACTTGAAATTCTCACATCCAAGGGCTTTTCTCAAGATCTTTCCTAGGGCCAGCATGCAAGTTTCCCAACCCAGGACTCCACCTCCCTCCTACTAGGGTGATTAACTCACTCCAGTTTATCAGGACCTTCTCAGTTTTGGCACCAAAAGTCTCACAACCTAGGAAACTTGCAGTCCCAGGCAAGCCAGCATCGTTTTTCTCCCTGAATGTCCCTTACTCCTCAGTCTTATTGATGGAGAACACCCCACAGTATCCACTGGTTCCCCCTTAAGCATTAGTTTTACCTGGAACATGACCTCACCAGTTTTCTCATCTAGAAGGTCAGGGTCACTGGTGGATTGTTTCCTACCTCCAGTCAGACCATGAAGTCCAGTCCCTGTTGTCATCTTCTTCTTCCTCCTTGACTGACCACCCCTTGCTCCTGTGCCCCTTCCCCTGTATTCTGGCTTGAGTTCTTCCTCCAGCCATCCTTGATCCTCCAACAACCAGGACAGCCTGTGTGACCACACCATAGGGTCTCCAGCTGCTGCCCGAGAACCCAGTCCAACCAGGCTCCTGTGGAGAGGCCTGAGATACCAGGATTAAGCATAGAGTGTGATGGAGGAGAACTGACCAGTAGAATCTTTAAGATGAGATGGGTCATCTGAAATTTACCAAGGCTGAGCAGATACATAGCCTGCAACATGAAACAAGTTAAAACCAACAACCACAAAAGGCAACATGGCAGCGGACACACAGACAGCTTCAGTTTTGGGTGAACAAAGAAAGAGAATAATTAGCAAGAAGAAAAAAGTGGAAGGCTTTGTCACAATTGAGAGAAACAATTCAGGGCAAAGACCCCCAAGGTCGTGGGCAACAGAGATTCAGGGAAGCCCCTTGGTCTCCCTTGGGCAGAGTGGCTTTACTCTACAAAGTATGGCAGTAGGGTGCTGTGTTCTCTGCTCAGTGAAGCGAGGGCTTCATGCCCCAGTCTCCTGGCCTCTGAGGATGATATGATGACCCCTGTCCACCCCGTGGAGCTAAGATCTGCCTCCTGAGGCACTCAGCCCTCAGCAGACAGAAGGGAGACAGAAAAATGGAATGAACGCAGTGCCTGTGAAGGGACGACCAAGAAAGGACCCCCATTATGCCCCCAATTCCATATCAATCACTGTCAAGGCTGGCAGCTACCAAGTGTGTAGCACAAAGAGAACCAAGGAGCAGAGATAAACAACACGTTAATTCCAGAATGATGGATGCATCAGGTCTTTCTTTCTCCCAGTCTCCCTGGCAAACCCCTCCAGCAGCAGCAGAATCAGGAACATAGATGTGGTCTGATAAGCCTTTCGGCTTCTGGGGACTACACATGAACCTTTTCATAGTCCGCCCCCACTGCATCTCCCCCGAGATCACAAGCATCACCTTGACCAGATCTTCTGGTTTATTGACTGGTTGTAGCACCCTCACCTTTTTCCAGCTTTCAAATAACTCCTGTATTGTTCAAAAAGCACAGCTGACCTACAGCTGGAAACTTCCATATCACAGTCCCTATAGTGAGGGGAGACTTCACCATAGGGATGAAGGCCTGAGGACTACAGAGATGGGACCAAGGACTCTGCCACAGGCTTCAGACAGGTATGGGACTCTGTCTAGCCCCTACTTCCCTGTCTATGTCTAATCTGAACCCTGCCATCTGCTTGGAAATTGGGCAATCACAGATTATATCAGCAAAAACATTTGACAACACAAGCTCAAATCTGTCACTGAAAATAGAACACATCTGTTTCTTTCTCACTATCTATGAACTAAACCATAAACATAAAATCCTGACTCCTATGTACATATAAGGTATTTTAAACAAACTTGCCCACGGCAGTGTTATTTTTTTAATGGAAAAATCATGTAAACAACTCAAATATACAAAACACAGTAGAAAGGTAAAGTAAACCATGATATGGTCATATGATACATAATTATGCCTACACATTAGTATTTTTGAATATGTTCAATCTGCTTGGAAAATGTTCTGTGAAAAGAAAAAAACACAAAGTCTGAACCATATATACTCCAGATGAATAAGAACTATGTATCTAGACATGAATAAAAATAGTCTGGCAGAGTTTTAGAAGTATGGGTGTACTGTTTTATTATTTTTCTCTTGTTCTTTATTTTTATTCTATTCACATATATTGGGTTGGCCAAAAAGTCTGTTCAGGTTATTCCTGTAGCCTGTCAGGTTTCTCTCTCTATGGGATTCTTCAGACAAGAATACTGGAGTGGGTGACCATTCTCGTCTCCAGGGGATCTCCCTGACCCAGGGATTGAACCTGGGTCTCCCACATTGCAGGTAGATTCTTCACCATCTGAGTCACCAGGGAAGTCCAATGCCATCTCCTTCTCCAGGGGATCTTCCCGACCCAGTAATCAACCTGGGGTCTCCTGCACTGCAGGCAGATTCTCTACCAGCTGAGCTACCAGGGAAGCCAAGATGTTCAGGACTTGAATGCATAGATGCTGGGCCATATTCTTCTGTTTCCTGTTTAGGCTAGATTCCAACTCTGTGAGGTCCAAGGCAACAGCCCACATTGTAGATTCCAGCGCCAAGTCTGACCCCAATTCTCTGCCCGGCCTGCTCTGCCCTGAACTCTGGTTGAGACCAAGTGATGCTCAGAGAACAGGATGGGACACCAGCCTCTGGTCCTCAGGAATAACCCCATCCACCAACCAACTTGGAACACAAAGGCACATCCACAGTGAGGCTGACATAGATGGCCCCTCTGCTGCTTGGACAAGAGCTCAGAGAGTTGTAGGGTGGGACAGACTGAAGATGGTTGTGTCCCGTGCAGGTGGTCCTGAGGTTGCTGGATGGGGCAGTGATGCCCAGATGTGGCTGTTCCACAATATCCCACATGGTACTCAGCCAAAGACTTCCTTCACAGTTTTTGCTGCTGCCATAAACTACCTAAATACTTATTTACTTATACTTTTTCTTTTAATTGGGGTTTTAAAACTTCAGTAAATGTATTTAGAAAGAAAAGTAAAAATCCAGCAATACATGCCTCAAATAGAGCATAATCTAAATAAAATACAACAGAATGTTATTAAAATTCTAGCACGACATGGTTGTCTGTGGAGAGTGCTATGGGATGGAGCTTGCTCTGTCTTTGTCAAAAAAAAGACAGATTAGCAAGTATTTGAGGGTGCTAAAGACATTTTGATCCTCCTAACTGCACCTTTCTCCTTGATAGATTCAGAAAGATTCGAAAAAGAACTTAAACGGGAATGACTTAACATGGAATCCAGCTTTCTTTAACAGTATGTCCAGGTACCATGGGAATCTTGTACTGCCAGTGAGATATGCCTTGCACACTGGAAAATTGGCAAAGGGGAAAGGAGGCAGGACTTGGAGTCTGAGGGTCTGGAATTGAGAGACAGGGCTTAGCTTGGCAACGTAGGGCAGTTACTTAATTTTTCCAAGTCTCAATGTCCTTATTTGCAAAACGAAATCATAATAGCTGACCTACTTGTTCCACAAGGTTGGTGAAAGGCTTGGATGTAATTTTGTGCACGGAGCACCCTACACACGTGTGTGTGTGTGCACATGTATGCATTTATAACAAAAGAGCACACAGTTTGCAACTAACAGGTAATTCCACAGGGATAAATGATAGGTAGAACATATGGCCATTACTTTTCAACTAAAATTTCCAGAGCGCCACACAATTCACAGATGATTTCCCCAGCATTAGTTACCTGGTTGCCACATAACCAGACAATCCAGGCAGCATAGCTTGATGGTACAAGTGGGTGACTACATCAAGCCTTCCCCAAATCCCCGAACTTGCTTTTCTTCTTTCCTTAATATCAGCACCACAGATGGTATCACTTTACTGTAATCAAGCTAAAATGAATAAAACACAGCTTATTGATGATTGTGAGAATTACTGTTACTCTTGATTACTCTCATTACTACCATTGCTACAATGGTCAGAACCATGATACACTGGGCATCCTTTGGCTGCTAGTGCTCTTGGCACTTGGTATTAGTATCTTATTTAATCCACATATTAACCCAGGAGTAGGTACTATGTTCATTGTCATTCAGTTGCTAAGTCATGTCTGGTTCTTGTAACCAATGAACCGCAGCCCACCAGGCTCCTTTATCCATGGGATTTCCCAGGCCAGAATAATGGAGGGGATCTTTCTCCAGGGATCTTCCCAACACAGCAATCGAACCTGCATCTATTGCGTTGGCAGGCAGATTCTTTACCACTGAGCCACCTGGGAAGCCCCAGGTACTGTGTTCACCCCTATTAAATATAAATAAGTTACCCCTCAGAGGAGTTCAATTCCTTATCTGAGACCATACACCTTGTCAGTGGCAGAGCCGAACTGTGAATCCATGTGTGTCTGATCAGAGCCTGGGACTGTTCACAAGTAGGATTCCTTTATCATCATAAGATACCACTGCTGTATAGACCCCCAAAGAGGGTCTCTGACATCAGGCAGCTGTGGAGTCCAAAGCATGAACAAGGGCCCTGGGTGGGTTCACAGATAAGGAGGGAGATAGATTGGTAGATGCTGAGCAGAACAAGGAGGACCCAGAGAGATAACCAGGGAGGAAAAGATGCCTTCTGCTATAACCAGCTAATCAAACTAGGCAAAATAAAATCCCAGGTAATTGTCTGGGCAGCCTTCAGAGAGTCACCCAGGCTGAGAAACCAGCCGATTATGCCTGATCATTCTCTGCAGCCCTATCCTCACAAAAGACAAGTCCAGACTGACCCAATGTAGACAAATGAGCAGTTCTATTATCTCTGAAAGGCAATCTAATTCCCTTCAAATTTAAAAGTCTCCACAGTTTCCTAACAGGCCTCAGTGGGGCTCATGCAGAAATTAATAAGTTCACGGTGTGCCCAGCTTGCTTTCATTATCATTTTTTTTTTGCCATGCAGTGGACAGAATTTTCATTATGACTCAAGGATTCTTCTGTATCTGATTCTCTGAGATTGTGTCCACTGAGCTTAGAGACCAGGTTGAGAACTGAGTCAGGTCTAATGGACTTGATTGAGGTCTGAGAGAGGTTTCATTGACTGAGAGAGCACGTCTCTGCTAATCAGCTGGGGCAGGGATCAAACAGAAATATCACGGGAAAGGGAACTCACAGTAAGGAGGAGAGCCCCATGCTCTACTCCCAGCCCCACGGCTGGCCTACTCTGGGACACTGAGCAATTTTCTTGGGCTCTCTGTTAGGTAGTGATCTCCTCTATGAAAGGAAGAGAAGTGTTATGAAAAGGAAACTCAGATCAACAACAGTTTTACTATATCTTTACTGCAACATTCTTTAAATTTAGCCAATACAACAATCCTGGGAAGCTTATATATTTATTCAATGAATGAAAAGAATAAGACTACTGGGACTGCCCTGGTGGCCCATTGCTAAGACTTCAAGCTCCCAATGCAGGGGGCCTGGGTTCGAACCTTGGTCAGGGAACTAGATCACACATACCACAACAAAAGATCCTACGTGCTTCAGCTAAGGCCCGAAGCAGCCAAATAGATAAACAACACCACCAAAAGACTATGTAATTGGTGATTGCATCTTATTGCCATGGAAAAAGATTCCACACCATTAGAATGATCCATCTAGGGTCAGGGAGTGAGAGGTTTGTGTGAACGTGACTGCAGGTGCATTCAACATTTCTGGAAAGCAATTTAATGTGTTTCAGAACTTTAAAATAGTTGACCAATTAATTCTAATCCTGAAATCCATCCAAATGATAGAATCAGAAATATAGACACATGTTGTAATAAGAAAGACCGGAAATAGACAAATTGCCCATCATCTCATACCAGTTAGAATGACCATCATCAAGAAGACAAGAGTTAATGAGTGTTGGTGAGGATGTGGAGAAAAAGAAACCCTAAAGTACAGTTGATGGGAATGTAAATTGGTATAGCCATCACAGAAAACCATATGGAGGTTCCTCAAAAAATTAAAAACCCATACAAGCCAACACAATAATGTAAAGAAAAAAGTCTTTCCTGAATTTGTTACAATATAAAAAAATAATAAAAATAATAATAATAATAAAATTAAAAACCCGAGCTACCATATGATCTAGCAATCTCACTTATGGTTATATATCCTAAGGAAATGAAATCAGAGTCTTGAAGAGGTATCTGTACTCCCAGGTTCACTGCAGCATTATTCACAATAGCCAAGATATAGAAACTACCTGTCAGTCAACGGATGAATGGATAACGAACTATATACAGACATTATTCAGCCACGAAGGAAAGAAGGAATTCCTTCCATTTGTGACAATATGGATGAACCTTGAGGACAGTAACGCTCAGTGAAATAAGTCAGACAGAATGACAAATACTAAGATATCACTTACATGTGGAATCTAAAAAAGTTGAACTCATAGAAACAGAGCAGAATGGTGGTTAAAAGGGTTTGGGGGTGAGAAAATAGGGAGATGTCAGTCAAAGTGTACAAACTGTGATCTAATGGATCACAGCATGGTGATTAAAGTTAACACTACTGTATTATATATTTGAAAATTGTTAAGACAGTGACCTTAAATATTCTCACCACAAAAATAAGTGGTAATTATGTGAGGTGACAGAGGTTTTAATTAACAATGCGCGGGGGCAATCATTTTACAACATGTAACTGTATAAAGACAACATGCTGTATGCCTTAAACTTACACTTTATATGTCAATTATAGCTCAATAAAATTGGGAAAACATAAAATAATGGTAAACTATAGAATATTCATTGAGTCAGAAATCACAGTCATTTAATGAGTTGAAGAAGAGTACTTAATAAAATGGTATATATTCCTTAGTTTAGCAGGAAAAATAATTTATCATGTTGAATATGAAGTGTGGTCAAAATTTTTAGATTAAAACAAAGTAGAACAATGACTGGAAGGAAATATGCTCTTATGTTACAGAGGCACTCTCTGGGCATAAGAAATGTTCACATATTCTATAATAAGCATGACTGTCATAATCAGGAGATACATAATAAAAGCTATTTTATAGCCCTGGATTTTGTGTTTGTCCAAAAAATACAATCATGATTTTTATGTAAATGAATGGTACCTTATATAGGAAACTTTTATTACAAAAAATGTTTTTAAAGAGGGGGCATCTCACGAGAAACAAGACAGAGCAGAAGTGACATGGTTACAACCCTCCCCCCATGAGCTTATAGCTCGTCTCACTGGCTAAGTGGAAGTAAAGACCACTGGGATGAGGGTGGAAAATCTGACACACAACGCCGGAGCATTTGATAAGGTGCACCAAAAGCTGCAGCTGACTTTGGGAGGCGATGCAGCTGGTAGATATTAATTTTTCAATTTTATGAGAATGATAGGAATCTGAAATAAATCTTCAGTATTTTCTTTTTAAGATAAATGTTTTAAAATAAACGCCTGCAGCGTGGATGGATGGTTAGTGTCTGTGTCCTGTCTTAGAACCAATCATAAATAATGCTGAGAAAAACAGCTATGACCATTCTAAAAAGCACCTTTACTTTTTTACCCTTAAGAGCTTGGGAGATTTTATTTTTGATGCATTAAGCTAGATTTTTTTTTAAATTCAGCTGTAAATATCAAGAGGAGTGTAGAGATTGTCTTCAGAGAGACTACTCAGGGCTTCACTTAGAAGCCAACCTTACTTTCAAGAAGTTTCAGAAAACCTGTGGTCACATTTAATGATTAGAATTCACCTCTGAGTTTAGAATATTTGATGGATTTAGAGTTGAAGGAAATCCTTTAGTCAATCTTCAAGTGAAATGATAAGTGTCCTTCAGGTCAACAACCAAGGAAGGTAAGTCACTGTAAATCCAAACTTCTCAATACCAGATTTGCTAAAAAAATTTTTTTCCCACTTTGGTCTTTCCATTATAGAGTCTATAACTTTACTATAGAACAGCTTAATCAACAACCTCAGTTTCCTAGTTCACTACTGGATGAGAACAGGGTAACAGTGATGCAGACACAATGAACTCTCAGACACATCCTTCATCTTTTTAAGTGTAGACCTCACTACATTACAGTGACTTGACAGCATCCATATACTTCTCATTTAATATGTCATTAGTTTTCTCTCTTATGTCTTAAACAGGGTTCATACACTTGAATGGAAAGATGACTAAAGGATCTGTACATACTCCATCTAACCAGGGAAGCCACGTCTCAGTACTTCAGATACTTCAGATCTGACTCATCAAGATACCAGAATCCTGCGGTTTTATGCAAAATATCTCAACTTCTAAATGTTGTCTCAGGGATGGAATCGTGAGGGAGGTGGGAGGGGGGTTCCGGAAGGGGAACACATGTATACCCATGGCAGATTCATGTCAATGTATGGCAAAATCAACACAATAATGTAAAGAAAATAAATAAATATATATTTAAAAATAAAATAAATCACACACCACATGCCAATTCAAACATTCCCATAACCCAAATAATTTTGCTAGTGTTTGTTTCCAGAGGTTTGGTGAGAATTTCTGACTAATCTGAATGTAGTTTAGTTATGCCCAAGACAGGGATGAGTTGGAATATCCCCAGGGCTGGCAAAGAAGGTCTGGGGAAGACATTTCATATTTTGTGGAAAAGACAGTTTGGGATTTACACTGCCAAGTGGCATTTGGTTGAGTTGGGACCTCTGAGGATGGCTGGAAAATATATGGAAATGCCCCAACTTTAAACACCATGGAAGTCACAGTTAGGTACTCTTTGTGGCTATCATTCTGCATAAAATAAAGATGAAACCTTCTTCTGAGAGTCTCCCCCATGCTCTGCAAGAATGCTTATGGGTTTATCTTCACATAAGGCTGAATTTCCCTATTTTACTCACTCCTCATTCCTTTATAAAATGTTCTGTAATGAAAAAGAGGCCTTCACAAAGCTTATCTCTTAAAAGTGTGAAAGAGCCAATTTTTTTCTGCCCAAGTAGCTCATAAAGTAAGACAAACTGTCAGAAAAAATAGACTTCATCATGGTGAAAACCTCAGCCTGGCACCCATCTATCATAAAGCAATCTTCCATAAATCTTGAAAACCTTCATTAAATTTCCTGTCTTCCTCCTGACAGTTATAAAATGTTAACAATATCACTCATGATATAGGCATCTTCAGAAATTCTTTGTCCAACCTCTCCTCCCACTGCCATCACCCATCCCCTTTTCTTTGCCAAAATCTATAGAAACATGAGACATAGCCATCTTCTCTACACACCCTTCTGGGGACTTGGCCCTTGCAGGAGGCTAGAGGAGGAAGCAGTGGTCATCTTGATGACACTGAGAAGGGTCTTTAGCTATAAGCTGCAAGGACAAAATGGCCCTGCCTCCAGATTCCTTCTCCAAAATGAGCTTCACCCATTTTGAAACTCAAGGACATGACCCTTAACAAATAACTCCTGATACTCTTTTCTTTCCTTTTTCTCTTGTCAATCCACCAAGTTACAAGTCTTCACCTGCACATGATCGTGAGTGGTGGGGACAATGGGTCACACATCTTCTCATGTGTATGAGTCATCTTTCTAGAGGGAAAATTCCCCTCTGGACTTTGCTGGCCCAACTTTTCCAACTCCAGGGACCACTTCAGCAATATATCATACATCATCTCTCAGAAGAAGATATAAGGATCTTGCATTGGAGGCAATACCAAAGAGAAAAACCATAAGGAGGTAGAGAATTTACACCAGGAATCAGAACAAACATCCAGCTTTGAAAACACAAACTCATCTGTGAAAGGCACAGGTGGTGACAACAGCAAAAAAATCTTCATGGAGATTTCTCGACACATCTCTCAAGTGAGTGGAGCCCTACCATGCTAAGCCATCATCTCACCTGCAAAAGGAACTGGTGCATCTTTATCCAGGGCAACCAACGGTGGGTCCAAAATGACTGTGTCATTGTTCTCTGTTATAACTCCATGATATGAAGTCTCAATCCATGGCTTGTGCTTGTTCACTAGAAAACAATGAAAACAATAAAAGACTGACTTTTAATATCATCATTTGAATAACTAATCCATAATAATATTATGAATTTGCAAAAATCCCATTATTTCTATTTCTAGATGCCTAGCACGTGTGTGTATGTGTGTTAGTCACTCAGTCATGTTCAGCTCTTTGCAACTATCCAACCCATGGACTATAGCCTGCCAGGCTCCTCTGTCCTCAGAATTCTCCAGGCAAGAATACTGGAGTGCGTTACCATTTTCTTCCCAGAGGATCTTCCCAACCAAGGATCGAACCTGGATCTCCTGCACTGCAGGCAGATTCTTTACCGTCTGAGCCACCAGGGAAGCATGCAGATGCTTAGTATAGATATTTTAAATAACTGATCCAAAGCTTTATTTCTCAAATGCTACTATCTATTCATAGATGTTTCAGAGGTAAAACTTGTTATCAATCAACAAAATAGCAGATTACAACTCAGTACTGGGATTTTTTATCTCAATCTTATCTGATCCATTATTAGGAGTTATTACTGAACTTTACATACATATATATGGATAAGTAACAAAATACATGTGAAGATACAGCACACATTTGAATATCTCCTGATCAATGAAAGACTGAGTCTATCTAAATTTTCTAAATCACCTAGTATTTGAAGTTGCTCTTCAATAATTTGACCAGCTGAATGATATGCTATATAATATACAATTAACACATTTACAATACGTTAGTAGTTGAGGTATATCCTCCCAAAACAGTGCATTCTTAACCTCCGGTACCTTGGAATGTGAGCTTATTTGAAGATAGGGTCTTTATATAGAGGTAATCAAATAAAATGAGGTTATTAGGGTGGGCCGTAATTAAAAATGACTGGTGTTCTTATGAAAGGGGGAAATTTGCACACAGAGAGGGGCACACATACACACAGAGAGATCACCATTTGAAAATTAAAGCTGTGCTTCCATACCCGAGGAGCTACTGAAAGCTACAAGGGAGACTTTTGGAGCAAACATGGTCCTGCTGACAATCTGATTTCAGACTTTTGGCCTATCACTGTGAGACAATAAATCCCTGAAACCTATTTCTGAAGACTGAATCAAGCCCAGGAAAAAGAGCCCCTCTGCCTAGAACAGGTCTTAATGTGGCAGCGGGCACATCCACGCTCACACATTGGCATTCAAACCAGTGCTTCATTATAGACTCTGGAAGAATTACAGTCACTCTGGGCTGTCCCCATGCTCCTCTGCTCTTTTATTAGCCATCAACACAAATGAAATGTAAATAATTTGCAACTGTTGGGAAAAATAATTAATCTTTTTTTCCTTTAATTAAACCCAGGGGCATATTCATTAGAAATGTGTACAAAAGATATGCCAGGAGCTCACCCAATGCTTTGGATTCATGTGCCACTCAGCTCAGTGGCAGATAACAGAATCTAGGTTCATAGTTGCTGGGTTTCAGCTCTGGCTAAGTCACTTGAGTGCTGATCCCCTACAAGTCCATTGGCCACTCAGTATCTCAACTCCCTCAGTGGTAAAATGTGGATGATGATGCCACCCACAGGGTTGTCATGTCTTTCAGGTGTCCTGGGCTGGATACATAGACCCTGACTTTTCATCACTCAGATTCACCCTGCTCTTTGGACAGTGACAATGTCTACAGGAAAGGTGCTTTATAGACGCTAATGCTGAGAAGTTGACACTTCTTCCTCAATAGTGAGGATTTTTCTCTTTATCACTACTACTGTTAATTGAGTACCTACCACACATTAGGCATTGAAGATACATTCTTTAGTCTTCCCAACAGCCTCTCTAGATACCCCTTAACATCAATGTACAGGTCAGGAACTGAGTTTCAGAGGGGTTTAAACGTTCCATTTTTAGAAAATAAGAAGGTTCATTGTCCTAAAATGTCTTCATTCCTCTCCTACTTTCTGATTTCCTTCAGATCTACTCAACTTCTGTTTTGTCAACACTGGTAAACATTTGCATCTTGATGAGTAACCCAAATGAAATCTTTGTTTTGTGTATAGATCAAATCCTCAGGTTTGCAAATAAGTGTGTAAAATTGACATTATTTTGATTATGAGGATAAAGGTCACGGCATATCCAAGTATTGGGAAAGGATTACTTTTTCTTCTTAGAGGTCTAACTGTCAATTCAAGAATACTATTCCTTGTATCCAGAAGAGTTGGATTCTTGATTCATTTATTCCGTCAAATGGCTGAGTTATCCTCCATTTTAACTTGCATCATATTTGGAACCAGCCTCCTTTGTATATTTTTGGTCTTCTGAACTTATGATTGTCTTTTTTTATTTTTGTCAAGTAATGAAACACAGGAATTCTTCACATCCTAACAATATTACAGATTTTAATCTTTCCACATATTACTTATCCCTCATTTGTAAAATAGAGACACTTACTTCATTGGAATATTGTGTAAAACTTCGTGATCATTTAGACAAATCTAGTACCCCTGGTATGACGAGGCATTTAAATACTCTTAAGTCCCCCTAGCTCATCTTATGCTCTGAGTGGTTGAGATGTACCGAACTCTTCAGAGGTATTTAGCCCAGCTTCATTCATTCAACAAATATCTATGGAGTACTTAAAGTGTGCAAAAACAGTCTAAACATTAGCAGTAAAATGGGGGAATATGTTGCTGAAAAAAGCATTTGACAAAATTCAACATTCATTTATAACTAAAGCCACTGGCAAATAAGGAGTAGAAAGAAACTTACTTTGCTAAAGAATTTTTATAAAAACCTATAGCTAACATCATAATGATTAAAGAGTGAATATTTTCCCACTCAGCTTGGAAATGAAAAAGTAAAATTGCTTTTATTCTCAGAGAACATGTTCATCAGTGAAGCAAATTCTATGGAATCTACAAATGTGCCACTAGAACTAATATATGAGTTTATGAAAGTCACAGGATAGAAAGCTGATCTGTAAAAATCAATTGTATTGCTATGTATTAGAAATAACAGTTGGAAGTTTAAATTTAAAAATATGAATATTATAGCATCAAAAACACAAACATTTAGAAATAACTTTCACAAAATACTAAAAAACTTTCACAAAATGCTTGCAAGATCTGTACACTGAAAATACTAAGATATTGCTGAGAGAATTTAATGAAGACCTGCAGAGGTCTTAGTGGTAAGATAGGCAATGTTCACAATTTAGTAAACTTAATACAGTTAAAATGTAAATTTTGTCCTATTTGATCTGTAAGTATCAATGCAACCCAAGTCAAAATAATAGCAGAATTTTTTAAATGGACAAGAAGCTAATCCTAAAATTTATATGAAAAAGCCCTGATACAGGCAAAACAATTTTGAAAAGAAGAGCAATGTTAGAGGACTTAAGCTATTTGATTTTCAGACTTTTTGTAAAGCTGCCTGACTTCAGGCTATACTACAAAGCTACAGTCATTAAGACAGTATGGTACTGGCACAAAGACAGAAATATAGATCAATGGAACAAAATAGAAAGCCCAGAGATAAATCAACGCACCTATGGACACCTTATCTTTGACAAAGGAGGCAAGAATATACAATGGAGAAAAGACAATCTCTTTAACAAGCGGTGCTGGGAAACCTGGACAGCCGCTTGTAAAATAATGAAACTAGAACACTTTCTAACACCATACACAAAAAGAAACTCAAAATGGATCAAAGATTTAAACGTAAGACCAGAAACTATAAAGTTCCTAGAGGAAAACATAGGTAAAACACTCTCCGACATAAGCCAAAGCAGGATCCTCTATGACCCACGTCCCAGAATATTGGAAATAAAAGAAAAAATAAACAAATGGGACCTAATTAAAATTAAAAGCCTCTGCACAACAAAGGAAACTAAAAACAAGGTGAAAAGTCAACCTTCAGAATGGGAGAAAATAATAGCAAATGAAGCAATGGACAAACAATTAATCTCAAAAATATACAAGCAACTCCTGCAGCTCCATTCTAGAAAAATAAACAACCCAATCAAAAAGTGGGCCAAGGAACTAAACAGACATTTCTCCAAAGACATAAAAATGGCTAACAAACACATGAAAAGATGCTCAACATCACTCATTATCAGAGAAATGCAAATCAAAACCACAGTGAGGTACTACTTTACACCAGTCAGAATGGCTGCCATCCAAAAGTCTACAAGCAATAAATGCTGGAGAATATGTGGAGAAAAGGGAACCCTCTTACACTGTTGGTGGGAATGCAAACTAGTACAGCCAGTATGGAGAACAGTGTGGAGATTCCTTAAAAAACGAAATAGAACTGCCATATGACCCAGCAATCCCACTGCTGGGCATACACACCGAGGAAACCAGAATTGAAAGAGACACGTGTACCCCAATGTTCATCACTGCATTGTTTACAATAGCCAGGGCATGGAAACAACCTAGATGTCCATGAACTGACGAATGGATAAGAAAGCTGTGGTACATATACACAATGGACTATTACTCAGCCATTAAAAAGAATACATTTGAATCAGTTCTACTGAGGTGGACAAAACTGGAGCCTATTATCCAGAGTGAAGTAAGCCAGAAAGAAAAACAATAATACAGTATACTAATGCATATATATGGAATTTAGAAAGATGGTAACGATAACCCTGTATGCGAGACAGCAAAAGAGACGCAGATGTATAGAACAGTCATTTGGACTCCATGGGAGAGGGCAAGGGTGGGATGATATGGGAGAACGGCATTGAAACATATAAATTATCATATGTGAAATCAATCACCAGCCCAGGTTTGATGCTTGATACAGGGTGCTCAGGGCTGGTGCACTGGGATGACCAGAGAGATGGAATTGGGAGGGAGGTGGGAGGGGTGTTCTGGAAGGGGAACACATGTATACCCATGGCAGATTCGTGTCAATGTATGGCAAAACCAACATGATAATGTAAAGAAAATAAATAAAATAACAAATAAAAAAATTTTTTTAAAAAAGCTACTCTAATCAAGATAGTGTGATACTAACATAAAAATAGACAGAGGAGGAACTAAGATGGCGGAGGAATAGGACGGGGGGAACACCCTCTCCCCAATAAATATACCAAAAGAAATTTTAAAGGCCGAGCAAACTCCATAAAACAGGATCTGAATGCTGGCAGAGGACATCGGGCATCTGGAGGGGCGACCCATTGCCGACGTGAGGAGTAACAGTGAGGAAACCTAGACCCACCCACCAGAAAACCACACAAGCTTTCCCATCCAGGAAACTTCGACAAACCACACATCCAACCCCTCCCACAGTGAGGAACCCCCACAATAAAGGGACAACACAGCAAGATAAACAAGATGAAAAGGCAGAGAAATACCCAGCAGGTAAAGGAACAGGATAAATACCCCCTAGACCAAACAAAAGACGAAGAGATAGGAAGTCTACCTGACAAAGAATTTCGAATAATGATAGTGAAAATGATCCAAAATCTGGAAAATAAGTTGGAGTTGCAGCTCAATAACCTGCAGGCAAGAATTTAGAAGATGCAGGTAAGCTTTAACAAGGACTTAGAAGAAATGAAAAAGAGTCAAAATACAATAAATAATGCAATAAATGAGATCAAAAACACCCTGGAGGGAACCAACAGTAGAATAACAGAGATAGAAGACAGGATAAGTGAGGTAGAAGACAGAATGGCAGAAATAAATGAAACAGAAAGGAAAAATGAAAAAAGAATTAAAAGAAATGAGGACAATCTTAGAGACCTCTGGGACAATATTAAATGCACCAATATTCGAATCATAGGAGTCCCAGAAGAAGAAGACAAAAAGAAAGACCATCAGAAAATTCTTGAAGAGATAACTGTTGAAAATTTCCCTAAATTGGGAAAGCAAATAGCCACTCAGGTCCAAGAAACACAGAGAGTCCCAAATAGAATGAACCCCAAATGGAACACCCCAAGACACATATTAATCAAATTAACAAATATTAAATATAAAGAGCAAATTTTAAAAGCAGCAAAAGAGAAACAAAAAATAACTCACAAGGGGAATCCCATAAGGATAACAGCTGATCTCTCAATAGAAACGCTTCAGGCCAGAAGGGAATGGCAAAACATACTTAAAGTCATGGAAGAAAACAATCTACAACCCCGACTACTCTACCCAGCAAGGATCTCATTCAAATTTGAAGGAGAATTCAAAATTTTCTCAGACAAGCAGAAACTGAGAGAATTCAGCAACACCAAACCAGCCCTCCAACGAATGCTAAAGGAACTTGCCTAGATAGGAAACACGGATGGGATAGATAATCTGGAACCCAAAACAATAAAATAAATGGCAATGGGATCATACTTATCAATAATTACCTTAAATGTAAACGGGATGAATGCCCCAACCAAAAGACAAAGATCGGCCGATTGGATACAGAAACAAGACCCCTATATATGTTGTCTACAAGAGACCCACCTCACACCTAGGGACACATATAGACTGAAAGTTAAAGGCTGGAAAAAGATATTCCATG
>ML664154.1:7539748-7610054 GCA_007570785.1 Antilocapra americana | reverse complement strand
TTAGCCAGACTCATCAAGAAACAAAGGGAGAAGAACCAAATCAACAGAATTAGAAATGAAAACGGAGAGATCACAACAGAAAACACAGAAATACAAAGGATCATAAGAGACTATTATCAGCAACTATATGCAAATAAACTGGACAATTTGGATGAAATGGACAAATTCCTAGAAAAGTACAACTTTCTAAGACTAAACCAGGAAGAGATAGATAATATCAATAGACCCATCACAAGCACGGAAATTGAAACCGTAATCAGAAATCTTCCAAAAAACAAAAGCCCAGGACCAGATGGCTTCACAGCTGAATTCTACCAAAAATTTAGAGAAGAGCTAACACCTATTCTACTCAAACTCTTCCAGAAAATTGCAGAGGAAGGTAAACTTCCAAACTCATTCTATTAGGCCACCATCACCCTAATTCCAAAACCAGACAAAGATGCCACAAAAAAAGAAAACTACAGGCCAATATCACTGATGAACTTAGATGCAAAAATCCTCAACAAAATTCTAGCAAACAGAATCCAACAACACATCAAAAAGATCATACATCATGATCAAGTAGGCTTTATCCCAAGGATGCAAGGATTCTTCAATATTCGTAAATCAATCAATGTAATACACCACATTAACAAATTGAAAAATAAAAATCACATGATTATCTCAATAGATGCAGAGAAAGCCTTTGACAAAATTCAACATCCATTTATGATAAAAACCCTCCAAAAAGTAGGAATAGAAGGAACATACCTCAACATAATAAAAGCTATATATGACAAACCCACAGCAAACATTATCCTCAATGGTGAAAAGCTGGAAGCATTCCCCCTGAAATCAGGAACAAGACAAGGGTGCCCACTCTCACCACTACTTTTCAACATAGTTTTGGAAGTCTTGGCCACAGCAATCAGAGCAGATAAAGAAATCAAAGGAATACAGATTGGAAAAGAAGAAGTAAAACTCTCTCTGTTTGCAGATGACATGATCCTCTATATTGAAAACCCTAAAGACTCTACCAGAAAATTACTAGAGCTAATCAGTGAATATAGCAAAGTTTCAGGATACAAAATCAACACACAGAAATCCCTGGCATTCCTGTACACTAACAGTGAGAAATCAGAAAGAGAAATTAAGTAAACAATTCCATTCACCATCGAAACAAAAAGAATAAAATACTTAGGAGTATTTCTACCTAAAGAAACAAAAGACTTGTATATAGAAAACTATAAAACACTGATGAAAGAAATCAAGGAGGACACAAACAGATGGAAAAATGTGCCGTGTTCGTGGATTGGAAGAATCAATATAGTGAAAATGAGTATACTACCCAAAGCAATCTATGATTCAATGCAATTCCTATAAAGCTACCAGAGGTCTTTTTCAAAGAATTAGAACAAATAATTTCTCAATTTGTATGGAAATACAAAAAACCTCGTATAGCCAAAGCAATCTTGAGAAAGAAGAATGGAACTGGCGGAATCAACCTACCTGACTTTAGGCTATACTACAAATCCACAGTCATTAAGACAGTGTGGTACTGGCACAAAGACAGAAATATAGATCAATGGAACAGAATGGAAAGCCCAGAGATAAATACATGCACCTATGGACACCTTATCTTTGACAAAGGAGGCAAGAATATACAATGGAGAAAAAACAACCTCTTTAATAAGTGGTGCTGGGAAAACTGGACAGCCACTTGTAAAAGAATGAAACTAGATGACTTTCTAACACCATACACAAAGATAAACTCAAAATGGATCAAAGATCTAAGCATAAGACCAGAAACTATAAAACTCCTAGAGGATAACATAGGCAAAACACTCTCTGCCACAACCCAAAGCGGGATACTCCATGACCCACCTCCCAGAATATTGGAAATAAAAGCACGAATAAACAAATGGGACCTAATTAAAATTAAAAGCTTTTGCACAACAAAGGAAACTATAAGCAAGGTGAAAAGACAGCCTTCAGAATGGGAGAAGATAATAGCCAATGAAGCAATGGACAAACAATTAATCTCAAAAGTATACAAGCAACTCCTGCAGCTCCATTCTAGAAAAATAAACAACCCAATTAAAAAGTGGGCCAAAGAACTTAACAGACATTTCTCCAAAGAAGATATAAAAATGGCTAACAAACACATGAAAAGATGTTCAACGTCACTCATTATCAGAGAAATGCAAATCAAAACCACAATGAGGTACCACTTTACACCAGTCAGAATGGCTGCCATCCAAAAGTCTAGAAGCAATAAATGCTGGAGAGGATGTGGAGAAAAGGGAACCCTCTTACACTGTTGGTGGGAATGCAAACTAGTACACCCACTATGGAAAACAGTGTGGAGGTTCCTTAAAAAGCTGCAAATAGACCTGCCATATGACCCAGCAATCCCACTGCTGGGCATACACACCGAGGAAACCAGAATTGAAAGAGACACGTGTACCCCAATGTTCATCGCCGCATTGTTTACAATAGCCAGGACATGGAAGCAACCTAGATGCCCATCAACTGACAAATGGATAAGAAAGCTGTGGTACATATACACAATGGAATATTACTCAGCATTAAAAAAAAATTCATTTGAAGCAATTCTACTCAGATGGACGAAACTGGAGCCCATTATCCAGAGTGAAGTAAGCCAGAAGCAAAAACAACAATACAGTATATTAACGCATATATATGGAATTTAGAAAGACGGTAACGAGAACCCAACATGCGAGACAGTAAAAGGAATGCAGAGGTATAGAACAGACTCGTGGACTTTGTGGATGAGGGTAAGGGTGGGATGATATGGGAGAAGGGCATTGAAACATGTTAATTATCATATGTCTAATCAATCGCCAGCCCAGGATTGATGCTTGGGGCTGGTGCAGCGAGATTTCCCAGGTGGGTGGGAGGGAGGAGGGAGTGGGGTTCTGGAGGGGAAGCATATGTAAACCCATGGTGATATCATGTCATTGTATGGCAAAAACAATTAAAAAAAAATAGACACATAGACCAAAATAAAGACTGAAGAGTATAGAAACAGCCATAAATAAATATGGTCAATTAACTTCTGACAAAGGTTCCAATGTAATTCAATGGGGGAGAAGAGAATCCTTTCATTAAATGCTGCTTTGGATATCCATAAGCAAAAAAAAAAAAACACCTTCAATCCTACTTACTACACATCATGCACAAAAACTGTCTCTAAATAGATCATGGTCTTAAGTGTAGGAGTTAAAATTACAAAACGTTTAAAAGAAAGTATAGGAAAAAACCTTAAGTGTCCTTAGGTTCGGCGAAAATTTATTAGAAGGGACAAAGGCAAGTATGAATTATAAAAGATAAAACTGATTCATTCAACTTTATAAAATAAATAGAAGAAAACACTAAGTAAGCATAATTCATAAAGGACTTGTATCCAAAATTTTAAAAGAACTCATACAAAACAAAGACAAATAATCTGTTTTCAAAAGGCCCAAAATTTAAACCTACTTGTCACCAGGGCAAATAGATAAACAGCAAATAAAAATGAGAAGAGGTATTATCTGAGATATCTAAGCTAAAGCCACTGTGGGATATCACCATGTCACTGCTAGAATGGTTAAAATGAGACTGACAATACCAAGTTGTGATGAAGATGTAAAGCAATTGAAACTCACCCGTTGCTGGTAAGAATGTAAAATAATGAAATCACTTTGAAAACAGTTTAGCAATTTCTTATAAAATGGCTCAGCAACTCCATTCCTAGTATTTACCCAAGAGAAATGAAAACATAAATTACACAAAAACCCTTGCAGGTAAACGTTCATAGACTTTTTGTTCAGAATAGTGCCAAAGTGGAAACTAAAGTGGCCATCAACTAGCGAATGGATAAACAAATTGCAATATGTCCATATAATGGACACCTACTCAGCAGTGAAAAGAAATCAACAACTGATCCAGATGACAAAATAGGTGAATCTCCAAAGTATTTCACTGGTGAAATGAAAAAAGTCAGACACAAAAGACTACATGCTGTAGAAAATGCCAAAGTATTAGGACAGGTAACAGATCAGTAACTTCTAGAGTCTGCTTGCCAAGGAGTACAAGGAACTTTCTGGGAGGATGGAACTATGTACCTCAGTTGTGGTGATGGTTACACCTCTGTGTGCCTTGTTGAAACTTACCAATATGCATATTTTAAAAGAGTGAATTGTATTGTGTGTAAATTATACTTCAATAAATATGGGACAACAACATAGTCCTTATCCTCAAGGGACTCTCAGAGTAGAAAAGGATTTGTGATACCAGGATAGTAAGAGGTAGGTAAGAAGAGGAAAAGAAGAGAGCTATATAAAAAGAGAGGAGAAGCACTCATCCAACCATGGCAATCCAGAATTAACTCCTGGAGAAAGCAGATTCGAAGTCAAAAGCAGGAGGAGTTAAGCAGTGATACAGGATATGGAGGGTCCCAAGCAAAGGAACATTGCATGGGCAAGGACTCAATGGTAAAGCACCTGCTACACCATGGGGAGTGGGTGGAGGGAGGAATATGAATAGGAATAATTTGGTTGAAGACTATAGTTTGACGGGCAAGGCCAGCCAAGAGGTGGGACTGATGGATAACATCTACATCAACTAGGGATTATTGTGTTGCACACAATCATCCAGGAACCACCTCCAAACTCTGTCTTCAAGCTACAATGGAGAATTTTCCAGTAAGAAGTAATAAATACTGACACTGGTGGCTTGGCCATAATTCCCTATTTAATCTCTTCCCTTCCCTGACAAATGTTTTGTCTTTGTATTTCAACAGACCGAGGCCAGTCAGCACATGCTTTGCTCCATTTGGTTGTAACTTCAGAACTGACTTCTTATCAGTTCTTCATAAGACAACATTCCTGTTGGCTGTACAACTCCTCTCGAGGGTGAATCCTGTCCTTTCCACAACATTTCAGCCACTGGAAAATGCCTGCATCTTTGCATCTATATAGAGGAAACACCAGTGTGATATTTCTGCTCCATTTACACAGAAATTAGGTCTCACTCCCCCTCCCCACTGCCATGTGCTTTTAACTAGAGCACAGATGCACCCTGAGAATGATCCTTGGCTCTTGGCTCTCTGCTTCCACCTCTGAAACACTGCATTAACATTCAATCCAAGCCCCAGACCAAGTGGCTGCTGAGTCATCCTTTGAATCTTCCTGCTTATACCCTACAGTTGACCCTCTGGCCATTGCTAGGCTCCTTGAATCTCAGAACTACAATACTTTCCCCTGGGTAAAAGTGAATTGTGAGTAAAAGCATACCATACTGCTTGCAAAATGCTCCACTGAGGTTAACTACATCCTAGTAAACAGGCCACTCGAATGACAGACTGTTCTTTTGCTTGTTATGTCCAATTTCCCCTTCTGACTTCATCCCCTGGTAGAGCTGCCTAGACCAGGGATTTCGTGGGTGGAGTAGGCTGGGCCAATTAATTGGATCTTTAAACTTTCATTTAAGAGGCCGAGAAACTATAATGTGTTTGGTTATGGGCACTTGAGGTGAAAGTTCATAAGGAGTTGGGTCTGGTGTTCATGTAGTGATTACCCAACCCAACATTTAGAAGGAGCTGGAAAGCTATTAAAATCCAAGAAAGCTAATCAGCCAGGAGACAGAGGATCTGGGAGCCAACACACAGGGAGAAGAGAAGCATCCCAAGAGGCTACAGGAGATATACAGGCTGCTCCCCACTGCTGTTCTCCAGTCCAGGACCTGCTCATCACACCTTCACTAACTTGCCAGCCTGCTGCAGGGTGTCTGGGGCTGCCAAGAGAAGCCCTTCAGTAATTCTTCCCCCAACCATCATTTTTGAAAATTTGTACTAGTTTGAGTGGGTGTCCGTTCTTACAATAAAATGCTTCCTAACTACAATAAATGTCATAGCATTTCAAAAAGTGTATTTGTTCCTTGCTTTGGAGTGAGGGTGGGATAGGATCTCTGTCTCGGTGGAGGTAAGCCTGCCTAAGGGCTAATCTGGTCCTGTGCTTCCCCCCCTCGGGTCCATCAGCAGTTCTCCTGCCCTCCAACCACAAGATCACGGAAGCCACCCAAAGACTCTGGCTCCCTCCATGACCCATGGCTTTTCCCTCATCATGTTGACTACCCCTCTCCTCACACTCCTTTCTCCTGGCTCCTGTCTGCTCATCCTCCCAGCCCCGCCTCCTCCAGTGGTCCTCCTCTGAACCCCTCATCCTCCTGCACTGCCTGCTCTCAGGTTATAGGACTGCTGCATTGCCATTAGCGGGTTCCTTGCCTCTCCTTCCCCCAGTTCATGGTGGGGGAGCATCCTAGTCACAATGATGTCCACAGGTTCTGGCACAATGCCCAGCACCTTGACAAATGAAGTCAGCATTCCTTTGCATTCCCAGCACCTCCAACGCCTAAAGCAATTAGCAGCACTTTAGTTCCAATGAGCAGGTATTCTGACATCACCCAAATAGAAAGAGGGTGTGTCTCTCAAAACAGGGTGGCATTTACCATCTTAATTAGTGGCAAATATATATCTCTTGCTAGAGGTACCAATTAGAGAGTTTAAAATGCAAATTCCATGTGTGTGACTCACACATGGCAAGATTCACAGAAGATGAATCTTGAGTTACACTGTTTTAATTGGGTTGAAAAAGTGAGGAAGAGATGGTTGAGTCATTAATCCTTATCTACTTGATGGGTGCAATCTGTGACAGCAGACCAGTGCTTTCTTCCCTTCCTCTCTCCTTTTGATAGGGACAGAGTAAAGGGACAAAGCAGATCATTTAATAGTTAATCTCATTAGAAGATCTAAGTAGAAAAAAAAAGTATGGGAAACCCCTGTAAGTTAATGATTATTCAAGAAAGCAGGTTTGTTTAACCATAAAACCAAGCAGGCTTGCTTAGCAACAAAACTCTGCAATAGAAGAAGCAAGAGACATGCCCCAAATAGTAAAACAATGGTGGCATGAGACCCACATCCTGCCCAGTAAGGTCAGTAAGTTAATGACCCCTTGGATATGCTCTCTGCACACATAAAAAATCAATAATTTATGGAAAGGTGACATTTTAAAGTCAAAGACCCTCATTGTACTGAGACAGGAAATAACTTTTCCACAGTGCCATGACAGTCCTGGCTTGATCATGGACCAGGGACAAAACAACTTCTTTATCCAACCTTGGAGAGGAGCTAATGATCGAAGCATGACATCTACTCAAGAGTGAGGAAGAAGGTGGTTTCTTCCCTCTCCCCACTCTTCCTTTGATCATAAAACTGTAGCCCACTAAGTTCTCAGGGCATAGCACCCTCTCGCTCACCTACCTGAAGACTCACAAGCATCCTATTCTAATAAATCACTTCTTATCTATCATCGTGCCTCTCATTGAACTCTTTCTGTGCTGAGACATAAAGGACTGGAGCTCCTCACAGTCCCCCTACCCCTGAAAATGCCACCTCATGGTTTCACTTTCCTTCTGTCTGTCTTTCCATACATGTATCCACCATTCCTATTTTTTCTTTCTTTCATCTGTCATTTGCTATCCATAAATACTCAATTGTTTAGAGTGTGGGTTATCTCAAAGTCATGAACTAAATTGCCCCAACCTGAGGATGACCCATATACCACTATTCCAGTGCATACTGGCACGTGGATCAGGAGAAAGGCTAGCAAGCTTTGTGTGTGTGTGCAGGAGAACCGTAGAATCTCACAAAAGTGAGATATTTCAGTTGTCTCTAAAGAAGCCACCCAAATATTAGCCAATTCCCCAAAGCTTGCCCTAAGACAGACCTTGAGATTGGGTTCAAGGGATTCTGGGCTTAATGCCATGGTCTTGACGCTACGTAACCAACAGGTTATCTTAGTCAATTCTTTCGATCTTCCTAGACCTCTGCTTGTCCTCCTTTATAAAATGGAGGTAATACCAATCTCACAGGGATATTGGGAATGTTGACTACAAATTTATTCACAACTTAAAAGTTCAGAATTATGTTTTATTCTGTAGGAATTTTTAGGACATCAAGCCCAGGAGGTAGCATCTTGAGTAACCCTGAAAGGGACTTCCCTCGTGGTCCAGTGGTTAAGACTCCGCACTTCCAATGTAAGGGACAAGAGTTCAACTCCTGGTTGGGGAACTAAGATCCCACATGCTATGTGGTGTAGCCAAAAAACATAAAAATACTATCCACTCAAGTCATCCTGAGACAATCACTCCCAGGAGGCAAGGGGGAAAGCCAGGAAACATAGGAGTTTTGCAACAAAGGGCAGGTAGTCAGAGCATCAGAAGATTATTCTTAATTAAAGATAATTAACTAAACCACATATCTCAAGTTAAAGAATTTAGCGCTTTTCTATGTATAGAATGCAAGAGTCTAGACTCACTGACATCATTCCTTTGATATGCACCTCAGCTATCTGGGGCCAGTGTCCTGTGCTTCTTCATCCTGAGTTTCCCAGGGGGCACCTTAGGGAGGTGGCTGCAGTCTGAAAGCTGCTAGATGGCAGGTACTCTTTCCTTCCTGAGCCTCCTTAGGGCTTGCTGGCTCAAGTTGGAGGGCTGCAATCGCTGTTGACTATGACATCCTCTGTTTACTGATATGGCAGGCAATACTCCATTTATCAGGAGGAAGATAAAACAAGGTACCAGATCAGAGCTGAGTCAGTGGAGATCAGCGTCTTAAAATGTCCCCAGCAGAGGCCTTTTAAATTCTGAGTCTCAACACCCACAGCCTGTCAAGACCCACATGGGACCTAGCATGCCCCCAGACAGGCAATGCCCTAATTACCCAATAAGTCTAGTTGCAGGCTGGGAAGATTAGATTACATCTCAGAAGAAGATTGGGAGCCCAATCAAGAAAAAAATCTTTTAGAATAGGAATGCGGCAGGAGGAAGCTGCCCCCTAACTCAGGAGTAAGTAGCTGGAATTCATTCCCTATGGACAGAAACTCCCAAGTATCAATGGCAGGACAATTGAGCAAGAAGGCTGGGCCCTGCTCAGATAAGAGATAAGAGACAATTTTCTAATTCTCAAAGTCAAGGAAACTCTTCCAACTAGAAAGTTCCTTGGAGGACAAAAGAGGAATGATGCTAAGCCTGCCAACCCACAGGCCTCTTTGGTGGAATTTATCTTGGCTGAGAGATGCTCTGGTATGTATGGGAGGATTCTGAGATATACCATGTATAGACTGAGAACCAGGAAAATCAAAATACTTAGTCAGAGAAAACCCAGAAGAAATGCTCCATATAAGTAAATTAAATTACCACAAGGGTGAGACTCTGAGTCTACCATGTGTCTATCCACATGTACTGCATTTTTTTCCTAATAAACACTTTACTTGTTTCACTGCTTTCCATCTTTATGAGAATTCTTTTCTGCAAAACTGAAGGGCCAAGGCCTTTTCACTAACCATTGGTCTAATGGCTAAGATTTGGTGCCCTCATCACCCCAACCTGACCTCAGTCTCTAGCTGAGAACCAAAACCCTGCTTCCAGTTGCTGCAGGCTGAGGCCACCCAAGATCAAGAAGATGGGGGAAAGAGACTGTGAAGGTTTAATGTTCCCATCAATTGCTAGAGCCAACTCGCTTTTCCACACAAAATGTCTTACCTACTAAACAACATGATTGGACTGAAGCATGCACTAAATTGCTATATCTATAATTCCCCAAGATTGTTATTACTTCAATATCTCATCCTTCACTGCATTTTAAGCATCTCTAACCCCTAAAACTAGCCTGTAGCTTACTTTAGAATTGATGCTACTAATGTAACTGTCGACAACTCTTTCTGTAATTGCCATTGTTCAACCACAACCACCATGTAACCAATCAGGAATGGCCATTCTGGAGGGCCTACTATGTGCCAGACTTTATAGCTGTGATCTCATTAAGTCCTTCCACTGTCCCTGTGAGGGCTGGAAGGACACCATTTCATAGATGATGTTATGGAGGCTCAGGAAGCTTCAGGTCTTTAATGAAAGAACTGAGGTTCCCACTCCCTGGGTCATTCCTCTTCCAACCAGAGGTCAATTCAGCAGCGTATATTAGTTGCCATTCCAACCCTGGGGGTTGAGCCTTGGACCAAGTGCTCTGAGTGGACACAGAGTTCTCCAGAACAGCCAGAGTTCTCCAGAGACATAGAACCAGTGGGAGGCAGAGAGATACAGATAGATAAGGAGGTAGAGATATACACATACATATACAAATATATACAGATGTGCATATATATATATATATGCATGTATGTATGTATATGAACGTGAATTGAAAGTGGAAGTTGCTCAGTCGTGTCTGACTCTTTGTGACCCAATGGATTATACAGTTCATGGAATTCTCCAGGCCAGAACACTGGTGTGAGTAGCCTTTCCCTTCTCCAGCAGATCTTTCCAACCCAGGGATCGAACCCAGATCTCCCTCATTGTGGGCTGATTCTTTACCAGCTGAGCCACAAGTGAAGCCTGTGTGTGTGTGTGTGTGTGTGTGTGTGTGTGTGTGTGTGTGTGTGTGTATGTATGTGTGTGTACACATATACATATAAAGGAATTGGCTCACACAATTGTGGGAACTGGAAAGTCTGAAATCCATGAAGTAGGCCTGCAGGTTGGAAGCTCAATCAGGAGTTAATGCTACAGTCTTGGACTTCCCTGGTGGCTCAGATGGTAAAGAATCTGCCTGCAGTGTAGGAGACCTGGGTTCAGTCCCTGGGTTGGAAAGATCCTCTGGAGAAGGAAATAGCTACCCACTCCAGTATTCTTGCCTGGAGAACTCCATGGACAGAGGAGCCTGGAGAGCTACAGTCCATGGGTCCCAAAGAATCAGACATGATTGAGCAATTAACGCATGCGCGCGCGCGCACACACACACACACACACACACACACACACACACACACACTTGAGGCAGAATGCTCTTAAAGCCTTTCATCTGATTGGATGAGGCCCACCCACATTATTAAGGATCATCTCCTCTACTTAAAATCAACTGCCTGTAGACATTAACCACATCTCCAAACTGCCTTCACAGCAACACCTAGATGAGTGTTTCATTGAATAACTAGGTATCATCATCCAGCCAAATGGAAACATAAAACAACCATCATACTCACTGAAGAATTTTTTAAAATGTTCTATTCAAAATGAGTGAGAAGATTGGATGCAGCAGTGCAAATTCCTTTTAACCTCAGATAGAAACACCAAATTCTTGTTTCTCTACTGGAAAACTAATAAATAAAATCTTTGTGGCTTTTGCTATCAACTTCGTTCTAGAGGGTAGCAAATGTGCGATACATTTTTATTGCAAATTCCATTTCATGCCTTTGATCCCAAGATGTTCAGAGCAGTGAATGGCAATTATCTGGTTTACAGTATATTCACTGCAAAATACTCACCTGCTTCTCAGTGCTTCTGAAAGAAAGCATTGGTAGGTCAATTTCACTTCTTATTTATGTGGATTGTTATCTGCATTTCTCCAGCTCTGGCTCCTTCCCAGGAAGTCGTGGAATACCAGAGGTAGAGGATAGGCAAGAAAAGCCTCTTTTCCACCACCACCAAGCACACAATCACCATAAAGCCACAAGCCAAATGCCCTAGGTCACTCTCATGATCAGCCCTAAATATCAAGGTATCGGACAAGGTGGTCTATTTGCATTCAAACTTAATTATCTGCTCAACTCAGGCACCACTGACTCAGGAAAGCATTTTCTGACTCCCTGTTCCTCTCCAACCTGAAAAACACTGCCAAACTGAATTAGCGCTCTCCTTGTCCTCCCATAGCCCCCTGCCTATCCCTAGCACATCAACTAAACCAGGCTGTAAATACCATTTTGTGTGTTTCCACTACCAGATGGTGAGGAAAGATGTCTGCATCTCTAACCCTAGTACATCAGTTCTCGAAGTGTAGCCCAGGAACCCTGAGGGGTCCCTGAGACTATTTGTGAGATTCACAAGGTCAAACCTATTTTCATGCAGTACTAAGATACTATTTGCTGTATTTTCTTTCACTCTCTCTGCAGTTTTCCAGAGTCTATATAAGAGGTACCATAACAGATTAAATCCAGAAACAGATATGGGAATTTATCTGTCTTCTAAAAAGCCAGACATTGGCAATAATGTAAAACAATGGTACATTTTTTTAAAATTTTGGATGATATCATTCTTTTTTAATAAAAAGTATGCCATTTTCATCAATATGTGGTAGGTTTTTAAATTATTTTAACTGAATTAATAAAGATATATATGTTAGATTTTATTACCTCTAATTACTAATGAAATAAATAGTAATAGGTGTGATCCACAAAAACTAAAGCTCAGGGGCTGTTAATGATATTTAAGAATGTTACAGTGGAGGCTTCCCTGGCTGGTCCAGTGGTTAAGAATCTGCTTTCCAATGCAGGGGGCACTGGTTGGATCCCTGGTGGAAGAACCAAGATCCCACATGCCACAGGACAACTAAGTCAGCACACTCCAATTAGAGAAAGCCCATGTGCTGCAGTGAAGGCTCAGTGTAGTCTAAATTAAAAAATAAATAAACAAATAAAAATAATGTTGCAGTGTTCTGAGACCAAAGAGTTGGCTGTGAGACCTGGCAGTGGACTTAAAACATAGAACCTATTACTCATATAAGAATAAAAAGTGTGAGCAGAGGAACTGAGGGGAGAGAGAACAAAGAGACGGAGTTGAGGGAAGGAAGAAAGAATACTTAAAGTTGTCAAGGACAGATTCACATAATCAATTCTTAGATTCAACTTAGTTGGGGAAAGTCCATTAACATGGTGACAAGATCAATCTTTTCTCTGGTTCTGAAAGGCAAGCAAGGGTTTGGCTCAGCAGTTTGCACACCAATTGTTGCAATGCAACAGAGCCTCTGATTTTTCAGGAAAAACGAAAGAGAAGCATCTTCAATTGCTGTATGAACTTGAGCACATGCTGTCAAGAGAATAACTGTCTGAAATTACAATCCTTATATCACTTGCAACATGGTTGGAGAAACTGCCACAAAAAGAAACAAACTTCATAAATCATTCCTGCAAAAGTCATCAAAGGTTAAACACATCATGATGAATTTCTGAAATAAATGTGGACTCTGAATTTTCAGAGAGTTGAGGAGGTAATCATTGTACCTCAAAAGAAAACTCATGATCTCAGCAATTTTAGAGGGTAACTCCACTACTAACGTATCAATTTCTCCTGGAGATAAGTAGAACAGGTCTTTGGCAAATGGAAGTCTCTCAATGTTTAAGGTACCCTTCTCAAAAGAAATGTAAGGGATTTCTGATCTGAAAATTTCCAAGTACCCTGATAACCTGGTATGTGGCAGGTACCCAACAAATGTAATTAAAAAATCAGTGAATGAATATGCTCTTAGTGTCAATTATCTGCACAAAGACCCATATAGCACTCTACATGGAATCACTATTCCTTCACAATTATAAATTTTCTTAACCAAGATTTCTAGTTTGAACATATTTACTTCTGAATATGAACAATTTACTTCTTTGATGAACAATGCATAAAAATAGGGGGAAATAACAGAAGGGGAAAGACTAGAGATCTCTTCAGGAAAATTGGAAATATCAAGGGGACATTTCACCAAAAGATGGGCACAATAAAGGACAGAAATGGTAGAAACCTAGCAGATGTAGACGAGATCAAGAAGAGACAGAGAGAATACACAGAGGAACTGTACAGAAAATATCTTAATGAAGCAGATAACCATGATGGTGTGGTCAGTCACCCAGACCCAGACATTTTGGAGTGTGAAGTCAAGTCAAGTGGGCCTTAAGAAACACTGCTGTCAATAAAGCTAGTGGATGCAATGGAATTCCAGTAGAGCCATTCAAAACTCTAGAAACTGATGCTATCAAAGTGTTGCATTCAATATGTCAGCAAATCTAGAAGACTCAGCAGTAACTACAGGACTGGCAAAGGTCAATCCTCATCCAAAGAATGTTCAAACAAAACATTCAAAAACCAAAACAACTGCATTAGTCTCTCATACTAGTAAGGTCATGTTTACACCCGAACCAAGAACTTCCACAAGTCCAAGCTGGGTTTAGAAAAGGCAGAGGAATCAGAGATCAAATTACCAACATTTGCTGGATCATCGAGAAAGCAAGGGAATTCCAGAAAAACATCTACCTCTGTTTCATCAACTACGCTAAAGCCTTTGACTGTGTGGATTGTAACAAACTCTAGAAATCTCTTAAAGAGATGAGAATATCAGACCATCTTACTTGTCTCCTGACAAACCTGTATGCGGGTCAAGAAGCAACAGTTAGAATACTGTATGGAACAACTGACTGGTTTGGGATTGAGAAAGAATGACAGGGCTGTCTGCTGTCACCTTGTTTGTTTAACCCATATGCTGAGCACATTATGAGAAATGCCAGGCTGGGTCTGTTACAAGCTGGATCAAGATAGGTGGAAGAAATATCAACAACTTCAGATATGTGGATGATACCCCCCTAATGGCAGAAAGTAAAGAAGAACTAAAGAACTTCTTGATGAGGATGACGGAGGAGAGTAAAAAAGTCAGGTTAAAACTATTAAAAAAGCTAAGATCATGGCATCCAGCCCCATTACTTCATGACAAATAGAAGGGGCAAAGGTGGGAGCAGTCACAGATTTCCTGTTCTTGGGCTCTAAAATCACTACACACAGTAATTGTAGCCATGAAATCAGAAGATGATTGATTCATGTCAGGAAAGCTATGAAAAACCTAGACAGTGTGTTGAAAAACAGAGACATCATTTTGCCAACAAAGGTCTATATAGTCAAGGCTATAGTCTTCCCAGTGGTCATATACGGTGGTGAGAGCTGGACCATAAAGAAGGCAGGGCACCAAAGAATTGATGCCCTCAAACTGTGGTGCTGCACAAGACTCCTCAGAGTCCCCTGGACAGCAAGGAGATCAAATCAGTCAATCTGAAAAGAAATCAACTCTGAATACACATTGTAAGGGCTGATGCTGAAGCTGAAGATCCAGTATTTTGATCACCTTATGTAAACAGTCGACTCTCTGGAAAAGTGCCTGATGCTTGGAAATATTGAGGGCAGAAGGAGAAGAGGGTATCAGAGGATGAGATGGCTGGATGGCATCACCGATGCAATGGACATGAACTTGGGCAAATTTCGGGAGATGGTGAGGGACAGAGAGACCTGGCATGCTGCAGTCCATGGGGACACAGAGAGTTGAACATGACTGGGCAACTGAACAACAACAACTTCTGAATAACTTTGGTTGATCAAAAGAATGTTGGTTTCCACATAAACTGACATTACTTCTCAGGACAATTAAACAAGGAAGAAATAAAGAAAAACAAAACAGACTGATGCACAGGTAGATAAAGGAAATCAGCAGAAGATAAACAACAGCCTAGAACAGTTCAGTATGGAAAGAGAATTCAATGGAATTGAGAAAGAAAGTTCCCAGTAGGAACTCTGACTTATGAAATCTAATTGTCACAGAACATTTGGTGGAGAACAAGACACACATATTATCTGTAACAAAGCACATAAATGTATGAGCAATGAACTGATTTAGGGTTGGGAAAGTCTACAAGATTCTTATGAGTACAGAATGATAAATAGAATTAATTGTGCAGAGTTAATTATACTGAATTTAAGATGGGTATCATGCTACTGATAGTGTGTTATTTGCAGTGCTGCACATTCGTGAAAATGGAGAGATTTATTTTAAAAAGTTACACATTAATCCCCAATATCATTTTCTCATATCCTTTTTTAAAAATGGGGATTGAATTTCTCAACAGTGATGCTTCCTCCCATTGTACATTTCTAAGAACTCAATCTACTTCACAAAGGGCATGGGCAAGACCTCCCCTGCGGCCCTGTTGGCATATGACCCTTGTCTCTTCTGAAGTCAGCTCCTGTGCTGGCCCAAGCCCTCCAAGAAACAGATACCAAGATCCAAGATGGGACTCAGTGTGCAAGGATTTTATAAGGGAACATGTAGATTTGACCTTAGTGCAAATGTATTCCCAGTGCAGGAGAAATGAAAGAAAAGGTTGGATGACAGTGTCTCATACTGTCCTGCAGTCTATGTGGGACTATACAGAGCCAAAGCCTTTGGGCTTCCCTCTCAAGCCAAAGTCGGCAGTGAGAGCAGACCCATGTCTCCCAGGACACTTAGTGCCCCCCCCAGTGGTCCCACACTTCATAGGAACAACTGATGGAAGCTGTGGCCAGATATTCAATTCCCAGCCCCTGGTTTTGTGAGAAAGGAAGGGCAAGGATATTCAGCTTCTGAATCTGTTACGTGCTCATGTCTTAAAGATGAGCCCCTTACCAGGTATACTGGACCATTCCCATTCAGATGTCCAGGAAGCCCTTCCCTCTGGCTGCCACTTGAAAACAGGAAACAACTTTTAATTTCTTCCCCAGACATGCTCCTCACCGAATGGGCACCATCTGAGAAAATGGTACCATTATAGATGCTCAAGCTAAAACCCCAGGAGGTGCCTTGATTCCTGCCTTTTCCTAACCAACAGTCCTTTCATATAGACACAGAATCCATCAGCAGGTTCTGCCATTTCTACACCAACATATTAGAATGTGGATGGAACCTCTCTTCTTTCTATCTGCCATGATCCTATCTCCAACCAATACCATCCTTTGCCTAAGCCTCTGCAAGAACTCTCAACTTTATCTTTCTGTTTTCACTCTTCTCCCCTATAAACCTTTTCCCACAGAGCTTCTGGAGTGATGGTTTCAAAAAGAAAACCTGATAATAAAGCAGGCCTGGCTATTTCTGCTGACATCCTCTCAAAGCGGCCCATCATGCTTGGAATCAAGTTCCAGTTTCCTCCCATGATCTATTAGGGCCAGCCCTGACCCATCTCCCATAACCTTTTCTCCCCCTCGATGCCCCGCCCACAGTGGTTTCCTTTTTATTACTTAAATTTACCAAACCGAGTCCTACCTGCGGTACTTGCTCTTCCCACCGTGTGGAATACCTTGCCCCAACAGCATGACTAGCTCCCTCCCATCACCTCAAAGAGCCCCTTCCTGATGACTTCATCCCAACTATCTCTCCCTGCCCCCACAACCCATCCTTTAGTCTTTCCATCACAGAAATCACACCCAGCATCACCTTCTGCAAGACCCTGTGATTGTCTGCCCTCTCCAGAAAGGGCACTCTGTCTGTTCTGCCCCTCACTGTTTCTTCTGAGCTGAGACAGTGTCTGGCCCAGGATAGGCTCTGATAAATACAAGCTCAGTCAGTGGATAAACTGGAACCATCAGGACTGTCAGTGACGCCAAGGAAGTATCTTCCTTTTTTAATTAATTTTTTAATTGGAGGAAAACAGCCTTACAATGTCATGTTGGGTTTCTGCTGTACAACAGTGTGAATCAGTCATAACGATATATTTATATACATATGTATATCCCCTCCTCCGTTGAGCCTCCCTCCCCTCCCCCACTGCGCCCTTCTAGGTCATCGCAGAGCACCAGGGTGAGCTCTCTGTGCCGCACAGCACAGTGTCCCACTAGCTAGCTATTTTACACGTAGTAGTGTGTATATGTCAACGCTACTCTCTCAATTTATTCCACCCTCTCCTTCTATTAATGCATAAACATGGAATCTAGAAAAATGGTGCGAATGAACCTGTTTGCAGGGAAGGAATGGAGACACAGATATAGAGAACAGACCTGCAGACACAGTGAGGAAAGTTTCTGACATGAGGCCCCTCCTGTCAAGCCCTTTCATGGCTCAGCTCAGCTCCCTCCAGAAGCCTGGTCCCCTCCCCGGTTGACATCCCAGCACTCTGCTTGCCCTCCCCACTGCCCCGCCCCCACCAACACCTGGCACCACTGGTGGGTGATGCTAAGACTTTCTCTATCTTCAGGCTCTCATTTTCATCCAGAGAGAATCTGAGAGCTCCAAAGGCCTTTTAACCTCCAGAGGGTATGGCTCTCAGAGGAGGAATTCAGGGGCGAGGTGATGATTTTGAGAATGACTTCTCTGAGTCACTTGCGCTTTGACATCTTTGTTTTTTATTTATATTTATGTATTCATTTGGCTGTGCTGCACAGCTTGTGGGATCTTAGTTCCCGGACCAGGGATTAAACCTGTGCTCCCTGCAGTGGAACTGAGGACCACTGGACTACCAGGAAGACCCTTGCTTTCCTCTTTAACCCCTAATCCCAAACACACAGGTACGCCCAGCCCTCACAGCTCTTTTACAGCACCCACAGCCTGAGCTGGCAAAGGCCAGCAAACAGGGCTCACCCCAGCACTGGAGGGGGCAGGCCTGCTCCGCATGGCTGCTAAGCAGAGTGCTGAAGCCCCAGGCCAGAGCTCTAGCCATTTTCCCTCCACAGGGAGGTGGCTCCAGGCCTGAAGAGTGACACAAGCAAAGGCTTTTGTGGAGGGTGATTTATGTTTATAAGGGCCTGGCAGCCTCTTGTCTTCCCTGTGCCAATGGGCACACCTGCTCCTCCACCCCTACAGCTTTATAACGCAGCTTCTGTCTACACAGGCTGAGGGACAGGATCCAGAAACAAAGCTGAGAGGGGCCATGGAGGTAACAAGGTGTCAGGACCTGTCCCCCTTCCCCAGCAGTGGAGGATGAGACCTCGTCTCTTCCTCTGCAGGAGTTTAACAAGCCCCACTCCATGCACTGGCATGCAGTTCTGAAATCCTCATAAACCAAGCTCTTAGACATGCCACATACACCAAGCAGGCCCCCAACCTCCACAGCCCTCATGGCCACAGTTACAGGTGGATCTGGATTCCTTCAGGAACATCTGAGCTGGAGTCAGTGCCGGTGGGGACACTCCTTGGCTCCAGGGACTGTCCCTAGGGGTTGTACCTACCAGGCGCTCTTTCAATACCTGCTGGATTTATGAAGCATTTATTAATCTACGTTGGGTACGTAGATTGCCTCTAACTCTCCTGAGCATGGAGTGGGAGAATATGGGATTTCCTATAGCACAGAGAAAGAGAACTATCTATGAAGCGTAGCTTTATGATACGGGGGCTGCTTCATCTTGGGGGCTGAAAGAGACAGTAGAGTCATCCCCCTGAAAATAACTTTCAAAATGGTTTCCACTCACACATGGGGGCTGGACTAATGGAATGTGAACAATGATCGTCCATGTACATGGTGGAAGTAATAACAGTTTCATTCAACAAATATCTGCTTAATGAGTAACTATTGTATGTGGGAGGGACAATGCTAGGTATTGGAGGGACAAAACTAAGGAAGTACACTGGTAATTAAATTGGGATCAGTACTGAGAAGGACAAATACATGATTCTGTGAGGATACATGTCAAGGGAAGTGACCTATCTGAAGCTGTTGGAGGGATCACTCTTCAACAGAGACAGGTGAGCTGAGATCTGACAGTCAAGAGAGACAGAACATTTCAAGGAGAGAGAATCACATAGGAAAAAACAGAGAGAAGCACAGCTGGTCAATGTGAGAAAGAATTACAAAAAGACAATCAAGTGTCCTCCTTGATTTCTTTCATCAGTGTTTTATAGTTTTCTATGGAGAAATGTGCCGTGTTCGTGGATTGGAAGAATCAACATAGTGAAAATGAGTATACTACCCAAAGCAATCTATAGATTCAATGCAATTCCTATCAAGCTACCAGAGGTCTTTTTCAAAGAATTAGAACAAATAATTTCTCAATTTGTATGGAAATACAAAAAACCTCGTATAGCCAAAGCAATCTTGAGAAAGAAGAATGGAACGGGCGGAATCAACCTCCCGGACTTTAGGCTATACTACAAATCCACAGTCATTAAGACAGTATGGTACTGGCACAAAGATAGAAACATAGATCAATGGAACAGAATGGAAAGCCCAGAGATAAATCCACACATCTATGGACACCTTATCTTTGACAAAGGAGGCAAGAATATACAATGGAGAAAAGACAACCTCTTTAACAAGTGGTGCTGGGAAAACTGGACAGCCACTTGTAAAAGAATGAAACTACATCACTTTCTAACACCATACACAAAGATAAACTCAAAATGGATCAAAGATCTAAGCATAAGACCAGAAACTATAAAACTCCTAGAGGATAACATAGGCAAAACACTCTCTGCCATAACCCAAAGCGGGATACTCCATGACCCACCTCCCAGAATATTGGAAATAAAAACACGAATAAACAAATGGGACCTAATTAAAATTAAAAGCTTTTGCACAACAAAGGAAACTATAAGCAAGGTGAAAAGACAGCCTTCAGAATGGGAGAAAATAATAGCCAATGAAACAACAGACAAACAATTAATCTCAAAAATATACAAACAACTCCTGCAGCTCCATTCTAAAAAAATAAACAACCCAATTAAAAAGTGGGCCAAAGAACTTAACAGACATTTCTCCAAAGAAGATATAAAAATGGCTAACAAACACATGAAAAGATGTTCAACATCACTCATTATCAGAGAAATGCAAATCAAAACTACAATGAGGTACCACTTTACACCAGTCAGAATGGCTGCCATCCAAAAGTCTACAAGCAATAAATGCTGGAGAGGATGTGGAGAAAAGGGAACCCTCTTACACTGTTGGTGGGAATGCAAACTAGTACAACCACTATGGAAAACAGTGTGGAGGTTCCTTAAAAAGCATTGTTTACAATAGCCAGGACATGGAAGCAACCTAGATGCCCATCAACTGACGAATGGATAAGAAAGCTGTGGTACATATACACAATGGAATATTACTCAGCATTAAAAAGAATTCATTTGAAGCAATTCTACTCAGATGGACGAAACTGGAGCCCATTATCCAGAGTGAAGTAAGCCAGAAGCAAAAACAACAATATAGTATATTAACGCATATATATGGAATTTAGAAAGACGGTAACGGGAACCCAACATACGAGACAGCAAAAGGAACGCAGATGTATAGAATAGACTCGTGGACTTTGTGGATGAGTATAAGGGTGGGATGATATTGGAGAAGGGCATTGAAGCATGTTAATTTTCATATGTCTAGTCAATCGCCAGCCCAGGACTGATGCTCGGGGCTTGTGCAGCGAGATTTCCCGGTGGGGGGAGGGAAGAGGGAGGGGGGTTCCGGAGGGGAAGCATATGTAAACCCATGGTGATATCATGACAATGTATGGCAAAAACAATTAAAAAAAAAAAAAGACAATCAAGTGTGCTTAGGATGATATGGGTGGCTTCTTCTTGGAGAAGTTCCCAATGACATAAGAAAATGAAAACAGGATTCAGAACTATGTGACTGGGAGACTCAGATGTAACTTTGTAGAAACTTCAGTGGAAGGGGAACTCAATAATGACCTTCAGGAGACAGAGGCTGGAGCTCAGCTGGGTCTGGGTAGGCAGAGTGGTGATGGAAGGTCAAAACCTTGCATACCTACCTCCATGGCTCCCTTCTCTTTCATCTTAATTCATCTTTTGCCGTACATATTATATACAATGTCCCTCACAGAAGTGACTCCTGTGTGTCTGCTTTCCACCCCCACTACCTAGGCCAAACCCTGGTCCCTTAAGCATTCTCCCTACTGCGGGCAGAGTTACCTGTAAAATGCAGGTTGGTCCACACCATCCCCTGCTCCTCTCCTTCTAGTAATTCCTGTAAATAAAGGAGCTCCCCTCCTTCTGGTAGATCATCCTATAAATAAAGATCATACTCCTTAGCCTGGCCCAGGGCTTCTCATTCTATAATCTCCATATGCCTCTGACTTCTGCTCTCTCTCTCCAGCTCTGCCTGTAGCCCAGAGCTTCTCTCCCATCAATTCCCAAGTCTCTGGGGACTCCATCACTCTTGCCTCATGACCCTGTTTTGTGGACCAAAGGTATCCTCAAACCTCACACTCCCATGCCACACCCACTCATGTATCTCTTCCACACACTCTCCTAAAGCTATTTATATCTGTAAATGACTTTCCCAAAAAAGATCACTATTCCTTTGGATCTTCTGAAGCCAAGCAGCTAAATGTTGCCCAAACATTTATTGAGCACCTTTGTGTTTCCAAGCCCATGTAAGCCACCAAGAAAGGCATGGAGGCAGTCATGGGCCTTGCACTGATCACAATCTAATGTCAAATGACATCACCACCAGCAAGGAAGCCCTTTCTAAGCAGGTACAGGAGCTGCCATGTAAAACTAGATCCATGTATGTAGTTGTATGTCTGACTCTGCTGTTGGGCTGTTGTCATCCATGCTTCCATGAGTGGAGCACCTATGCTATGTGCCAGGAATGGTACCAGACTGTGGCAGGAGGGGATTCCTGGGAAGTAGACTCTAAGACATAGTTTACTGTGCAGCATATTTTGTTAGCAGTGGCCTTGGGGTCACAGATGTGAAAAAGAAGGAAGAGAAGTAGGAAGGGCAGAGGGGAAAGTGATGCAGGCTCAGTGACCCCCTCAGTGATGCCCTAGAGCTTGAATGGCCCTTTCTGCATTGAGTCCTGAGTTGAGCTGAAATAGACAGGCCTTCACACTCTTCCATCCATCAGTTACTGGATGGGGGCCATTCCCAGGAAGGAACGTGATTCTATGTAGCTAAGGCAGGGCCTAAAGGGGCTGGCAGCTGGAAGCTGTTTCTTTCAATAGTTCTCCCAGCAGTTGGGGCAACTGGTACTTTACTGAAGAGGAGTCTGGGTGACACAACATGGGGTTCACTCCACAGCTGCTTTCTATATCTCACTTTGGAAACTCATGACAACCTGAGAGGTAGATATTATCTCCGTTTTACAGACAAGACATTGAGACATGGAGAGAGTACCCCATGACCAAAGTCCTACAGTTGGATTTGAACTCAGTTCTGATTTTACAGCTTACGCTTGCTCACTGCCACGTTTATTCCTACCAAGCAAGTGCCCCTCCCTGATCAGAGGCTGAGCTTACAATAGACTAGGAGGACCTCCTCTTCATTGAGATAAGCAGGTGGATGAAGGCGGAAGCAGCATGTTCAGATCAGCCCAGGCACAAGTGGGCTGGACCACTATGTCTACTCACCTGTACCTCTGTTGCTATGATGGAGTCTCATCTAAGCCACAGTCAGGACCCCAGGGATTCATTGCTGTTCAGTCACTAAGGTATGTCCAACTCTTTGTGACCTCATGGACTATAGTACTCTAGGCTTCCCTGTCCTTTGCAATCTCCTGGAGTTTGCTCAAACGCATGTGCATTGACTCAGTGATGCCATCCAACCATCTCATCCTCTGTTGTCCCCTTCTCCTCCTGCCTTCAGTCTTTCCCAGAATCAGGGTCTTTTCTAATGAGTCAGCTCTTTGTATCAGGTAGGCAAAGTATTGGCACTTTGGCTTCAGCATCAGTCCTTCCAATGAATATTCAGGACTGATTTCCTTTAGGATTGACTGGTTGGATTTCCTTGCAGTGCAAGGGACTCTCAAGAGTCTTCTCTAGCACCACAGTTCAAAAGCATCAATTCTTCTGTGCTCAGCCTTCTTTATGGTCCAAATCTCATACCTATACATGACTACTGGAAAAATCATAGCTTTGACTATACAGACCTTTGTGGGCAAAGGGATGTCTCTGCTTTTCCATATGCTGCCTAGGTTTGTCACAGTTTTTCTTCCAAGGAGCTAGAGTCTTTTAATTTCATGGCTTCAGTCATTATCTGCAGTGATTTTGGAGCTCAAGAAAATTCCCCATCTATTTGCCATGAAGTGTTGGGACCGGATGCCATGGTCTTCATTTTTTGAATGAAGTTTTAAGTCAGCTTTTTCACTCTTCTCTTTCACCTTCATCAAGAGGCTCTTTAGTTCCTCTTCACTTACTGCCATAAGGGTGGTGTCATCTGCATATCTGAGGTTATTGATATTTCTCCCTTCAATCTTGATCCTGGCTTGTGCTTCATCCAGCCTGGCATTTCACATGATGTACTCTGCATATAAGTTAAATAAGCAGGGTGACAATATACAAACTTGTTGTACTTCTTTTCCAATTTGGAAGCAGTCCATTGTTTCATATCCGGTTCTAATGCTTCTTGACCTGCATAAAGGAGGCAAGTAAGGTGGTCTTGTATTCCCATCTTTTGAAGAATTTTCCACAGTTTGCTGTAATTCACACAGTCAAAGGCTTTAGCATAGTCAATGAAGCAGAAACAGATTTTTTTTTTTTCCTGGAATTCTCTTGCTTTTTGTATGATCCAACAGATATTGGAAACTTGATCTCTGGTTCCTCTGCATTTTCTAAATCCAGCTTGAACATCTAGAAGTTCTCAGTTCATGTACTGTTGAAGCCTAGCCTGGAGAATTTTGAGCATTACTTTGCTAGTGTGTGAAATGAAAGCAATTGTGTGGTAGTTTTAACATTTTTTTTTTTTTTGGCATTGCCTTTCTTTGGGATTGGAATGAAAACTGACCTTTTCCAGTCCTGTGGCCACTGCTGAGTTTTCCAAATTTCCTGGCATATTGAGTGCAGCACTTTCACAGCATCATCTTTTAGGATGTGAAATAGCTCAGCTGGAATTCCATAACCTCCACTAGCTTTGTTCACAGTGATGCTTCCTAAGGCCTACTTGACTTTGAATTCCAGGATGTCTGGCTCTAGGTGAGTGATCACACCATCGTGATTATCTGGGTCATGAAGATCTTTTTTGTATGGCTCTTCTGTGTATTCTTGCCACCTCTTCTTGATATCTTCTGTTTCTGTTAGGACCATAACATTCCTGTCCTTTATTGAGCCCATCTTTGCAGGAAATGTTCCCTTGGTATCTCTAATTTTCTTGAAAAGATCTCTAGTTTTTCCCATTCTACTGTTTTCCTCTAATTCTTTGCATTGCTCAGTTAGGAAGGCTTTCTTATCTCTCCTTGCTCTTCTTTGGAACTCTGAATTCAGATGAGAATATCTTTCCTTTTCTCCTTTGCCTTTTGCTTCTCTTTTCTTAGCTATTCATAAGGTCTCCTGAGACAACCATTTTGCCTTTTTGCATTTCCTTTCCTTGGGGATGGTTTAGATCACCACCTCATGCACAATGTTATGAACTTCTATCCATAGTTCTTCAGGCACTCTATCACATACAATCCCTGGAATCTATTTGTCACTTCCACTGTATAATTGTAAGGGATTTGATTCAGATTATACTTGAATTGCCTAGTGGTTTTCCCTACTTTCTTCAATTTAAGTCTGGATTTTGCAATAAGGAGTTCATGATCTGAGGCATAGTCAGCTACCGGTCTTGTCTTGTTTTTGCTGATTGTATAGAGCTTCTCTATCTTCGGCTGCAAAGAATATAATCAATCTGATTTTTATATTGACACCTGGTGATGTCCATGTGCAGAGTCATCTCCTGTATTTTTAGAAGACAGTGCATTCTCTTGGCAAAACTCTGTTAGCCTTTGCCCTACTTAGCAGTTTGTACTCCAAGGCCAAACTTGCCTGTTACCCCAGGTATCTCTTGACTTCCTATTTTTGCATTCCAATCCCCTATGATGAAAAGAATATCTTTGTTTTTGGTGTTAGTTCTAGAGGGTCAAGTAGGTCTTCACAGAACTGTTCAACCTCAGCTTCTCTGGCATAAGTGGTTGGGGCATAGACTTGGATTACCGTGATACTGAACTTCCTAGGACTCATGGATAAAGTTACCTAACTTAAATAAAAAAAGCTTCCTCAGACCAAGCTCTCTCCCAGTCTTCAATCCATTTTCCTACACCCAAAGTGTTTCATTTGCACACTTAAAGTGAATATACTCTGGGAGAGGGGACCCCTGAGCTACACTTACTCACTCTCAAGATATTACTAAGAGCAGATTTTGGGGACTACAAACAGAAAACGAAGATGGGGAGGAGGAATACCAGGAGTATGCATCCCTAAGGGGTGAAGGGCTCAGGATGAAAGAAAAGGCTGATAGTGTGTGGGACAGCCTGGTGAGAAATGGGAAGCCTCCATTTTTCTCAGTCAGACTGGCTGAGAGGGGGGTCTTAGTCTTCTAGGATTGCTCAGTGGGTTTCTGAGCTCTTATCTCTCTACTTGGAGAAGACTCTATTCCCACCTCCATGATAAACTCCTGCCCACTAGCAACCAGCTGTACCCATGGCCTGTTTATGGACCACCAAGAGTCCAGTGGCCTAGTGCCACTGCGTCCAGAATAGATCCACGTATTGCAAACCTCCCAGCTTTCCGCTCAGTCTCCTCATCCAGTCATTGGCCTACAACCTAATATTTCTTAGTAACTCTGTTAAGTAAACAATGTGTAGATCATCCAAAAGGCATCAGAAGTTACCTGAACATCTTTCTTTTCTCCCAGCTTTCCAGATAAGCCATTCCCTTTTTTATCCAGAGATTCATAAAAATGCATACGTGAAAGCAACAGCTTAAACAGTTTTATTTTAGGAGTTTTGGCACTAAATACATGAAATGAATTCCCTCAGCCCTTGGACAAGAAGCCATTAGATATGGACTATTACTTGCATTATCATTACATTAGAGGGTCATTATGAAAAATAAAAGTTCTAATCAGCATGAACATTTATAAAGTGCCATGGTGAGGAATATGCCAGGCTGGGTTGTCTCAGTATCCAGAGGAACCACGGTGAGTAATGACTTTGAACAAAAGGAGGCTTGAACACAAAGAATCACTTTAACAAATCCCATTCAAAGTCATTAGCAATCAAAGGCTTTAGGCAAAAGGAGACGTCCACCCCCACCTCTCCAGCTAAGTGCGAGTTCTTTGAGCACTCCTCACTGGCCTGTGACAATACTCACTGTCTTTACCTTCCTACTCAGCCTCCAGCTGGAAGGAGCAGACCCTGTGTGGTCCTCACAGGGTTCCAGGCAGCCTGGCAACTCTCAGAGGACCAGAGTGGGTGGTAAGGAGCCGCTGCTCATGTAGTGGACATAAGCAGTGTGATGGACCCTCTGCCCCTCTTTAATCCTGTCCGTTATCATTCATATGTTTGTTACTACTGTGATCCCCTTTGTGAGTTCTAGGTGATTCTAGAGTGCACTACATTCACTGTCCCCTAACACAGGATGATTTTTTAAAAATACTTACTTGTATCTATTTATTTATTTGGCTGTACCAGGTCTTAGTTGTGGCACACAGGATTGTTAATTGCAGCAGTCAAACTCTTAGCTGCAGCACTGGGGTCTTGTTCCCTGACCAGGGACTGAATCTATGTCTTGATTCAGTGGAGAGTCTTAGTCACTGGACCACCAGGGAAGTCGACACAGGATGATTGTGGAGTGAGCACATTACGCCCCTGTCATCTTGCCGGGGACTCTGTCACATCCATAAGATGTGTGGGTCAAGCCCATGGGCAGACACCAGGGTCAGTTACTCAGGAGTGGCCAGAAAAAGACTGAATGAGGGAGAAAGGAGTAAACCATGCAAGCAGTCAGGCCAACAGTCCAGTGGAGAGCTGAACCATTCCTGGTTGCTAGGGCTCACTAAAGTGGGGCCTGGGGACAGGAGGGTCGTTTTGGGAGGCTGTGCCTCAGGACACCTTCCATCCTTCTCAGGGACACACTCGCTGACTTCCCAAGATGAGCAGCCCCTGCCCCTGGGCACTCACTGGGTCCTGCACAGACTCCTATCTGAGTTACCTGGAAACAGTTTAGTTGAATTTCCTTGTCCCCGTCTATTAGACCCTGGCCTCTGCTGGGGTGGGGGAGTATCAGACACTCTCACTCTTCCATCCATCCCTCCATCCATTCACTCACTCCATCATTAATTCCCTCAGCAGATTGACAATCAACAAGTTCCGTTCACAGTGCTAGGTGTTTGTCTCTGCACCTCCAGCACTGGAAACAGAGTTTGGCACACAGTAGGTTTGAGGGAAATGTTGATGAATAAATGCACAGGTGCCTGAGGACTTGTTCTGCATCCCCAGGTGATCCTATTGCTCAAAGGATGGAGAAAATGCCCAAAAAGGATGTCACTGTGGCTAAAGCCTCAGATTCAAGACCGCCATAAACATCCCAGCTGACCAGCAGTGTCTCTCTCGCTGTTCCTCCCAGCACATAGAAACTCACTCTTTTAGATTAAGAAATTTTCTTCTGTGTGTTGCCAGTAAAATGTTTACCAGATTACCGCTGCCACTTTGTAGGTGCAACACAATTTCTTTTGAATTGTCATTTCCCCGAGTTGAACTTCCTCTGAATTACCCACTTGCTTTATTTAGCAAAAACTCAAGGAGATTTCGAGGAGAAATGCTGGCCCATTTGTCTCCACAGCACTGCCTACTTGGTGAAACCCTTACATTTCACTTTCCCGCCGCTGCAACTCACCCTCTGCTTTGTCTGAGCGATCTCACCCTTTGGCTTTTCAGCACCATCCTGACAATGCCCTGCTGGTTTTTGATATTTCTATAATACCCCTTTCCTAATAAAATCAACCTGTGTCGCACACTCAATTTGACTACAGTTAAATTCCTCTTCCCTTATTGTGTGTTCAGAAACTTTTGGGCATCCCAGCTATTGTAAGTTATCAACTTAAGAAAGAAAGTGAAAGGAAGTGAAGTCACTCAGTTGTGTCCAACTCTTTGTAACCCCATGGACTATAGCCAACCAGGCTCCTCCATCCGTGGAATTTTCCAGGCAAGAGTACTGGAGTGGGTTGCCATTTTCTTCTCCAGGGGATCTTCCCCACACATCCGAGTCCCTCTAACCAGTTCCCAGAAACAAAGCAGGCTTCTTGTGGGAGTGTTTTGAAGTGGCAGGCCATCATGAAAACTGTACCATCTCACTCATGGGCAATGCTTTTCATCAGATAGAATGTTCTGTGATGCCATCTGTCCCACATGGATGAGATGTGTCAGAAAGATCATCCTGCCAGCTCCAGGAATGATACTCTTTGAACCCAAGAAACCCTCCTGTGCTTGGAAGAGGCACTGGAATCTTGCCTGGAACTTGTTTAACTGCAGAAGGCTGAACAGAGCATGCAGACGAAGTGTGTTAGAATTTGCCACTGGGGCTCTCAGAGAGGGGGTTGGGGCAGCCCTGGGCAGACTGTTTGATCATGAGCCTCAGCTAGTGGAAAGGAAAGCTGTATTTCCTACCACACACTTGCATTTGCTCAGACTGTTCAGAGAGATTTCTTCTAAGTAGTCCCTTGAGAGCCTATATACTTATTCCAGAGATTCAGCCTTGCTGGACCATTTGGAGAGCTCTTCTCTGAGAACTGCCTTGAGAAGCTATGATCCTTACAGCAAATGTTTTACACAGCCTGTATGTGCTGTGCAGAGCACCTGGCCCATGCCATTTATTTCTCCTAGAAACCTCACATCTTTAGCAATCATTTTGTCCCTTCTACAGATCAAGAAGTATTAGGCTCAGAAATGCCGAGTCTTTCCCTATGCTCCCTGCCCCATTCTTATGGGCCAGGAAGGAAGGTGAAATTGAAACAGGAGAGAAGAGGGCAGGGCACAAGCTCTAAAAGAATAACATAGTTCTTGAGGCTATGCCATAAGCTGGTTAGAATCAACTAGGTCCAAGATGGCGTAAGATTCAACTTCCACTAGACCCTGAGCCTCATTATGTACTCATTGTAATACATTATTGTATGCTAAATGACACATCCACCAGTGCCAGGACCATCCCAAGGCTGACCATGAAAAGTAAAATGTGAGCAGCTCCTGGAAATCTCTGCCCCTTCCCAGAAATAGTTGGAATACTCTTCCCATTCATTAGCCTATGAATTACCCAGCTCATAAAAACTAACCATTGCCATATTTGGGAGCCTCTCACCTTCTGAGATGGCCCACACTCTGCCTATGGATGCGCTTCTCTCAGAGCTGCTTTACCCTCTGAGGTGACCCCACACCATACAGCCATTGTCACCTTTGAAACTGACTACATTCTGTCGACGGAATGTGTATCTCTCTAACTAAATCATTTCTCACTGAGTTCTTTCTGCCATAAGACATAAAGAACCTGAGTTTCATTAAGCCCTGAGACCAGGTGTGTGATCCTAATTAAAAGATAGCAGATTAAAGTCCCAATCTGAGTTATACAGCTTCAAAATCAAGGCTGTCTCATGTCAGAGCCTAAACTCTTCCCATTTACCCATGCTTCTAAAGGTCTAGAGTTTTGAATAAACATTTACTGAGCTGACATCATGTGTTGGATGCTCCACCAGAGGCTGGATTAAGAGGTTTAGTAAAGATCTGCTCTCTGAGCAAAAAGAAATCACAATGTAAGGAACAATGCCATATGCAACTCTTCTGAGATGACAAAGCTGCCAAGGAGTACCCTTGAAAGGGTACAAGGGCAGTAAATATTTTTCTTGGGGGAAAACTGGAGTTGTGAACAGCATTCATGGGAGAAATCAGTTAAAATGACTCTTCAAAGATGACAAGGAGTTATCAAGTCCCCACAGAAAGGAAAGTGTTTCAGGCAAAAAAAAAAAAAAAAGTCACAAGTAAAGACCCAGAGAAGCTGCATGTACAGCCTACTGGGTGAATAAACATGGTTTAGCATGATGCAAGCTAGCATAGGGCTGGGGATGTAAAAGAGGAGCCTAGTGCATCTTCTTTGTCCCTTACGATACAGCCTTTAAAAGGAAGGCAATCTTGCTATTTGTGACACCATGAATGAACCTAGAGGACAGTATGGTAAGTGAAATAAGCCAGTTACAGAAGGACAAATACTGCATGATTATTACTTACATGAAGTGTCTAAATTAGTCAAACACGTGGAAGGAGAAAAGAGAAGGGTGGTTGCCAGGGGCTGCAGGGAGTAGGGAAGGGGATTTGCTTTTCCAGGGATAGACAGTTTCTATTATGCAAGATGACTAATCCCTAGAACTAGAGATTGGCTGTGCAACATAGCACCAATAGTTAACAGTACAGGATTGTGCATTTTAAAACATGCTTATATGATAGATATTCATTTAAATGTTCTTACAAAAAAAAAAACCCACAAAAGAACATAAGGAAGTTTTTGGAGATGATAGATATATTCAACACCTTGGCTGTGATGCTGGTATCATAGGTGTGTGTATATTTCCAAACCAATAAAGCTTTAAAAAGAGATATGCTCCAATAAAGCTAAAAAAGAAAGAAAGAGCCCAGCATCACTATCTTCAAGAACAAATAACACTTTGAGCTAATCTGGTAAATCTGAACTGCACTACTTTGGGATTTTGGGTTTCATGGACTCTGAAAATAATCTTTAAAAAAAGAAAGAAAGAAAAGACATTTTAAGTACGTTCAATGTAATCAGAATAAGTGAACCATCTCCTAAGGGGATGATTTTTAACATCAACCCTCATTTGGGGGCCTGCTCACATTAACAGGGGTCATATTTCTCTCCAACTCTCACAACTTTTACCTGTTGTTAGAAAGACCTGGGAAAATGTCGATTCTCCTACAAGTCAGCCAACAGCCCTATTGACAAGCATCCAAGCCCCTAATCTCCAATCAGACTGAGTTCTTTGCCTTTCAGGTGAACGAGGAGGCTCTTGCTAGCAAGACTCTCTCCGGAGTCTCAGCCTCAAATGAATGGTCTTGAAGGCTTCTGTTAATTTTATCTGGCTAGAGCACTGGGGAGCACATCCAGCTCAAAAAGACATCTATTAAGTTGTCAGTTATGATATCATTTGCCTTCACAGTGTTTAGTATCTACCAAGCAGAAGCTGACAGGCAGCACAAAGGCACTCTGGGAGGGAGATGGCAGGCATGCTAATGAGCACAGCACCCGCCATGTGCCTTCATGGGTTAGGAGAGCTGGAATCATAACACGTCTTTCTGTTCACTTTCCTCAAAGAACTCAGGTAAAGAAGTGACTGAAAGTTTGCTATCAGAGCATCCTAAATTCCTACACAAAACATTAAGCTTTCTGACCAGAGCCTGTCCTGCCTTGTGGGGTGATGGGCTCAGCCAGCATGTAGAAACATCTTCCCCTAAATAACAGAATGGGGTGAAATTCAGAGAGAGTAAGCTATGGACCTCTAGAAGATGCTCTTCATCCAGGGCCCAGGAAGACTTAACAACGCTGATTCTAGATTTTAACAGATGTACTTTGTTATTGTTGCCAAGTTGCTCAGTCGTTTCTCTTTGTGACCCCATGGACTGCAGCATGCCAGGCTTCCCTGTCCTTCACTATCTCCCAGAGTTTGTTCAAACTCATGTCCATTGGGTAGACGATGTCATCCAACCATCTCATCCTCTGCCATCCACTTCTCCTCCTATCCTCAATCTTTCCCAGCATCAGGGTCTTTCCTCATGAGTTGGTGCTTAGTATCAAGTGGCCAAAGAATTGGAGCTTCAGCATCAGTCCTTCTAATGAATATTTAGGATTGATTTCCTTTAGAATTGACTAGTTTGATCTCCTTGCTGTCCAAGGGACTCTCAAGAGCCTTCTTTAGAACCACAACTAAGAATCATTATAGTGAAAGGGGAGGAGAGGGAATTCCATGAAAGAATTGGGTCTACCTGGCAAAAATATCTGAATTCCTATCTATGAAGATTATAATCAGTCTAATGATAACAATAATTATAACAGCTGCTGCTGTTTTGGGTTTGTAACTTATATGCCAGGCACTTATTAGAGCCTATATACACATTATCTTAACTCATAGTGGCCTAACAGTACTGTTGTGATGAGAGAATTATTATCTTTATCAGACCGATGAGAAAATGGGACTCTGGGAGCACATTTGTCATAATATTAGCAAAAAGTGAGAGCTTCCCTGGTGGCTCAGATGGTAAAGAATCTGCCTGCAATGCAAAAGACCCAGGTAGGATCCCTGGATCAGGAAGATGCCCTAAAGAAGAGAACGGCTAGTCACTCCAGTATTCTTGCCTGGAGAATTCCCCGGAAGGAGTAGCCTGGCGGGCTATAGTCCATGGGGTGGCAAAGAACTGGACACGACTGAGCGACTAACACTAGCAAAAAGTGGAAGTTCATTCAAGTTCAGGTTGATCAGCTGCTCCTTACATTTGTAGAGTTTAAAGTTGCCTGCAAGATTCCAGTTCCCTTTCAAAGGCATCAACACTTTTGGGTTCCCATGAAATGAGCAGGGCAGGTGTTATTCCCATATTACAGCTGGGGAAACTGAGGCCCAAAGAGATAAGGTATTTACTACCTGAGCTCACAACAGGCAAAATCAGAATGCTACTCCCTGCCTCTCAGGACTTCTATCCCTGTCACACAAGGGCTCCACAGCATTAGAGCAGTCATTACCTGAGCAGAAATATCCAGAGACAAAGAAGGGATGATGGCAATTCTTAGCACATGAAAAGGAGTTTGAAAATAAGAAGAAAAAGCATCACAGAAATCCAAGAGTATCACTTGGTCACTCTTGACACTTTCTGTAATTCGTGGAGATGGAACCTAGGGGCCTTTGGCATCTGGTGTGGGTTTAGCTGGGGGCTAGGCTTGGGGCAACTCCCCGGCTTCTGTCATGGCCATCCAGCTCCCTCAACCCCCTGGCGCAGACACTTCAGGCTGAGAGGTCCTCCAGACCAGGCAGCCTGGAGAGCAGTGTGGTCCTTAAGCACCTCATCCTGGGTAGGGGGTCCTCTGTGAGCAGCCTTAATGCTCTTAGATGTCTCTTGTTCCCAACTACTACTTCCACAGTCCTGATGACATCATCAACAAAACCATGAATTCCAGGAAGTAATAGCCAAATTGGGATTTTGCAAATACACACCTGGATGCCAAGATTTACTGAAGGATGCAGACTCTTGAACCTATCCACCTCCTTAGCCAATTCACAAATGATTCTATTCATCAGACAAATGAGGCAAAAGAGTCTGAGAAGAAGGAAGTGAGGTGTCCAGAAGCTCAGGGCCATCAAGTGGACTTTAGAACACAGGCCCCATCTTGTTCTGCCCCATGGAACAGCTCTTCTGCCTTTTGGTTTCTCCACTAATTAAGGGAGGCAAGCGTGGAACCTCTTCAGGACGAGAACCCCCTTCTTGGAGGAAGCACGGCTCTTGGAGCAACAGAACTCACACCAAAGAGTCAAGAGAAGGTCCTTGTGTCGGTGAAGCTGGATGGAGCATAGAGACCACTCCTCATCCTCAGGGGATGTGGGCGAAGCCCCATTACTTGTGCACAGAATATATGCTGCGTGAGGGGCACTGCCAAGTGTGAGCAGGGCCAGTGGCTGGGTTTCCAGGCAGCAGAAGTGACTAGGAGCTGACCGACCCCACTTCTGGGACTGCGCGTGTACTCTAGCCTAGCGACCACCTTCGAGGGTTCATGGGGGATTCTGTTAGGGGCTGTTCCCTGGGCTGGCCAGGCCAGTGGTTCTCCCACATGTTATGACTGCCAATATTCTCCTAAGACAAGCCACTTCCCAGACATTCAACCATGGTGACTTCCGGAAGACACAGCCTCAGTCATGCTTCCTCTAAAGCAGCCCCTGTGATGACCTTGTCCCTGTCACTCCTCCTGTGACTTCTCCAGGGAAGCTCCAGCACGGACCCTGGCACTGCCCAGTTTTGCTGATGGCAAACGGTCCACCCAGGCAAAGCACAGGCACGGAGCACCAGGCCTGGAGGGACCCCAGCATCAGGACTCCACCCAGCAGGCAGGAGGCAGGACCGGGGACACAGTCCAGGGACCAGGTATTAAACCGGAGCAGAGACCCCAGGTACTCCCGGGCTCCCCTTGTGACGAAAGCCACAATGAAGCAGGTGCAGAACCTAGAACCTCATGCCCTTTAGGATCCACTTTCCTTCCTCCTCCTTCACGAGCCCTTCCTGACCTGCAGCTCGCAGCCCTCCCCACCCCCGGAGCAATTCTGCGGAAAGTAGCCTTCAAGCGCTGGGTCCCTGGTTGTCTTCTATTGCTACTGCTTTCTGCATACTTGGAGTGGCTCTCTGAGTTTCTTTTCTTGATGCAGACTACAGAAAGGTTTGAAGTTAGTTAGGGAGGGGTCCCCTGTCCCTTCCATGTTGCCTGGAACATGTTGAGATCATTGCAGGAAGCAAATGACAGCCTGGAGGAGGACCAGTGGTAGGTGGAGAGAGGCAGATTTGGCAACTAGGCAGCCTGGAGTTCCAAGCCTGATCCTGCCACTTTAAAGGTACGCCTCTCAAGAAATTGCTTGGCTCTCTAAGCTTTCTGAAGTGGAGGTGGTTGTGCCTATCTATTCACGGAGTTTGGAAAGATTAGATATAAATAATAAAAAGAACCACGGCTGCTTTAACCAGGGGTTCTCCAAGTGTGGTCCCTAGGCCAGGAGCATCACCTGGGAACTTGTTAGAAATGCAGATTCTTGATGCTACTTCAAATCCACTGAATCAAAAACTCTAAGATGGTGCCTAGCATCTGTTAACAAGACTTATGGATGATTTCGATACACCTGAAGGTTTAATAACTTCTGTAGGTACTCAGTATATAGTTTGTCCTCAGCCAGACCTTCTTCTGTACTGACTTTCAGATACAGAATTGAAGGAAGGAAGCGGCCAGTGGCCAGACCAGTAATAATATAATGGTGATCATTTGGGACAAGTCCTTAGGTACAGGATGAGAGTCTGATTCTAATGACTTGAACATGAGTCAAGAGTAAGTCCAACTCAATCTAATCCAGTAAGATTTTTGAGTGGTTGCTATTACACAGAGTAATGAACTCACCTTAAAGCAATTATTCCATACACGCGGACAGAGTTAGAGCCAGTTAAATATGGGCTGCCACTTACATTTCTTTAGATCTGCTTCTCCTCAAAGCAAAGACTTTCATCCCTCACCACACATTAGCATCACCTGGGGAGTTTTGAAAAATCCAGATGCCCAGGCTGCACCCAAGACCACTCACATCAGCATCTCTGAGAGAAGGTGAGGCCCAGACATGAGTCATTTTTATAGCCCCCAAGGTGATTGCAATGTGCAGTACAGGGCTACAAACTACTGAACCAGGTAGGTCAGCGTGCAACGCCGGCGAGCTGAAGGCAGGTAGGGAGCAGAGGCCAGCCCCTTGTCTTCTTCTTCCCCACCCCTCCATTCTCTTGGTCCCCACCCTCAGATCATAGACTCAGCCATTCTCATTGTAGAGGCAGAAAGCCAGCTCATGAGTTGGAAGAAGTCATTTGGACTTCAGAGAAACCTTTGGAGAAAGGAAGGGCAAGTGGTATTTCACTGTTGCGGATAAAAATAACAACACTGCCTTTGTGAGATTCTGAGATGTTTTCAGTACTTCGCCTGAGTTGTGGGGTGGTCAGAACTGAGCTGAGACTCGAGCCCTGGCCGTGGTTCTCTATACCCCCAGACTCTGCTCTATCCTGACAGGCTCGCCTCCTTTCATATACTGAGCACCTACCATGTGGCAGGCACTTGATTCATCCCTAATCCAGATAACTATGGTGATTCATCTTCTATAAAGAGAAAACCCAAGTGCAGAAGAAAAGCAATTAACTTGCCCAATCTCACACTGATAGTAAATGACGGAGCTGAGATTGGACCCGGATCTTCTGTGTCCTTAGTGCTCTTTCCATGTCTGGGTGAGAGGACTTGAGAAAATTCCAACAAAGCCTCTCAAAATGGACTTTGATTTGGAGCCATCACAAAACAGTCACTCAGAACCAGAGAGAGGCCCATCTATTTTTCTAATTCTGCACATTCTTCTACCTTTTCCACAAGCCCTGGGTGAACCAGGGGCAGAGAAGGACCTCCCATGGCCATGGCCGTACTGACCAGGGTGAGAGTGAAGGCTAGACCAGGGACTGAAGGGTTCAAAGAGAAAGCCATTCACATGCGTGTAGGGGCTGCCAGGCTCTAGCAGTAGGTGTTGACACATTTTCCAGGGCCTCCCAAAATGAACTTGTCATTCAGAGTTGAAATTCAGACTGAGGTTCTCAAGTCTACCTGGTTTCACTCAGCCTTGATCTCAGCACATGGCCAGCCACGCTGCCTCAGGGCACCTGGACAATGCACCTTCCTCAGGCGAGTCTGACCCAGGAAGGACGCTCATCCTTATACACTGGCCCAGTTGCTGCATGGGGTCCCCATTTGCTGGACAAGGCCCAGATAGGTGGTCTAACTGAGCAAAGGACCCATGCGTGGGAAGCAGCACTGTGAAGGCAGTAAAGCTGGTTTCCTCTTCTGTCCTGTCCCTTGTCACACAGCACTCTGTCCTCCCTTCAAACATGGAGTCTCAGGAGAAATTTGCTCTTTGCATTTTGGGTATTTGCAATAGTCACAAACCAAACATTATTGTATTATCTTAGACTTTGGTCTCAGTGGAGAGATGCCAGGTCTCAGGAAATTAGGCAAAGGTAAGTAATTTAAGGGATAGAGAGCTGCCAGCTAGTGAACCCTTTACTGGTGGGTCTGGCATTTGCTGCACTGTCTACTGGAATTTGTGTTTCCAAGTGCATACGTCCTGTGTGTCCTTTCCTTAGGGCTTCTGTTAAGCAAGAAAATTAACAAACAAATGGCAATAGTGAAGCTTCATACTTTGGCCACCTGATGCAAAGAGCTGACCTGATGTAATACTCTGATGCTGGGAAAGATTGAGGGCAACAGGAAAAGAGGGTGACAGAGGATGAGATGGTTGGATAGCAACACCAATTCGATGGACATGAGTTTGACCAAACTCTGGGAGATAGGAGATAGCTAAGGACAGGGAAGCTTGGAGTGCTGCAGTCCATAGGGTCACAAAGAGTCAGACACAACTGAGTGACTGAACAACAAGAGGAGACAAAAGGGTTTGGAACCACACAGAACTGAATTTAAATTCCAGCCCTGACATACCACAGCCCATTCCATCAGTCCTTCCTCAACTATTTGTCTGCAGGGCAGGGGACAGACAAGCAGATTATTCTGTTCTACTCAAGTTGTCTGCCTTATGGTGTTGGGTGAGAACTTAGCGAAGAAAGACCAAGGCAGTGCTTTGTAAACTGCAAAGCTTTATGTAAATATTGGCATAGTTGTAATAACAGCTACCATTATTACATCTCTTTGTGATTTGCAAGTACATTATGCCACACACATTCAGATCACATCAGTACTGCCCCTAACACATGACAGTTCTTGGGCTAGGGACAGTCTTTGCCATAAAGAGTTTTATAGTCTAGGAGAAAGAAGTTCCCATGCCAGATGACACAGAGTAGTGGGCACTAAAAATGTCAGAAGGGAGCACAGGGAGGGAATTCAGGTTCTGGTAGAAGGACACCTGACCTAGACTGTGGCCCAAGAAGGCTTCATGGAGGCAGTGACTCTTGAGCTTCGCCCAAGAGGATGCCTAAGTGTGACACAGTTTGGGAGGCTGGGGACGGTGGGAACTTTTCAGGCAACCAGATAGCACTTATATGAAATAGAAAAGGGATTAAGCAGACTACAGTAATTTGATATCTGCCAAGGACCCCAGCCCTTATCTAAGTGATTTCATATCACTAAGCTCATGAGCCCTGTTGAGGCCAGGGCAGAAGGAAGATGAATTTCCTCTTGCCCCTGATTTGAGAGCAAGCCCTCATCCTCCGATATGCAGATGACACCACTCTTATGGCAGAAAGCAAAGAGGAATGAAAGAGCCTCTTGATGAAGGTGCAAGAGGAGAGTGAAAAAGCTGGCTTAAAACTCAGCATTGAAAAAACAAAGATCATGGCATCTGGTCCCATCACATCATGGCAAATAGATGGGGGGAAAGTGCTAACAGTGGCAAACAATTTATTTTGGGGGCTCCAAAATCACTGCAGACTGTGACTACAGCCATGCAATTCAAAGATGCTTGCTCCCTGAAAGAAAAGCTATGGCAAACCTAGATGGTGTATTAAAAAGCAGAGACATCACTTTGCTGACAAAGGTCCATATAGTCAAAGCTATCATTTTTCCAATAGTCATGTACAGAAATGAGAGTTGGACCATAAACAAAGATGAGCACCAAAGAATTAATGCTTTCAAACTGGTGCTGGAGAAGACTCTTGAGAGTCCCTTGGACAGCAAAGAGATCAAGCCAGCCAATCCTAAAGAAAATCAACCTTGAATAGTCATTGGAAGGACTGATACTGAAGTTGAAGCTCCAATATTTTGGCCACCTGATGTGAAGAGCCAACTCTTTGAAAAAGATCCTGATACTGGGAAAAATTGATGGCAGGAGAAGGGGGCGACAGAGGATGAGATGGTTGAACGGCATCACACACTCAGTGGGCATGAGTTTGAGCAAATTCTGGGAGAAGGTGAAGGACAGGGAAGCCTAGCATGCTGCAGTTCATGGGGTTGCAAAGAATCGGACACACTGTAGTGACTAAACAACAACCACCTCATCAATGATTTCTTCAGAATAAATCAATGAATCCTCAGTACCCAGCCCAAATCCTGGTACATGATTGGCTCTAAATAAGTATTTATTGAATAAATTGCATCTTCAGCCTTTAATATAAGATAGAAGTAGCAGGCTATGGTTACGATAAAAAGAAAAGTAACTAGAGTATCAAATAGTTGTATATTTTTATAGCCATAACATTTAGAAACTGAATTCAGCTACCTTTTCAGTGACCTGTCATATTTTTTGCTATTCAGTCTCCACAGTTTGTACCTGACATTAAAGCCAGCAACCCTGGATCTATCCACCCACTTCCCCTTCTCCAAGTGCAAAGTAAGAAGGGTAGTAATTTGTCAGCCAGGACTATGCTCCTGGGGTTCCCTAAGTTTTTCCATCTATTGCTTCCAAAAACTTTGCAGGACAGTTGACAGGTTTAGAGTCACCACGTCTTCTAGACAGACAAGCTAAAGCTCAGAGAGGCCAAGTGATTTTTCCCAAAGTCACATAGCTTTTACCCCTAAAAATTGTGTTTTTTGCCATCTCCATGGTCAAGTTTCCTCCTGGGCTAAAGTTAGGAGGTGTGGCCAAGGGACCAAATAATGATAATGACAGTAGCAACAAAAATAACTAGTATATTTCAAAGGTCACACCTCTCATCGACAAAGCAGGGTCCTAACTGTCATCTTACTTAATCCATACAATACCCTCAAGATAAATACCACTGTCCCCATTTTACACATGGATCTTCACATTCAGAAAGGCTAAGTAACTTTCTCTAAGGCATAACTATTGAGTCGTGACACTGATTCTGCAGAATTCCAAAGCCTGTCCTCTTCCTACAATATCACTTTAGTGCCAACTACAAGCACAGCAAGACTCGAGGGGGAGATTTGTCTATTTTAAATAGGAGTCCAAAATCCTATTGGGGTTTGAGGATGAATGGTGATATATATTTTTAATTACTAGAGCACTGTTATCCATCAAAATCATTTCAGGGAAGCTCCGCTTATAGACATAATCAGCCTCACTCTATTTGATAAGCTTTGAAGGAACTGTTCATTAAGAATGACAGTGACCTCACTCTGCCTCCCTTGATCTAAAACCTTCGAATCTTCTTAAGTTCAAGGTACATAAATGACTTACCTATATTAATGCTCCAAGATAGATACATAAACCTCCTGCATGCATGCCTGCATTCACCAGTGCTCTCAAGGTGAAGAGAAGAAATATAATTTGGTTTGGGGTTTTACAATTTTAGAGATTAGTATTTAAGCCAGGTTCCTAAAATGGAGGGGCTCTGGAGAGAAAGAGGCTCATACAACACAGGTCATTTCTTTTATAAACTGACTTAAGCTCTCAAAAAAAAAGAAGAAGGAAGGAAGGAAGGAAGGAAGAAGAAAAACATTGAGATACTTACACCACCAGATTAACAAGTCCATTTGTCAAAAAGCTAAATCTTCCTGCTCCAAGTGTGATCTCGGTTACTCTGCGATGGCTCTGCTCTCAGGGTAGGATACGACAACGTCATGGGCTATCCATACAATCCTGTAGTATCTACTTTCATCCCCCTCCAAGATGCTTTTCTTTGATGTTCCTAGATGTTTAGATGCTCATGAATTTCTCCTACTCAAACTTACCTATGTTTAGAGAATGTGAGACTAGAGACACACGAGGATACATCGTATCAACCTCATTCTCCATTCAGCTCTAAACCCCACCTCTGAGTATGGCCACAAGGACAACATAGAGGAAAACTGTAGTGAAAACTCTCCAGGTTTCCCAACCAGGTGACCCCAAAGAGGGGAGGAGTGTGATTAAGGAAATCAGAAAGGTTTCAGAATCAGTAAGTTCAGGAAACTCCGAATGAAACAAAATTAAACAGGTATCTTTACTACAGGTCTCAGAGTCTTTTAGATGCAAATAGGCATTGTATAACTCCCAGGAAGTATATCCCCAATATATCCTTTTAAAAGCATCACGTTGGACTGTTGTTACTATGAAGACTGTTCCCACACCCTGATGATCATGCTATCTAACCCTTTCTTGAACCCATTCTTGTTTGCAAAGAGATCACACCTGGCACAAGAAATTCCACATGTTCTCCATTCTAAAATGTTCTTAAATATACCTTCCAACCTGCTTTTTTTGCAGCCTAGCTTGGGAAACTCTTCACAAGCCATGATCTAGGGTTTGCTGCCACATTGGGAGAAATCCATAAATATGATGTCCTCATGGGTCAAACTATCTTCTCCTAAGCTGATGCCCAAGTGATAACTTCCTCTGCCCAAGAGGTCTGATTAGAGACCTAAGCTTTCTTAGTTTTAGCATAGTCCAGGTTTCTATAAAAATATTATTTTAAGGAGTATGTCTTGAGTCAGCTCTCCAGACCTTTGGGAGGGTCTTATGAGCCTCGTTCATGCATGGTTGCTTTTCCCAAGAAGTTGGTTGTCTGGGGTGGAGCTGAGCTGTCCTGACTGGAGAAGAGCAATCCAGTCTGATGTTGGCCAGAGAGCAGAGATCCATCCAAACAGGAGACTGAGACAGATGGGATGTAACAGCTCTGGGGCTCTAGGGGAAAGACTTCTACTTCCAGAAGGAAAACACCCTCCGAGTATGTGAATACAAGCAAGAGGGGAAAATAAAGGTGTCTTCTGTGCTCACCACTATATGCTTGACTGAGGACACCGAGACTCAGAGGCAGTGAAGCTACATGATGGACACGGGGCTCCAGGCCAGGTGAGAGCTTTAATTTCAAGTCAGTTGCTCTTTCCACTCTAACTGCAACCAGTTACCCAAGGGACATCAGGAGGAGGACATCCCATCAAAGCTCCAACCACCTGAGGTCCAAATTGCAGTCATAAGTGTCCTATTGCCTCCATGGTGGGCTTCGGCTCTTCTAGTGAGAACAGATACTATTCCCACATTTCCAAGGAGAATAGCCCAGGTTTTCTATGCTGTGCTAAATGCCATGCATGGAGTACCTGGCTTCCAACCTCCCAAGGTTTCTTCAGTACTGTGTAATCTGACTGATCTCCTAGCAGCATCTGTGCATGTTCTTGAACCTGGCAATGAACTCCTGGTTATACCACCTTTGCCCCTCTCCAGGAATAACCTTCAGATGTGGGAGTGACCTGGGTCTTTCCAAACATAATCTTGGACACGCTTCTAACCAGTTATTGATTTGCCAAGTGTCAGCTCACCCCAGGGTCTCCCTAGAAGTGCCTTGGCTGTAAACACAGTAGACGAGGTATGGACCAAGACCTTGTCTATGATTCCACTGAGGAATAAGACCTCTTCATGGTCTCCAGGTCAACAACTTGCTCACTTAAGCAAACATTTTAAGAAGTTACCCCCCAAATCTCCATTTGAAAATCCTTTAAAATGATGACAAAAATCTATCATTTTCCAAAGACACTGAATATACTTTTCACTACAGTATCTTCAAAATGAGACTTCTCTGGGAAGGACTAGGGGCTGTAGCTATCTCCACAGGGACACAGATGCAATTACAAGTGACTAATCATTTTCTAGCTGTTGAGTTGCTCTTATAAGAACTGTCTGAGATATCCATTGGTAACAATCATGTATTTCAACTTGAAGAAATATAAAAATGTTTTAAAAGAGCTCACTTCACTGGAGCACCTATTTTGTACTGTACTTTCACATGTCTTCTCTTTCAATCCTCAAGGCAGCCTAAGGTGCTCAATGTCCAGCCAGGAAACTGAACTTCAGACACACTAAACAACTTCCCACACCTAGAGAGAGAGAGAACCGGGACAAGAACTTGGGTCTACCAAAGCCCAGGATCCAGGCATTTTTCCTTTCCCTGCCTCCTCTCCTCTGCATTTCACAGCACAGGAGAATTACTTTCTTTTGCTGTGTAGGCATATGAAGTTGGTTTACGGAGTACTTTAATTTATTTATTTGGCAGTTTCAGGTCTGAATTCTGGCATATGTGGTCTTCATTGCAGCATGTAGAAACTCACTGGACCCTCAGGCTCTCTAGTTGTGACACATGGGCTCCAGAGTACATGGGTTCAGCAGTTGCAGTGAGCAGGCTTAGCTGCTCCATGGCATGTGTGACTTTAGCTCCCCAGGATTGAAACCACATCCCTTGCATTGCAAGGTGAATTCTTAACCACTGGACCACCAGGGAAGTCCCTAAAATGTACTTTTAGATTTATGCATTCTAAATGAGGTTACCTGTATTAGCTTGAAAAACTAAGAAGGAAGGGATATATGGATATATTTATCATTCACCTTCAAATGCAGAAGAAAAAAGAATTCTTTAAGTGCTACTAGTAAAAATCATAGAAGTCAAAGGATGGCATTTCCCCTTAAAGTGAAGTGTCTTTTACACTCTTTCCTCCTGTTAAACTTCAACCAACATGATAAGTTATATGAGCCTGCCATGCAGAATAGCGATATGTATCAAAATTGCAGCTCTCCCTGTGAGCTATCTATCAGAAAACTTAATGTAATTGCCAGACTGAATCTTAATTCATCTCTGAGAGAAGCTCATTACTTTGGGGTTGTTGTATCACCTGCTTTTAAATCACAAACAAGTATAGCCTCAATGATCTATTTAGTCTTCAATGTTTTAAACATCACTACCTGTGTCTACATTAATTCCCCATCTTGCAGCCAGTTCAGAAGACACTGGTCCACCAAAGGGCAATTTTAGGGCCTTCTCTGTGCTTTGTTCTTACCTCTGTCTTTTCCCTTCCAGTCCATCTTTCTCTACACAAATGCCAGAGTGAGCTTACTAGAAGGCAAAATCACTGGGCCATGCTCTGTACAAAACCCTTGAATGATTCCCCCTTATCAACAGGATACAAGACCCCCCACCATCCAGACATCACCTACACCTTTCCCCATCATCTCATACCTCTACGATTTGCAGACCGAAGCAGAACTAAAGACAATACCAGAACATCAGGCTAGTTAACATCAGGCTAAAAATTGTCCAAAAGAGCCAAGACAATCTGTTGCCTCTAAGAGGTTGTGACAACTCTGGATGTGAACCACAAACTCGACAACTTCCCTTAGAATACAGAAAGAAAAAACAAAATGATAAAAGTCAAGATGGAGAAAATGATAAATATAGACAGCTACAGTCATCAAACACACATGTAACTTGCATTCCAAAAGAAAACACCAGTACAGTACACAGTATAGAAGCAACAAATAGCTATAAAAAAAGAAAACATTTGCTGAGCCAAAAAAATGGCCTAAGAGGATCAATGCATTAAAAGAAAAAAATTCCTTGAAGAAACTCACTCTTAGTAACCGGGGAAATTTGGATTTGAAAGGACAAAATATGGTTTAATAAGTACCTAAGCAAAAACAAATTATGATATGCTGGCAAAGGAATAGTGTCAGGAACCCTTAGACTTCGCCTGTGATTCACTAGCTGCCAGTCCCAGATCTACCAAGTTGTGAGAGACAGAGTGGTTGTGACCCAACAGCGGAACAGAAGCCACGTCTTCCTTCATAGAGGAAGGAAGTGGAAAGATCAGCTTTAGTCCACAAAGGCTCAGAAAGCCTGCCCCTGATGTGCATTTCCTGGGGGATGCAGTATCAAAGTATGTCTATAGGAATGAACTCGTCCAATCAAATCAATAGGCATAAAATTAAGAGCCTAGACAGGGTATAAAAGGACTGTCCATGCTGAAAACAGTTAGTCACAGAATTCAAACACTGCTTTGAACTGGGCCACAAAACTACAAGTGCCAAAACTTCTTGAAAACAAAGATACAAAATATAAAATCAGCATCTAGAAAAGCATCTCCCCTTCCAGCTTCCTGATGGCTAGACCAGGACTCCTCCTTCCTGTCCCCCTGCTTCCCTCCATCATAACACTCATCTCCTCACCATGTGTGTTTCATGTTTGTTCCTTTATCATTAGAAAGTGAGCCCCTCTATTTTATTTGTGTCTCCCACCCCTGCCCCACAATGTGGCATATAGATCGCAATTGTAAATGCTTACTGAAGAAATGAATAAGGAAAAACACGATGTTCCTTTATTATACCCCCAGGCAACCTTCTCTAAAGGAATCTTTGATTTCTGGCAGGGCTTCAGGGAGGATTTATTTCATGGCATGTGCATCTAATACTTTGTCTGAGCATCAGCGGAATTTCCCCCTACATTTCCCTAAAAAATGCAGGGTGGTGCTCCTTACACAGCAAGTCTGTTATTGCCACTCCCAGGAGGCAAAGATGGCAACTGAGGCTCACCAGGGTTGTGTGAGCCTCATACGTCCCCAAGTGTATGTTGTGACGGGAGCATGAAAGCTGACTACATCTCTCTGGCTGTGAAATCTTCGCTCTGCCTCTGTTTGCTCGCCCTGGTCCTCGTCCAGAAACCCATGTGAGAGACGGTCACGTTATGACACACAGGACTTTTCTCTCCTGGATGCCAGCAGGCCACACTCAGCATCCATCCCAATGGGCACCTGGCTCAGGCTGCTCAGTATGCTGCTGAACTTGTGGTCACCGTACATTAGGCAGCCGAGTTTACCAGGAGAACACGCCATCCCCTTGATGAATGGGGTCCGTGTTGCATTTACATGAGAGTGGGCTTCCCAGACGTGATAAGGGGCTGGGTGATGCATCACTCGCTGTGCCAGCGTGCGCGAGTCAGAGTGATGAATGGGGCTCATGGACAAACAGTGCTGAGCTTCAACACACCAGGCTCAGCTGATGCGGTACCTGCTTAGGGGTTCCAGAACACCAACCCGCTCAAGACCCAGTCATTCATATACCCTTCCTCTTGTCAACAATTGATTGAGCACCTTGTCTGAGCCAGTGCTGGCCAGATGATGCAGATAGAGAAGGAAGGTATGGTCCTTTCCTACCATCCAGTAACGAGAGCATCAATTACTGAGCATTTATTGTTTACCAGACCCTGTATGGGCTTCGTCTCCTTGAATCTTCATCACTTCCCTATGAGGTAGGTATAATCCTTGCTTAAAAAGTAGAAAAACTGGGATTCCCTGGTGGCTCAGTGGTATAGAATCTTCAGGCCAATGCAGGAGACACAGGTTCAATCCTTGGTCTGGGAAGGTAACACAGGCTGGGAAGAAACTAACCTCATGTCCCACAGCTATTAAGCCTGTGCCCTAGAGTCCAGTAGCCACAACTACTGAAGCCCATGTCCGACTCCTTTGGGACCCCATGGACTGTAGCCCACCAGGCTCCTCTGTCCATGGGATTTCCCAGGCAAGAATACTGGAGTGGGTTGCCTTCCTTCTTCAGGGGATCTTCCCAACTCAGGGATTGAACCTGCATCTCCTGCATTGACAGGCAGATTCTGTACCACCAGACCACCTGGGAAGCCCTTTAAAATCATAGGAATCAATTCAATTTGACAAACACTGAACACTCAGATTGGATCAGCTCTGTGCTACTGTCAGGGAAAAATGACATGGCTACTCAGTTTCTAGGATAATGGTATTTAGATATATGATGACTTCATGTTTTCAAACCTTCTGACTGTGGAGACACTATCTATTAATACTTTTTCTGCTGAGAATTTAATTATGCATGGTGTCTGCATTTCTGATGATTTTATACGTTAATCTCACATGATCCACCCAGTAATCTCACATGATCCACTCAGCCTGTCTCATCTTCCCAACAAGGTCCCTGTGGACATCTTCAGCTTCCCCTCCAGATGAACCTTTCTTTCTCTGCCCAGCTCTGTGCTCCTTGAGACAATAGATCATATCAGTGAGCTTCCCTGCCTGCCCTCTGTGGTTGGGTTCAGCCATAGGGGTTGCTGCAGGGATTGAGGAAGGGGTGGGAGAGGTTGGGACATTTGCTGTCCTAGCAATCACCCCCAGGTCCCTGAAATGTGGCCAAGTTCCTCCACTGAAAGGAAGGTCACAGCTTTTAGGAGATCCTCCCTGCCCAACTTTATCTTCAGGGTCCCTTTCCTTCAAGTGAGTCTCCTTCCTTCAAGTCTAAAGGTGGTCACATACCCGACCATGTCTAGACCAGGGTACCACACTATCTCTTTTTGTTCACATCATCCTGCCCACACGCTTGTAAATAATCCCTTTGTTAGCCTTTCTTCGAACTACCTAATGTGAATGTGCCATCTGTTTCCTGTCAGGATGCTGTCTGATGTCATCTTTGAAAGCAGAAACCATATTTAATGCATTGTTTCATTATCTACAGTATCACCTGCAGAGCAGTCAGGCCCACAGTTGGAGGGAATTGCCTGACTGGACATCTCTCACTTGCCCAAGAGTTGTACTTGTGGCCAATCTAGTTCAATTGATTTTCTTTTTTTTTGCAAATGAAATTCTATTTTAATTGGGAGAGCTCAATGTGTCCTAACCTATTCTGGGGACATGGATCTTTTTTAAATATATGATGAAAGCTATAGACCTTCAACCTAGCAAAACATACAAATGCATGTTTTTGCAAATATTTGTATAAATTTTCAAACAGTTTATAAAGCACAGACTAAGAACCCCTACAATTGATCCATTATTTAGTAAACAAAGATTCTATTATAATGTATTTGCTTCTTAATTCTAAGGCATAATGAATTTTGAGTGTTTTATGATGATTATTTATTTTTACTATTACTTTTAAATGGAACTGGTGCTTGGATTTACAAGTCATTGTGCTAGTCCCAGGATCTGAGATGAAACACAAAATTTCTAGACTCATAAATGACCAAAAAGAAAAAATAACTTACTCTGTGCTCAGGACTCTCCTAACTGCTTTATGAATATTAATTCATTTAATGTTCATGATAACCCAACAGTCCTATTCTTATCTCTCTCTAGTCTTCTCAAGCCCTTGATATTAGCCTGGCTCTTTTCATTCATAAGTGTCAGGGAAATCATTTCCTTTTTTTTGGTAATTTTTTTAAATTTCTTTTTTTCTTTTTATTGTAACAAATTTGGGAGACTTTTTTCTTTACATTATTGTGTTGGTTTTGCCATACATTGACATGAATCCGCCATGAGTATATATGTGTTCCCCTTCCAGAACCCCCCTCCCACCTCCCTCCCAATTCCATCCCTCTGGGTCATCCTGGTGTACCAGCCCTGAGCACCCTGTATCAAGCATCAAACCTTGGTTGGTGATTCATTTCACGTTTGATAGTTTACATATTTCAATGCCGTTCTCCCATATCATCCCACCCTCGTCCTCTCCCATAGAGTCCAAAAGACTGTTTTATACATCTGCATCTCTTTTGCTGTCTAGCATACAGGGTTATCATTACCATCTTTCTAAATCCCATATATATGCGTTAGTATACTGTATTGGTGTTTCTCCTTCTGGCTTACTTCACTCTGGATAATGGGCTCCAGTTTCATCCACCTCAGTAGAACTGATTCAATTGTATTCTTTTTAATAGCTGAGTAATATTCCATTGTTTATATGTACCACAGCTTTCTTACCTATTTGTCTGCTGATGGACATCTAGGTTGCTTCCATGTCCTGGCTATTGTAAACAGTATGGCAATGAACATTGGCGTACACGTGTCTCTTTCAATTCTGGTTTCCTCGGTGTGTATGCCCAGCAGTGAGATTGCTGGGTCATATGGCAGGTCTATTTCCATTTTTTTTAAGGAGTCTCCACACTGTTCTCCATAGTGGCTGTACTAGTTTGCATTCCCACCAACAGTGTAAGAGGGTTCCCATCCCTCTTACATCCTCTCCAGCATTTATTGCTTGTAGACTTTTGGATAGCAGCCATTCTGACTGGTGTGAAATGGTACCTCATTGTGGTTTTGATTTGCATTTCTCTGATAATGAGTGATGTTGAGCATCTTTTCATGTGTTTGTTGGCAGTTTTTATGTCTTCTTTGGAGAAATGTCTGTTTAATTCCTTGGCCCACTTTTTGACTGGGTCGTTTATTTTTCTGGAATTGAGCTGCAGGCATTGCTTGTATATTTTTGAGATTAATTGTTTGTCCATTGCTTCATTTGCTATTATTTTCTCCCATTCTGAAGGCTGCCATTCAGAGGAATCAACCTGCCTGACTTTAGGCTATACTACAAAGCCACAGTCATCAAGAAAGTATGGTACTGGCACAAAGACAGAAATATAGATCAATGGAACAAAATAGAAAGCCCAGAGATAAATCCACGCACCTATGGACACCTTATCTTTGACGAAGGATGCAAGAATATACAATGGAGAAAAGACAATCTCTTTAACAAGTGGTACTGGAAAAACTGGTCACCCACTTGTAAAAGAATGAAACTAGAACACTTTCTAACACCATACACAAAAATAAACTCAAAGTGGATTAAAGATCTAAACGTAAGATCAGAAACTATAAAACTCCTAGAGGAAAACATAGGCAAAACACTCTCCGACACATACCAAAGCAGAACCCTCTATGACCTACCTGCCGAATATTGGAAATAAAAGCAAAAATAAACAAATGGGACCTAATTAAAATTAAAAGCTTCTGCACAACAAAGGAAACTAAAAGCAAAGTGAAAAGGAAATCACTTCTTGACTAGGGAATTAGACTTAGGAGGGATCTGAGAGCCATGATTCCTGACAGTCTGCTCATCCTACTTCAATTCCTCTGATATTTTGTTCAGTCATTTGCATTATAGTCATCTGTTTGTGCACTGCCCTTGCCATCACACCAGTGGTTTTCAAAATCTTTCCCACAGTCATACACCTGACTCAGAATATAGACTGCAGCATGTTAATAACAATAATAATTAAACCTACTATGTTTTGAGATGCTCCTTTGTACAGGACTAATCCTACCCTTTGAGTTTTATAGACATTACAACTTAGTTAGTCCTCATGACAAGTCTATCATTAGGAATATTACTATCCCCATGTTACAGATGAGGAAGCAGAGGCTTAGACAGTTAAGCAACTGGGAGTAGGTCAAATGACTAGTGAGTACAGGACCTGGGATCTGAAGTTTCCTCAGATTATTACTGCCTTCCATGATTGAAATAATACTATGGGACACTCCCATATATCCCAGCCCTCTGCCCCTAACATCACCCTGATTTCCCCCACTCAAGAATGCATCCTGGTAGGCAAGTGAAGAGGAGTGACACTATCATGATAACTCTGAACCTGCTCTGAATTTTTTAAAATTCAACGACTCGCTAATTGCATTATTTTAACCATTGCCAGGAACACAGCACTTCCACTTCCTGACAAATGCCAGCCTACTTGTGTATCTGAACACAATGTCAGGGATCCACTATATTGGGCAGGATCCAGGTATGACCATTTCTGTGACCCCAGCAGAGCTGAGGCTCTCATTAAAATGAATGCATCCAAGCATACATGAAAGACTTTCCAGGTGAGACATAGAGACACAGATTCAATCCCTGGATTGGGAAGATCCCCTGGAAGAGGGCATGGCAACCCCCTCCAGTATTTTTGCCGGGAGAATCCCATGAACAGAGGAGTCTGGTGGGCTACACTCCAGGGGGTTGCAAAGAGTCAGACACAACTTAGTGACTGAACAACAAAAACAAAGGCACATGAATGGATGAATGAAGTGAAAAATCAGATCCTCAATTTTCAGAAGTCAGGTGATAAGAAAAAAAAATTGGAGAAGTAAGAGATGAAGAGACCATACTAGTCTATTGCTTCCCTTCTTCCACCCAGAGTCCCTTCCTGATTCTCAAACACACTGGCCAGTCCCTGTGGAACTCAGATGATATCGAAAGCAAACCCACTTCAATCCTCAGCTTTGGAGAGTTCCTTCACCTTCTTATTTTAATGGAAACCCAGAAGGCCTTAGGGTCTTTCTACAGGACTTTCTAGTGGTAGAGGTTAAGTTTTCACAGCTCGGAGTCAGGAAGAGGGAAGCTGCTTTTTGGTTCCTCACTGCCACTTTCAAACTATATCGCAGACTTCCTCGTTCAAAACCACCAGCTCTTTTGAAGCATATCATCACACTGCTGTCATCAGTCAAGGCCCCAGTCATCCCCTGCCCTGTGACTTCATACCTGCTTCCCTGTCTTTATGTTGGTGGACCTGAACATCTATGGGAACAGTCTGCCAATTACAAGGGCCCCTGAGTTCCTTGACCTTCTTGACTCAATCTTTTGCCTCCTCACACCTTGGGCACCTAATCCTAAGGTCATACATCATCATCAATCACTTAATTAGCTACAAAATTTCTATTTACCATCCATTCCTAACCATCACCTCCCACCCCTCCTACTCATTCACTCTGGCATAAACACACTAATTATTTGACCCCCCACAGGGACCTACACTGACAACTGACCCCGACACTTTGTTGCTGTCAACCATATGCACACATCTTTATTTCCACTTTTATTCTGTTTAGAGCCCATTGGCAAGCACAATAATCCCTCCCTCACAAACCTGCCTAACTGCCTTGGCTATATTTCCTCCTTCCTTACCTGCCCTACTCCAATCCTCAATTCAGTTCATTTGCTCAGTCATGTCCGACTCTTTGCGACCCCATGGATTATAATGTGCCAGGATTCCCTGTCCATCACAAACTCCCGGAGTTTACTCAAACTCATGTCCATTGAGTTGGTGATGCCATCCAACTGTCTCATCCTCTGTCGACCCATTCTTTAGCATCAAGGTCTTTTCCAATGAGTCAGTTCTTTGCATCAGGTGGCTAAAGTTTTGAAGTTTCAGCTTCAGCATCAGTCCTTCCAGTGAATATTCAGGACTGATTTCCTTTAGGATGGACTGGTTGGATCTCCTTGCTGTCCAAGGGACTCTCAAGAGTCTTCTCCAACACCACAATTTAAAAGCATCAATTCTTCAGTGCTCAGCTTTCTTTACAATCCAGCTCTCACATCCATACATGACCACTGGAAAAACCATAGCTTTGACTAGACAGACCTTTGTTGGCAGGGCGATGTCTCTGCTGTTTAATATGCTATCTAGGTTGGTCATAGCTTTTCTTCCAAGGAGCAAGCATTTTATAATTTCATGGCTGTTATCACCATCTGCAGTGATTTTGGAGCCCCCCAAAATAAAGTCTGTCACTGCTTCCATTGTTTCCCCATCTATTTGCCAAGAAGTGATGGGACTGGATGCCATGATCTTAGTTTTCTGAATGCTGAGTTTTAAGCCAGCTTTTTCACTCTCCTCTTTCATTTTCATCAAGAGGTTTTTAGTTCTTCTTCGCCTTCTACCATAAGGGTGGTGTCATCTGCATATCTGAGGTTATTGATATTTCTCCCAGCAATCTTGATTGCAGATTGTGCTTCATCTAGCCCAGCATTTCTCATGATGTACTCTGCATATAAGTTAAATAAGCAAGGTGACAAAATACAGCCCCGATGTATTTCTTTCCCGATTTGGAATCAGTCTGATTTTCCATGTCCAGGTCTCTTGACCTACATACAGATTTCTCAGGAGGCAGGTCAGGTGGTCTGGTATTCTCATCTCTTTAAGAATTTGCCACAGTTTGTTGTGATCCACACAAAGGCTTTGGTATAGTCAATAAGGCAGAAGCAGATCTTTCTCTGGAACGCTCTTGTTTTTTTGATGATCCAAAGGATGTTGGTAATTTGATCTCTGGTTCCTCTGCCTTTTCTAAAACCAGCTTGAATATTTGGAAGTTCACAGTTCACATACTGTTGAAGCCTGGCTTGGAGAATTTTGAGCATTATTTGCTAGCATGTGAGCTGAGTGAATTGTGAGGTAGTTTGAACATTCTTTGGCATTGCCTTTCTTTGAGAAAGGAATGAAAACTGATCTTTTCCAGTCCTGTGACCACTGCGTAGCTTTCCAAATTTTCTGGGATATTGAGTGCAGCACTTTAACAGCATCATCTTTTAGGATCTGAAATAGCTCAACTGGAATTCCATCACCTCCACTGGCTTTGTTCATAGTGATGCTTACTTCAGCCCACTTGACTTCACATTCCATGATGTCTGGCTCTAGGTGAGTGATCACACCATCGTGACTATCTGGGTCATGAAGATCTTTTTTGTACAGTTCTTCTGTGTATTCTTGCCACCTCTTCTTAATATCTTCTGCTTCTGATAGGTCCATACCATTTCTGTCCTTTATCGAGCCCATCTTTGCATGAAATGTTCCCTTGGTATCACTTATTTTCTTGAAGAGACCTCTAGTCTTTCCCAATCTATTGTTTTCCTCTATTTTTTTTTTTGCATTGATCACTGAAGAAGGCTTTTTTCTCTCTCCTAGCTATTCTTTGGAAATCTGCATTCAGATGAATATATCTTTCCTTTACCCCTTTGCCTTTCGCTTCTCTTCTTTTCTCTTCTTCTTTGCCTTTTAAGGCCTCCTCAGACAACCATTTTGCCTTTTGCATTTCTTTTTCTTGGGGATGGTCTTGATCATTGTCTCCTGTCCAGTGTCATGAACCTCTGTCCATAGTTCTTCAGGCACTCTATCAGATCTAATCCCTTGAATTTATTTGTCACTTCCACTGTATAATCATAAGAGATTTGATTTAGGTCCTACTTGAATGGTATAGTTGTTTTTCCTAGTTTCTTCAATTTAAGCCTGAATTTGGCAATAAGGAGTTCATGATCTGAGCCACAGTCAGCTCCAGGTCTTGTTTTTGCTGACTGTATAGAGCTTTTCCATCTTTGGCTGCAAAGAATAGAATCAATCTGATTTTTATATTGACCATCTGGTGATGTCCATGTGTAGAGTCTTCTCTTGTGTTGCTGAAAGAGGGTGTTTGCTATGAACTGTGAGTTCTCTTGGCAAAACTGTTACCTTTGACCTGCTTCATTCTGTACTCCAAGGCCAAATTTGCCTGTTATTCCAGGTATTTCTTGACTTCCTACTTTTGCATTCCACTCCCCTATAATGAAAAGGACATCTTTTTTGGGTGTTAGTTCTAGAAGGTCTTGTAGGTCTTCATAGAACCGTTCAACTTCAGCTTCCTCAGTGTTACTGTTTGGGGCATAGGCTTGGATTACTGTGATAGTGAATGGTTTGCCTTGGAAATGAACAGAGGTCAATTTGTTGTTTTTGAGACTGCATCCAAGTACTGCATTTTCAGACTCTTTTGTTGACTATGATGGCTACCTCATTTCTTCTATGGGATTCTTGCCCACAGTAGTAGATATAATAGTCATCTGAGTTAAATTCACCCATTCCAGTCCATTTTAGTTTGCTGATTCCTAAAATGTCGATGTTCACTCTTGCCATCTCCTGTTTGATCACTTCCAATTTTCCTTGATTCATGGACCTAATATTCCAGGTTCATACGCAGTATTGCTCTTTACAGCATTGGACTTTATTTCCATCACCAATCACATCCACAACTGGGTGTTGTTTTTATTTTGGCCCCATCTCTTCATTCTTTCTGGAGTTATTTCTCCACTGATCTCCAGTAGCATATTGGGCACCTACTGACCTGGGGAGTTCATCTTTCAGTGTCATATCTTTTTGCTTATCATGCTGTTCGTGGAGTTCTCAAGCCAATCCTAGTTTAACCCAAATATCCCCTTCTCAGATCCTGCACCCACTTAGAAGTGTTTAGAGAAGAACAAGTTAACAGCTCCAGCTTAGACGATGAGTCCAAATTTCCAGTAGGTGGTCAGAACCATGGACACTGCTACAGCCTTTCCCCAGTAAATTCACTGTCTGGTTCCCCTTCTGATTATTTTACACCTTCCTCACTATACTTAAAAACTTCAACACACTTTCCCTGCTCCTAACTCTTGGCTATTAAGTCTACTTCACATTTCATGAAGAAAACAGATGAAATCAAGGAACTACCTCATATTCCCACTCCTAAACTCTAGTTCACTGGCATCTGTTCTCACATACTCTGCTTTCCCTCCTATCACAGTAGAAACCTCTCTGTTCCTAAGATCAAGCTTTCTCTGCAGACCTTAGACATATCCCTCTTGTCCACTCAAGGTCTTTTGCTCCTCCAAGTGTCCTCTTTCTCCCAAATAGTCAACTTTGTTCTCACCATGCCTTGACATTGACTCTCTGAAACATTCCGCACACTATACAATTCCACCCCCTACTTCAGATACTGCCTCATTTCCATGTGTCTGTTCATGGAATCTTCCTCAAAAGAGTTGACAATGCTCATGATTCTCACATCTTCCCCCTCCTCAGACCTCAAACCCACTCCAGTTGGGCTGTCTCCACTGCTCTACCATTCCTCCATGGTCACGAGTTACCTCTGTCCTGCTAAATTGAATAGTTCTTGAGCCTCACCTTATTCAGCATCAAAAAAGATCACACTGAATCATGGTCTCCTGTAGGTCACCACATGCTCTTGGGATTCCTCCTATTTTTGCCTGCTGCTCTCTCCTCCTTGGGTGAGTCCTCTTTCCTGGATTCAGTGTTGTCCTTGGCCCTCTTCTCTATATGTACCTACTTGCTGCATGTTCTCACCCTACAGGAAACTTTACCTCCTATGTGCTGGTGATGCTAACATTTCATCCCCAGGCCTGACCTTCAGACTTGAGTATTTAACTTCCAACTCTGCCAATGTCTCCTCTTGGATGTATCAATGTCATCTCAACATGCTTAGGTTTAGATGGCCTGAGTGATAGCCTGATGGCCTCTATCAAACCTGCTCCTTTCCCAGTCTTCTCTATGCCAGTTACTGGCAACACTATCTACTCAGTTGTTCATGCCAAACACCACTGGGGTGCATGCATGCGTGCTCAGGTGTGTGGTCGTATCTGACTCTTTGTGACTCCATGGACTATGGTCTGCCAGGTTCTTCTGTCCAAGGGATTTCCCAGGCGAAAATACTGGAGTGAGTTGTCATTTCCTCCTCCAGGAGTCTTCCTGATCCCAATGCATTAGATGCAGGAAACACTGGGAGTCATACTCTCCTTCTCCTTTCAGGCTGCCTGCATATCTCATTCATCAGGAAGCCCTGTGGCTCTACCCTCAAAAAGTTCCATAAATTCACCCATTTCTTATAATCTCTTACTGCTTTTACCATACTGCAAGTCACTTGCATCGGGTTTGCCAGATGGCTCAGTGGTAAAGAATCCGCCTGAAATGCAGGAGACATACGAGGCACTCCCTGATTTGACCCTGGCTTCCCTCTGTATGTCTCACTGTCCACCCAACCCAAAATATGAGTAGGCTTATTTTTTAAAACACTGAATAGTTTTTACCCAGGGTCTTTTTTCATGTGCTGTTCCTTCTTCCTGGGATGCTATTCCCTCTATCTTTTCATAGGCAGTATTTTAGCATTCAGATTTCAGCTCAAGTGCCAGCTCCTTAGAGAGGCCATCCCTGACCACTCACTCTTGGTGTCATTCATCTTATTTATTTTCTATATAGCACTTACCAAACACTTACAATGCACTTACTATGCTCTAGGTCCTGCTTTAAGAGTGTTACAAATAGCAACACATTTAAACTTCCCACTAACCACATGCTATTTGTTATATTATTATCCCCCTTCTAAGATGAAGAAAAGGAAGCACAAAGAAACTAAGTTACTTGCCCAAGGTCTTATATCTGGCACATGTCATGGTCAGGATTACCACTGAGGTGAAGGCATTGGAGTGTATGACTTCCAGAGATTCTGCCCTGTAGGGGATAACTCTGAAGAGAGGTCTTATTAGCATAAGAGTGAAGTGGTCTGATGTGCCCTGGGCTAGAAGTAAAAAGAGCTCTAAGATCTACTGGGTGACCTTTCTCTCAAAGAGTCTTCATCAGTAAAATGAGGACTTTGGACTTGATGACTTCATGGGCCTTCCAACCATAACAATGATTGTTTGGCAGCCCTGACATAATGGACAGATGTTCTGAGATCTTAGCAACTAGTGCTCTAGGCACTACTAATACCACCATCACTATGACTACTAATACAACTTATAATATCATGAGGATGATGATGGTATCTGGAACTTTGAATTGAATGTCTCCTGCTGTGGTCCTTTGCTTCATAGATTCATCTAGTCCCCACAAGTGCCCTTGACGGTTACCCTCATTTTATAGAAAAGACAATTTGAGACTCAGAGAGGTGAACAAAATCACCCAAAACCATACAACTAAGAACAGGTCAAGAAAGATTTTGAAAGCAGGGAGACCCAACCCCTCTCTTCCCCTACCTCCTTCCTCTAGCAGTTCCTACTTTTCTATTTATATTTACTTCTTAGCACTTATCACCCTCCTACATACTTATGTTTCTTCATTGTCTCTCTCTCCCCACTACAATGTGACCTCACAGGACAGACGTCCTTGTTTACTTTGCCCACTGGCATATCCCATGTGTCCTACAACAGTGCCTGGCATGCAGAAGGTGCTCAGCAATGCACTGCCTGAGTGACTTCCACACAGGCTCCATCAGGGCTGTGTCCCCCACTTGTGAGGCTCGTGAACTGACTGGCTCACCAACCTCTATGACAGGATAGGCAAACTACCTCCCAATGGCCATACCCAGTCTGTGGCCTGGTTTTTCACAGCCTATAAGCTAAGAATAATATATTCATTTTCAATGAATTGCAAAAGAACAAGACAAAGAGGAAGAGGATGATGAAGTAAAATAGAAGAAGAAAATGCAGCAGCAGTAGCAACAGCAACCAACCACAAGAAATATCCAATTACTATGTTGTAACAGGAACTAACATACTGTCATAGGTCAATTATTCCTCAAAGACAAACAAATTCATAAGAAAAAGGGGTCAGATTTGTGGTTACCAGAGGCAGGGGGTGAGAGGACATGCAATAGGATAAAGATGGTCAGAAAGTACAAACTCTGTTTTAAGATAAAAATAAGTACCATGATGTACAACATGATAAATATAATTAACTCTGTTGTATGTTGCATATGAAAGCTAAGAGAATAAGTCCTAAGAGTTCTTATCACAAGGAAATTTTTTTCTATTCCTTAAATTTTATATCTATATAAAATGATGGATGTTCAGTAAACTTACTGTGGTCATCATTTAAAAATAATATGTGACAGAAATAAGGGTCACAAAGCCTAAAACATCTGGCTTTTTACAGAAAGAGTGTGTGGACCCTGTACTGGGAGACAAAACGTGAGTGGTGCATGCACCTTTCTCTCTGCGGCCCTCTGCAGAGCATGCTGTGCCAATGGCTTTACACACTTCCAACAGACACTCGCCTTCCAATGACCCCAAGTGATGCACATTCTCTTTGCACCATTAATTCATGCTTTCAGCCCATTGGAGTGCTCAAGAGGGCTCTTCATGGGAATATCCAAGGAAGCCCTTTCTTGGGAGTAAAGGCATTCTTTATCATATAATATCATAGTTATGCTATGAATCAATCAGGAGTCCACTTTCTGTTCTGGACCCAACGTTCTGCCCCTCACACCCATCCCATGTGTTTTGCTAGTTTTGAAGTGAAGAGGAGCTGTCCAGACTCGCCTCCTCATACATGCCAGCCCTACACAGCTAATAGATTCATCCTGTTAAGGATGCATTGACAACCTGATGCATTGGGGAGAGGCATTCTCTGGCTACAAAACCTGCGCTGAAGGTGAGTGTAAACCCACGGACATCAGCATTGTAATCACACTTAAGCGTTTTGAGGAGTGTGAAGAAGTGTCCTCTGCAAGACAGCAAGAGAGAGAGCCACTGGGAGGTGCCTCAGGCTAGCCTTTAATACTGCTCCTGAATGAATCAAAATTACAATTAACAACCCTGTGCTCTTAGTTAGAAAGCATCACCAACTCAGTGAACATGAACTTGAGCAAACTCTGGGAGATAGAGGAGGGCAGTAGAGTCTGGTGTGCTGCAGTCCCTGGGATCGCTGAGAGTCAGACACAACTTAGTGGCTGAACATCTACATTATGGTTGTGTTATTGTGTTATCACAGTGGTGTTTACTCTCTCTAAAGTTGGTGTTAACTTCAAACAGCAGACTTGTGTATTTTCCCACCAATTTATTTTCTCAGGAGGGAAGTTGAGATGAGCCACAGGGTTACCGTGCTGGCCCACTTGGGCTGGCAGCATCGTCCTTGCCCTGAATGCCCAGGTTCCACTCTTCCAGGGCTGATTTGAAGGGCTGGGCCTTCCCCTGCTGGGGATGGTCCTACCAAGGAATTCGCCAACCCTGAAAGGGAAGAGCATTTCCCCTGAGAATGTGCAGAAGTGCAAAGAAGAAGCCCTGAAGGCATCCGTTTTATGTACCAAGGCTATGGGACCACTCTTCCACTCAGCGCCACAAAGTGTCCGAAAACTCCAAAGGCAACACTCTCTCTGAGATGCAGGATGCCTGCTGCCCATACATTCCAGCAACTGACGGCACTCACGTGGCTTATATAAACCCAACATTTACTATGTGCTGTCTGGTGTGCACCCGCTGCTTCACTGAGCTGTGTCCTGCCTGGACACCTCACCCATCTCTCTGGGGTGACAGGAGGGACCCAGGTTTCTCGCCCCTCCAACTCCTCAGTGTCTAGAGCTAGACATGCCCTGCCCACCTCCACACCACGCCCCCAGAGCCTTCTTATCCCCACCTGGAACCCAGAGCCAGCAGTGCCTCTGCCAGGGAAATGATGAAGATGTCATGAAGCTCTGCAGATAAGTTCATCTGTACCACATATATGCACTAATATATGATATTTTCTTTTCTCTTCTTGACTTACTTCATTATGTATGACAGACACAGACCTAAGAGAACAAATGTATGGATACCAAGGGGTAAGGGGAGGTAGGATGAAATGGGAGATTGGGATTGACACATATACACTATTATGTACAAAACAGATAAATAATGAAAACCTACTGCAAAGCATAGGGAACTCTACTCATTGTGCCCTGATAACCTAAATGGGAAGCAAATCCAAAAAAAGGAGGAGATATATGTATATGTATAGCTGATTCACTTTGCTGTACAGCAGAAACACAACACTGTAAAGCAAAGATACCTCAATTTACCAAAAAAAAATAAACAAATAAGATGTCATGAAGCAAAACTGAGCCTGAGCCTACCCATGACAGCTCCCACGAATGCTCGCTCCCCTGGAAAGGGGCTCACTGAAGAGGTGCTATCTGCTTAGAGTAGGGAGAGGCAGCAGAGACCAGTTTCCTGTAAACTACGCTTATCATCACCCCTTCTCCTTTTAGTGAAAAATTTATTATCAACTACATTGGTCCAATGTTTTTAGCTTCTCAAAGAGTTTTGATAATCATGGAGTTACAGGATGAGCAGAGCAGCTCTGGGACAGGAGAGGAAGGTGGAGACATACCCATTTTACAAACAGGAAAATGACGGAGATGAAACGACTTGCCCAAAATCACAAAGAGAGCTCGAGGCACCCAATGGCGCTCATAACTAAGGACTAACTGACCTGGGTTGAATCAGTTCTGGGGTTCTGCTGAGTGTGGGCCAGGAAAATCCTAGAACAAGTTTTCTGCTCCTGATCCAGGAGGAAGCAGTTCAGAGAGACAATCAGTGAGAAGGGAAGGAATGTGAGCATGAGCTGTGAGAACTCTGAGCCCTGACAAGCCCACCCTACTTCCTGAGCCAACTTCTGACCCCTTCTGGCCCCACCGCTAGTGGAGAGCTAGGTCCTGCCTCTCCCTTCCTGATGCCCTCTTTGGCTCCCTGCTGTCTTCTCTGCTGGGGCCACTGGTGGCTCTGCCGTGGGTCTGGCTCTCTGCCTTCAGCCCCGCACTCTGACTCAGTGTCCCGGGAATGCAAGGGGACCACCAGAGGAACTCAGCAAAGGACGTGATGGTAACAACTGCACCACTGCCTCTTCACTGCCCCAGGTATGACCCCTATTTCTGTCTTAGGAGAGAACATGTCATCCATCTTCTAAAGATAAGGAACCTGAGCCTTGAAGAGGTTACAAAACCTTCCAGTGTCTGAATTCTAACCTGGGGGTATCTGAAATTGAGCCGTCTGCATCCTCATGCAAACTTCCCAACAGACCTCACTCTGAGGCCCGCCACTCCTCCGTCCTTTTACCTGGCCTGAGTTCCAAGACAAGACCCAGATTACTCCACTGAATTACATCCGTTTTGCCTCTTCTAACCACTGTCTACTCTGAGAGAAAGCCTACAGCGTCCTCCCCAGGCCTCAGCATTGCCAGGTGCTCCAGAGCATTTAGCTTTGAAACAACATCAGAAGGTCCCAGCAGTGGTGAGATCAAATGATGACTCAAGGGTCTTCTCTGGAACTGGGAAGTTCTTCCAAGGTTTTCCATCATTCCCCTTGCCCAGGTGGCCCATTCTTTATTTATTGTCTTTCAGTTCCAACATGTGACTGTATTAGTTAGCTTGGGCCACCGTAACAAAACTCGGTGGCTTAAACAACAGAAATCTCACAGTTCTGGAGGTTAGAAGTCCTAGGATAAAGGTGCTGGCAGTTTCGGTTTCTTCCAAGGCTTATCTCCTTCGCTTGCAAATGGACATCTTTTTGCTGTATTCCCTCATGGTTGTCCCTCTGTCTATATCCTAATCTCCTCTTTTCAGAAGAACACCATTAACACTAGATTACAGCCTACCCATATGACCTTAGTTAACCTTTATACCAATTTAAAGTCCCAAACTTTTAATGCAGTCAAAGCATGCAAAGTCCTACTAGGGGTTAAGACTTCAACACATGAATTTGGGGGGGGAATACTTCAGCCCATGCAATTCCTTGGTGGATCAGCAGTAAAGAAGCTGCCTGCAATGCAGGAGAAGCAAGTTCAACCCCTGGGTCAGGAAGATCCCCTGGAGAAGGAAATGGCAACCCACTCCAGTATTCTTGCCTGGGGAATCCCATGGACAGAGAAGCCTGGTGGGCTACAATTCATGGGGTCACAAAGAGTCAGACATGACTTAGAGACTAAATCACCACCAATTCAGCCCATAACATGGCCTAAGAAGGAGACAATTAGCAGCAGGACATCTCAATAATAAGGTTTCCTAGAGGCAAAGGGACCAAATGCAAGGACTATGGAACCCAGTTAGGAGAACAGAGGCCCAGGCCTGACTCTGCCCCAGCTCTCTTTGCGATTTTGGGCAAGTTGCCTCACCTCCCTGATTTTTTCTTTTGTAACATGGGTATGTCCCACCACTGCTCTGCTCATCCTATGAATCTATGTCTATGAAAGTTCTCTGAGGAGTTAGAAGCATGGACGTATGCAGTTGATAATAGCATTTCCATCAAAAGGAGAAGGGGCAGTAATAAGCATGGTTTACAGAATGTGGGTCTCTGCAGCCTCTCCTTACAATAACCAGAGTCCCACTTCTTCAATGAGCCCCTTTCCAGGGGAACTAGCAGTCAAGGGTGCTATCATGGGCAGGCTCTGGGTCAAGGGATCTGCCTGTTTTGCCTCATGACATCTTCATCACTTCCCTGGCAGAGGCACTACTAGCTCTGTGTTACAGGAGGGGAAAATCAGGCTTCAGGGGATGTAGGTGAGGTGAGCATGCAGAACCCCCACTGTCTTATTCTAGAGCCTGTGCCCCAGTTCTTGTGCTGGACTGAGCCCTGGTTATTGACACTGTGTAAGACACATCTCCACATTCAAGGACTCCCAGGCTGCAGAGGCCCCCATGATGTAACAGCCAGTACAGAAGAATAGAAGTGGACGGAGCAAGGATCACTTTTCATTGTGTGATGGCAGAGGAACACCCAGTCAGGGAATGGGGACCCTGATCAGGGCTTTGAGGACTGAGAAGGAAGCAGACTGAGAAAGGCATTTCAGACACATGAACAGCATAGTGTATACTCAGGATCATCCTAGCAGCACCATTCCCCTGCCTGCATGGGACTCCAGAATGGGAGGAAGGGTTGGGGTGGTCGGGAGGAGTCAGGGGCAAAGGAGTGATGCCAGAAGGACCAAAAGCGAACAGCACCCAGGTTCCAAAAGGGGCAAAATGATAGAGGCTGGAAAACCTGATGAAATCACTCTGTGCATCTGGCAGGCATGAGTGAAGTCTTAGCAAAGGGTTTAACCACAGCTAAGAGTTACCTGAGCACAAACACACTCACCCCAACTCTCTTCTGATAGCGTATGAGGTTGGAAGGAGTCAGTGTTTCCCATGTCTGTGTCTGGTGCTCCAGAAACAAATTTAAGTGGTAAGGGGTCCAGATGATGAGAGATGCCCACTCACAGAGGGCTGGGACCAGAGTAAGGCAAAGTGAGGGAGCCAAGGGGCAAAATTTAAGGAGGCGCTCCCTCCCTGCACTGGTGTAAGTGCAGGGCCATCTCTGGGATCAAGTGCCTCCTTAATTATGTGCTCAGGAACTGCACTGGTCTCACCCTATGCGTGGCCCTGCTGGAAGGGAGAAAATTGGTCTTTTTTCACTTAAGAATCAAGTCTGTCTGATGGCCACATGTCTGAAAACCTGTCTGCCCTCTCTTTGGCTTTGAGCAGTCCCAAAGCTTTCAACCTTTTGCACAGCAGTGTCTGGCTAGAATTTAATACTATTGCTTTGATTTCACTATATTTACTTTCACAGATTTATAGCGAGTGGTATTAATTTCCCACTTATGGCCAAAACAGAAAGTTCCTTTTTAAAATAACTTTGAATTAAAAAAAAAAAGTTTCCCTGGTGGCTCAGTGGTAAAGAATCCACCTGCAATGCAGGAGACACATGAAAGAGACTCATGTTAAATCCATGGGTTGGGAAGATACCCTAGAGAGGGAAATGGCAATCAGTTCCAGTATCTTTGCTTGGAAAACAATAAATAAATTTGAATAAGAAAAAGTAAGTGCCTCTGAAGAAAAATATTGGGTTCAACAAAAACTTTGTTCAGGTTTTTCTTACAATGATATGGAAAAACCTGAACAAAGTTTCTGGCCAAGCCAGTATTAGGTCAATAATAGATCAATGGATCTGCAGATGAGAAGTCTCAGGAGGTGAGGAGTATGGGGCTGGGGCTGGCAAACACCAGGATTTCCCACTCAGCTGTTCTTCCAATGGAACAGGTTGGTCTTCCAGGGGCAAGGAAAGCTCACGTCTCTGGCATTAAGCACCCACACATCTGACACTCTGTCCACTGAACTAGAAGGCATGACTGCCCATGACAGCAGAACGCAGGCTTCCTATCCAGCGATGACACTGGGTTTACATATCCCACAGAACAATGTGGGAAGCTGGTTGTTTCTAAACCTTGTCAGTGTAACCAACAAGATCAGTCTTAGTCACTTAAGCAAGTTCCTCCATGCAGATTTCTGATCAAATCTACAAAGCTACTTTATATTTCCTGAAGAGTGAGCATCTCTGACAAGTGACTGTTCATTGAGAATAGTACAATGGGAACAGCTTCTTGGTAAAGACGTCTATTGTTTCAACCCATCTCTTGGGGAATGACACCCTGGCGACCAAAGAAGGTATGACTCTAGTGTCTACCCTTGAAAAGAATCCTGAACACAAAAATCTTTTGTCCCAGGCTGTCTGCTAAGGTGCAGAGATCAGAAAGGGACAAGCTGGTTTGAGGAGCAAAATAACAATCAGAAGCAGGGACTTTTTCTGCTTGCTCTTTATGTATGACCTTCTATTCATACTTTCTTCCTCCATCTCTGCACTAGTGGAGTGAAGAAAGAGCTCTCTTTCTAGCCTGGTAAGCAGAGGAAGGGTTGGGGGTCCAGGAAATATGTGATACCCCCAAAGAAGCAAGGGATGAAACTGCCCAGCAGTCATGACTTTATACCTGTGAAAATTGTAAACACACACAGAAAAAAGTCATCATGTTTTAGGGAAATGCCCTGCACCCCAATACAGAATCCTTATAACTGGGAAGACAAAAACAGAACTGCAGAAAGAAAATAAATAGGCACAAGGATCTACTGTATAGCATGGGAAACACTATTCAATATTCTATAATAACCTATATAAGAAAAAAATCTAAGAAGAGCGGCTATATGTATAACTGATTCATTCTGCTGTATACTTGAAACTAAAACAACCTTGTAAACCACCTATACTTCAATATAAAATAATTTTAAAAAAAAAGAAAAAGAAATAGGCTTAGGGGCTGAAGAATAGAGTGCTGTTCCCAGATCCACCTCTCACTTGCTCACCATATGTGATTTTGAATGAGACTTGCAACTCTAGGAGCCTCAGTTTACTCAGCTGTAAAATGGGCTGGTGCTTCCTCCCTTATGGGAACAACTGATATGATCCTCAGAAGGCCTACTGGAAATTAAGATGTGTTGGCCAAACCAGTTAACACTTTCCTTACTATAAAGAAGGAAAACAAATAGTACGCAGGCCCAGGAGTGGGTGTGGAAAAGTCAAGGTACAAGTTCCATCAGGGCGGGTGAGAGGAAGCTGCAGCTGTTCTCACTGAGAAGGCTCGAGGGATGGTTCCTGGAAAAGCTGGTATCCGGCCTCAAGGAAAATTAAACATGTTAATATTAGATGGAGGAACTGTGGGCAGAGGGTGACGATCTTTGTGCTGCCAAGATGGTGAACAATAGCAACCCATTTGTTATTCATTCACTATTTTGGTTCATTCAACAAATACTTGAATGGTACACCTACTGTGTGCCAGGCCCCAGGAACAGAAATGATAGACATATAATATCCTACCTCCAAGATCCTTATAATCTGGTAGTCCTATAGAGGAATGTATTCTCTTGACTGCACAAGCTCTGTCATGGAACTCAGATGGATCTTATTGTAAGAGTTATTACTCCTTTGTCTAAGATCATCTCTTTATTATCCCAACACAACATGTACTGAGTAGCTTGGGTGGGGGGATGCAGTTGTAGAGACTAGCCTCATTCAAGCCTGTTCCCCAGTGCCTACCGGATGGACACAAACAGAAGAGACAGCAGACAGGGTGCCACATGATGAGGGTCATGACAGATGCAGGGGGCAGTGGGAGCACCATAAGTTGGACACTTAGGAGGGCCCCATCCTTACAACATAGTAGTATTCATGCTTAGTCATGTCTGACTCTGCAATCCCATGAACTGAAGCCTGCCAAGCTCCTCTGTCCATGAGATTTTCCAAGCAAGAACACTAAAGTAGGTTGCCATTTCCTCCTCCAGGGGATCTTCCAGACCCAGGGATCGAATCCATATCTCCTGCAGTGGCAGGCGGATTCTCTACCACTGAGCCACCTCGTAGCACCATGGGGCAGACCTAACCCAGCACACAGGTGAGGACAAGTGTAGTAGGGAGTTTCTTTACCAAAGAACCAACAGATGCCAAGTTCTAAAGCAGTTTAGTAGAGCTGGGGACGGGACAGGAGAAGTGACGAGTATAGCCACTGAGACAGGGACTCCCGAGGCAAGGAAAATTGACATGAGATCTGCCATAGAGGGTATATGTGGAGCCTCGTGGACAGGGGCAAGGGATCTGGGCTTTATCTTGAAGGCCAGCAAGGAGAACTGGATGGGTTGTAACTAGCAACATCTGCTCAGAGGCAGCCGTAAGTGACTATAGGCTATCATGGGGCCTAAGAGCAGGACCCCAGAACATCTCCCATTCACTGGCCTGACCTTCCACAGCTATCCCATGCAGCTGGTACCTTCCCAGGGTTGTAAATAACTTCCCACATTTTATGTCATGATTCTTATATGAGAAACACACAATTTCTTCATTCACTTTATTTTTAAAATTAAACTCTTGGCTCAAGCTGAGTAGCAGACTGAGTATCAGTAGCATAATTTTGTACAATTTCTCCATCCAATCACTCTTTGCCTTATTGTTCTTAACTGAAAGAGAGGCATGGTCATGCCCAACTTAACTTGGAGGGTTATTATAAAGGGAAATAAGATGTTTTTCAGGAAACTTTCAGGAATCTGCCTGCAATGCAGGAGACCTGGGTTTGATTCCTGGGTCAGGAAGATCCCCTGGAGAAGGAAATGGCAACCCACTCCAGTATTCTTGTCTGGAGAATCCCACGGACAGAGGAGCCTGGCAGGCCACAATGCATGGGGTCATAAGAGTCGGACACAACTTAGAGACTAAACCGCCACCACCAGGAAACTTTGAAAAATTTGACCCCAGGTTATGGAAGGATACGGCTGAAACTCTAACCCCTGCAGTTCCTCTCCCGCCTGTGTGAATGGTGCAGCCCTGCAGGTGGGAATCAGGGCACCGGAAGGGCACGGCCCTGAGACAGGAGCTCAGGTGAAGGCAGTGGGAGCCCCGCTGGCCATGCTGACTGGGGGCAGCTCCCACCAGCAGCCTGAGTGAAGACCCACAGCCTGTCACTGAGGGGGACAGTCAGGGTCTGCGGCCAGCCTGCAGGCTCTCTGTGGCTGGACCCTCAGGTTCACAGGGTCTCAACAGACCTCTGAGGAGCACAGTCAGGGTGCTGCTGGATGTTCTGAATTTGATATCAGCTGCCACATGGATGTGCTAGGAAACCAGCCCTCCAGAAAACAAAAGCAAAACTCTCCATCTGTAGTGGTGACCTATTTCCACAGTATAAAAACTCCAAACTCGGCCAGTTTCAAGCCACCAGTGGTTTAAGATATGACTCCCAAAATCCAGACTGCTTAACAATTGGATTCCCCACACAGCACAGCCAGCTCCAGCAGGACTCTGAGGCAGACATCAGAAGGATGGAGTTGGCATCCCATGGCCTCTCCAGAAAATTACCACCAACAGATTATGAGCCATTTACTGTGATAAGCATTTGTACTTCACTTTGGTTAAGTGAAAATCAGCCTGAAAGGGATACTTTTTACTTATTATTTTATACTGGAGCATAGCTAATTAACAATGTTGCGATAGTTTCAGGTGGACAGCAAAGTGACTCAGCCATACATATACAAATACCCATTCTCCCCCAAACTCCCTTCCCATCCAGGCTGCCACATAACATCGAGCAGTGTTCCTTGTCTATACAGTAGGTTCAAAGGGATTTTTTTAATGGTCTGTTTTTCTCATGTTCTGGCTCCAAAAACATGTTTGCAAAGAGACTTTCTACCATGATTTTTCCATAGCATCGATAAGTAGGCTCTGCCCAGAGCCCTAAAGAGCAGACGGCTGCCTTTCTCTCATGATGCTTGTTCAGTCAGACGTGCAATCTTAGCCCAAGTTCCTCTTGCGTTTGCTTAGAACCCAGCACTTGACCAGGGCTATATGCGTCCATAAGAAGTTCTACTTAACAGAGGGATGAAAGACTCTTTCCCGATTACTGAGTTTACAAAGGAAGTTATGGTGCTGTACATAGTATACACTATGTGACTGTCTGCATCTCCACCATATTCTCCTTAAAATTCTCCATGAAGATGTGTTCCTGTGATTTATAAGACTCCTTATTACTGCAGGTTTCAAAGATGTATATATTACATCAAGAAATATAGGGAAAAACAATTATTTGGAGCATAGTGAAAAACATGCTCTTCATATTTGCTCCTCTTCCCTGTTACTTCGCTTCATCAGTGATTTCAAAAGCAAAATAAGCTTCAAAAATACAAGTATGCCTGACACCTCTTAGAAAATAAGCCATTAGAGTAAGCTTTCTCTTTTCTTCGCCACTCCTTGCAGAAGAGAGGTGAATATCCCATCAAAATGGTGCTTTATCTTCTTCTTAAGCAAGAAAGGAAAGCAGATTCTGTTTTCAAGAAAGACAATGGATCCAACAAACTAAGAATTCCTCCCATTTCTTTCACTGGGGTTTTGAGCTGAGCCAGGCCACTGATGCTCAGTATCTTTATTCCTAGTTTTGTACACACTTTTGCATAGTGGGGGTTAATCCACGCAGGCCTTAGAGAGAATGTGGAGAAAAGGGAATCCCTATGTGCTTCTGGTGGCAATGTAAATTAGCGAAGCCACTGAGGGAAACATTATGGAGGTTCCTCAAAACATTGGAAGTAGAACTACCATATGACCTAGCAATACCACTCTTACGTATATATCGAAGAAAAAAAAAAAAAAACCCACTAACTCAAAAAGCTACATGCACCCAATGTACATAGCTGCACTATTTGCAGTGGCCAAGATATGGAAGCAACCTTACTGCCCATCGACAGATGAATGGATAAAGAAGATGTGGTACATATGAACAGTGGAATACATACTCAGCCACAAAAAAGAACGAAAGTTACTCACTTGCAGCAAATTAGATGACTTGGAGGGCATTGTGTTAAGTGAAATAGGTCAGGCAAAGAAAGACAAATACTGCATTACATCACTTATATGTGGAATCTAAAAAGTACAACAAACTAGTGAATATAACAAAAAAGAAGCCAACTAACAGATATAGAGAACAAACTTGTGGCTACCAGTGAGAAGACAGGGGAGGGAGGGGCAACATATGGGTAGGGGAGTTAGAGGTACAAACTATTAGGTATAAAATAAGCTGTAAGTACTTTTGTACAATCCAGGGAATGTAGCCAATATTCTATAGTAACTATAAATGGAGTATAACTGGGCATCACTATTTTATACCTATAACTTATATAATACTATACAGCAACTATACGTCAATTTAAAAAGACACTTATGAAACTATAAGCAAGGTGAAAAGGCAGCCTGCAGAATGGGAGAAAATAATAGCCAATGAAGCAACGGACAAACAATTAATCTCAAAAATATACAAGCAACTCCTGCAGCTCCATGCTAGAAAAATAAACGACCCAATCAAAAAGTGGGCCAAAGAACTTAACAGACATTTCTCCAAAGAAGACATAAAAATGGCTAACAAACACATGAAAACATGCTCAACATCACTCATTATCAGAGAAATGCAAATCAAAACCACAATGAGGTACCACTTTACACCAGTCAGAATGGCTGCAATCCAAAAACCTACAAGCAAGAAATGCTGGAGAGGATGTGGAGAAAAGGAAACCCTCTTACACTGTTGGTGGGAATGCAAACTAGTACAGCCACTATGGGGAACAGTGTGGAGATTCCTTAAAAAACTGCAAATAGACCTGCCATATGACCCAGCAATCCCACTGCTGGGCATACACACCGAGGAAATCAGAATTGAAAGAGACACGTGTACCCCAATGTTCATCGCCGCATTGTTTACAACAGCCAGGACATGGAAGCAACCTAGATGCCCATCAACTAACGAATGGATAAGAAAGCTGTGGTACATATACACAATGGAATATTACTCAGCATTAAAAAACAGTTCATTTGAATCAGTTCTACTCAGGTGGACGGAACTGGAGCCTATTATCCAGAGTGAAGTAAGCCAGAAGGAAAAACAACAATACAGTATACTAACGCATATATATGGAATTTAGAAAGATGGTAACGAGAACCCTGCATGCGAGACAGCAAAAGAAACGCATATGTATAGAACAGTCTCATGGACTCTGTGGAAGAGGGCAAGGGTGGGATGATATGGGAGAATGGCATTGAAACATGTTAATTATCATATGT
>ML664154.1:7423535-7539648 GCA_007570785.1 Antilocapra americana | reverse complement strand
ATGTAAACCCATGGTGGATTCATGTCAATGTATGGCAAAACCAACACAATAAAGTAAAGAAAATTTTTTTAAAAAAAAGACACTTATGAAAAAAAGGATGTATGGCAAAAACAATAAAAAAAAAAAAAGAAAAAAAGGGCACAGGCCTGGGGGTCAGACATTGGTTTGAAGCCAAATTTTGTAGCTCAGGAGCTGTATGGCCGTGAGTAAGTTACCTGCAGTCTCTAAACCTCAGTTTGCTTCCTCATCTATACGGGAACATTCCAGGGATGTTCTATGCATGCATGCTAAGTGGCTTCAGTCGTATCTGACTCTGTGCGACCCCACAGACAACAGCCCACCAGACTCCTGTGTCCCTGGGATGCTCCAGGCAAGAACACTGGAGTCGCTTGCCATTTCCTTCTCCAAGGCATGCATGCATGCTAAGGTGCTTCAGTCATGTCCGACTCTGTGCTACCCTATGGACAGCAGCCCACCAGGCTCCTCTGTCCACGGATTCTCTAGGCAAGAATACTGGCGTGGGCTGCATTTCCTTCTCCAAGGGATGTTTTGAGGATTCAGCAAATAAGAGAGTGCATATAAAGCCCTTAGTACAGTGGCTGCTGGTGCAGAGCAAAAACTCCGTCAACTATGATGCTGCTTCTGGCTAGCTGCTCCAATACATGTACCTTGTCTTTAAATCTTATTTTGACTACTTGAAGGGATGGGCCATTTTTGTCATCTTGTAGATCCCAGAACACATGAGTATGGGTGTTAAGAAAGGTTTTGCAGACCGATGTGTTGCTGAATCAGGAGGTGGGGGAAAGAAGAAAGAGAGCTGAGCCTAGGTAAGAAAGAAGCCCTCAGGGAGGGAAGGGGGTGTCTTCCCTGTAGAGGTAGCAGTGCTTTCCATGCTGAGACATCCTGGCTCAGACCTAAACCGGGACTCCTTTTTCTACCACATGGCATCAGACTTGTCTCAAAGCAACCTCTGCTTAACGGACCTCCCCAAGTCCCTGGTGACCCAAGTTTTCACTGGAGAGGTCATCTCTCTGACTTGGCTAACAAAGATGGAGTCTTTCTTAGCCCACATCCATGAGCTCATCTCTGTGGACTGGGGGGATCTGTCAGGAGCAGATGAACAACGAAATGCAGTCTCAAATGGGGAGGGCAGAGCAAGAAGAAATGACACATGGGACAGGACAGGGTCTGTGTCTGTGGGGACAGGGATAATATTAAGTATAAAAAGAGAGAGGTCATTTCTGGGCACAAGACTACTTTAGACTATTCAGAAAAATCACTGTCCCTCCATGGAGCTCAGAAAGAAAGCCCATGAGATGGGAAGTGACACAGGCTGAGCCTTAAAGATGCAACTTAATCCCTTGAGGAGAACAGGATTGAGGATCCCAAGACCTTCTGACAGTACAGTCTGTAATTCTATCCTGGTCTAGGAGTTAGCAGGGGAGCAAGGCAAGTGGCCATCACCTGGCCTTCCAGAGGGTCACTGTCTGGCTAGGGAGCCAGTGTTACCAGAGGCTGAGGGGCATCAGAGAGAACTCAGGACTGAGAGTGGGTCAAGTCCTTCCTGCCTGCATGACTGAGGTCGGTGAACCTTGAGGAACACTGGTTTTCCTATATTTATGATAGAAACCATCATCATCATATCATCATCCCAGTGGTTGCGGCAATACATTTACCTTCCAAGGGAATAATTTTAGAACATTCATAGTTAGCTTTTTAATTTTTCTTTAATAAAAACAAATAAAAGCATTTGGAGGAATAGCAAAATGAAAAGTCCTGACCTTAGAATTAAAGTTCTCTTCTCTCTACTGAAGAGTAGAAATTAAGTTCTTAATTCGGTAACATGGTGCCCCATTGTGTTTAATGTTTACATTTCCCTCTTTGCTTATTGCCAAGATATTACTGTGCAAATATGCTCTGAAGTTATTCTTGCAAAATGGCCCATTCCCTGATCTTTTGCACTTCCTGTATGAGTGGTCAGAAGTGGGCAACTCTTTAGAGGAGGCTAATCATCTTAACGTCCATTTGGAACTCAAGAAGTTCATCCTGATTAAAAAGCCCAAGGAAGCACAGACTCATCTAAGTACCATGCTTTTCAAAATAAAAGAATTGAGCAATTCAAGGTAAAACCTGAATATTAAGGTGGAATTATTTTGATATTTTCAGATTTGAAGATGAGCATGACTTAAAATCTCCAGCCCTTTAACATAAAGAAATATTTTAGAAAACCTGGACATAAAATTGGCATACATAAGTCTGAGAATCACGATTCTGGGAAGCAGATGAGGTGTAGCAAAACAAGGGAGTGAGGGGGATTATTGTGATCAAATGGCCAAACTGGGAGGAAACCTGGAAAGCTTTAACAAATTCCTTGCAGTTATTACTGCAAGGAAAAGGAGCCCCAGAGAAAAAGCATGGCTTCCCTAGGTCCCAGGGGTGTTGACAGCAAAGCCAGAACCAAGCATGGCCTCATGACTAGGTCACATGAAACCAAGTCTTCACTGTGGCTTTTGCTCTCCGCTGAGCCTTTGGTTCCTGTCTCTACGCTGCCAGAAGTTCTTCTGGAGACGGGGCCTTTCCACCACCCTGGGAACTTCCTCAGTTCCCTCAGAATTTTCCCAGCCCTTCTGAAGAGCTACTCAGAAGCCAGTGTTTTAATAGAGCAGAGCCTATTAAAACATGGGGAATTCCCTAACTGTCAATAGCCTTGGAAAGACCAAGGAGCCATCTTTTCCAAAAGGGCTCCCAGCCCCATCAGACTCATCACTCACCTCAAGAGCCAGTAAGAAGGAGCCTCTCCATCCACTTCTTCCTAATCTGGAGCCAAATGTCCCCTCGGTCAGGCAGGAGCACTTCTCTCATGAGAACAAATCAAGGCTCCTCAGGGCACAAGTCTGTCTAAGGCATCCCCAAGTATGAGCCCTAGACTCTCCTGGGAAGAAGAGACAGCCTGCCAGGAGTTCAGTTGTCTCACAAACACCCGACTTCCTGGGGCAGCAGAGAGCACCCCCCAAGGCTAGCAAGCACACAGCAGGGACGAGACAATGGTGCCATGGTTTCCTGTCCTATTTGGGCAAGGAAGAGACGGCAGTCATGTCCGTATGTAATGTGCCAAGAGCCAAGAAAGGTCCATGTGCCCAGAACCAATGCCCTTGGCCATGAACCACGATGCCTGGGATTCTGCTTTTGGAATTCCACCTGTCCTCATCCTTCATGTTCATATCTGAGCTTTACCACTTCACAGCTGCCTGGCTTGAGTAAGTTACTGGACCCCTCTGAGGCACACTTTCCCCATCTATAGAGCTGTCCCCAGGATGAGAGGCATAAGAGGAGCTCTCCCTGGCATCCAGTAGGAATACAACCAATGCTGGTCCTTTCCTTTTCCCTTTGGCTGAAGGGCTTCCCTTTCTGGGCCTATCTCTTAAAAGACATATGTCCGAAGAGGGTAATACATGGTAAGTGTATTCGGGTGAGGGTTCCTTGCAAGAAAAGATCAGACTCCAATCTCAGGGGCAGCATTGGGCTGGCAGGAGAGAGAACTGGAAAAGGGATCCTGGAGAGGGGTGGGTGGTGAAGGGTGGCTTAGCCTCACTGCCACTGTGGCAGCTGCCCAGGTTCCATTGGCTCCAAGAATCCCTACAGAGCTTTCTCTCTAAGACTTGGGCAGGTATGATGGAAGCTGTGATTTTTAAATAATCACACATAATATGATATTAAGGACTGAAGTTTAAAACTTTAAAGAGCAAACATAGTTAATGCCAAACACCCTCCAATTTCTCCATGAGAGCTAAGATGGAAGGTTTGAGATGGCCCATGTCAACTTCCTGACTTGTTGATATGGTAGTTCTACCCATATGTGCATAATTACTGAAAGAGTCAATATTAACATTTCAGAAGATCCCACGTGGAGAATCCATTTTTATATTTTCTGCAAACTGGAGAGAAACACCCAATGCCTGGATCACAACATACATGCACACCCTTTTCTCACAGGGCACCCTTATCCATCCTTCACTGCTCTGGTACAGCAGTGTAATGGGAATGGTGGGCTCAGCTCAGTTGTCTGTCCTCAGGGAAGTTCCTTAACCTTTTTGAACTTCCTTTTTCTGAGCTATGGAATTGGGAGAAGAATGCCTATGTTCCTGCATTTTTGTATTAAAAGAACAAGGAGAAAAGAAATCATTTTATTAATTCCCAATAGAATGATGAATCCTTTCCTCTTGGGGTACAAGGGGATCAACCTTAGAGAGTGTTCTGGCTTCTGCATCCTTCCTTGGGTTCCATTCCAAGGTGAAGGGGTGAGGACCCAAACCCTCCCCTGCCTTAGGACTTCAGCTCCCTAAAGAGGAGCCACTGGCTAATGAGACAAGGGAAGTTTCCTTCTGCTGGAGGGTTTAGATTCAGGTGTACTCAGAATATTTCTGTCACCCTGGAGAGATGAATATGCATATGTCTGATCCAAGAGTCCTTGCTTAAGGCACCAGGCAGGTCTGTACTTACACTGGACTCCTCTGAAAACTGGCCCTAGGAGACTCTTCCCTGGGGCTGTCTGCAGATGTCCCAGAACAACAGGGACATCCAGAGCTCCTCCCCTCTGAAGGAGGGAGACTTCAGGGGAAGAGAGTCCAGGGAAAGAGCCACCTCCTGTGTTAGAGGAAAAGGGTAGGGAAGACTGATAAGAGAGTGGAGAGTCAAAACCGAAGAATCCAAAGGACAGGCTACTTTGGGGGAGCCATGGTGAGATGTGGGGACCCTCCAGACAGATGCCATTACTAAGAACCACATCACTGTGAAGTTCCCTGTGGCCCATGCAGAAATTCTAGTTGTTCTCTCGCCTGTCTTTTCCCAGCTATTCCAGGACTCAGCAAAAGACTCCATCTAGAGTGCTAGTCCATTTGGACAGACCCTTTCTCATCACTTTGTGACACTGAGAAAGTAAAAGGGTAAAAAAGACCAAGTTGTCACATCCCTAATTGAACAAACTGAGTTCCCACTTAAAAGCCTCCCCTCCCTTGCCCCCAACCCCCCACTTAACAAAAGAGTCGGGGGAAAACACTGAACACTTCACTTAGCACACAGGCGCAGTCATAATACCATTTTTATTAAATATAAGAGAAAATAAGCATACTTTTATACTTTTTAATTCTACTTTTCATGACAGTGTTCTAAATGCGCATTCTGAAATTTTGCTATCTTGTTTTTATGAAAGTCTATTTTGAAAGTGGCCTTTCTTCTGTATAAATTATACAGGGCCTTGTGCACTGTCCACCACAGTGTGATGATTTGGGGAGACTTAACTGACCCCCCCCATCTCCTTGTGGGCCATCCTGGAGAAGGACCTTGATTTTTAGAATTCCAGGCAGAAACCAGAATGTGGTGCCATGCCCAGGACACAGGAACAACTAAGGCCAGACCTCCTGCTCCACCCGAGTGCCAGGGAGGCAGCCCTCCAGAATGACAGGTGTCCAGCCGGCACGGTCCAAGTGGAGGACCAGGACACAATTCGGGGCTCTCTTTGCCTTGGGAAGAAAGCTCTTTTGGATCAAATCTGCCCTTTCCTGCTGGAGTTCCAGCAGGCTTTGAAAAGGTTTCCTGGAATTGACTCGCTGGAAGAAGTACATGCCAGGGATGAGGTGGGTCCCAGGGGGACCTCTCTCCTGAGCAGAAATGGGCCTGGTCATCTATCACTCGGAGAATCTGTCCATCTGCAAGGTGTGTTGCTCAGGGTTGAATCATGTTACTAGAAAGAATAGGCAGAGGCTCTAGAGACCAGACCTGACATGGGAAGGCAGCCTCAAATGCCTGCCATACATATGGAAAGGCAGGGCAGAAACCCCCGCTGGTTTTCTCCAAGGAAGTGACCATGTTCTGCAGATGCTCTGTAGGTGACCCCAGGCCTGCCACCTTGGCCCCCACAGACTGAGGTGGGTGGGGGGTGCTGGGGGTTACACGGAAGGAGATGGGACTCAGGCCCCACCATCTCTTAGATCACAGAGCAGGGTCTGTGTTCAAAGGGGACCCTATGTGCTACATGGCAACCAATGGACCCACAGCAGCCCTCTCTCGGGGGCGGTACAGATGTCAAAGAATGAGGGAAAGCAGGTCTTGTCTGCAGACACAGAGGTCAATGCCAGGAGGATACGAGGCCTGCTACATCCTCCAGTCTTGGGCTAGCAGGAAAGCAGGGTACCAGGGATCTGGTCAAACAGCATCGATACAGCTTTCCATTTCTAGAGAAGGCACCCATTTCATGGAAGAAGCCTGGCACAGAATAGATGTCCAGCAAATATCTGTCTGATGAGCGACTCTATGAAATCAGCCTGGTGTTGATGCCAGGGATCAAACCTTTCACTGTGCTCTGAGGGCAGGAGAGCACAAAACTCAGTGGCTTGGGAGAAATGTAACATGTTCTCTTCTGGTCTAGAGGACTGCAGGCCTGGATGAGGAGGAACGGCAGTTACCATCCATGACCATCTATTACAAAAAGTACCAAAATGTGTGTCACGTGTGGGAGCCTCAAATGTTTGGGTTGAGATAGTTTCCAGCTGACTTAGGATACAGTGCCTTCATTCCAGGAACTCTGTTCATACTTGGGGCATGAACTTTGACAAAAACCTGACATTTGACCAGGGTGTGTCATGAGCCTGGTCATTAACAGATGCCTGAATGTACTTCATCAAGAACTTTAGTAAAATAGCTAAGTCAGATTAGAGTATTTAAAGATGATGCATCTTAAGAGGAGGAATTGAAAGAAATAAGTCTCTGGATAAAAGTGTTACTTATCTCACTAATTCTTAACTGCTCTTAATCACTGCTTAACCTAAACCTGGAACTAGCTTGAGCCTTGAATAGAGCACCTCTTTCTAAGTCACCAAAGTCCTTGCCCTGGAAAAAGATTCCATGTTACCAACAGAAATTCAGGTTTTGTCTTTTGTTTTCTGTTTGAGCAACAGCTTTTTTTTTGGTCCTGGCTTTGGGCTTTTCCTGAATTATGAACAACACTTTTCTTGGGGATCAGTCAACGTGTATTTGGTATGAGCAGAATTATTACATATTGTATAATTGATGTGGCTGTAAGATCAGCCCAAATGACCCTGCTCTCCTGTGAAGCCAGTAGGCTTGGGGTGAGAAGCAAGAAAAGTGGGGGGCTCCTCTCCGCCAGCCATCTCTTAGTTGGCAACAATGAAAGAATCCTAGGTCTTTTCTCACATTTGTGCTAGGAACAGAAGAGAAATGTTTATAGCTGGCAGCTCTCCACTGGAGGACAATGACCCTCCAAGTGTCGGTGGTACACTGCAGAAAGTTTCTCTATTTCTCCCATGCCCATAGCTTGCAGTTCCGTAAAGAAAAGTGTAGGAGGGAGGGACTGTCTCTGGAAGAAGCCAGGTTATCCTTTGAAGGGGGCCATTCGACCCTTATCACGGTTGGAGTCAGCAGGGTGAAAGATGTCCTTACCAACCGCATGACAGTGAATTGCACAAGTTGGCAATATCCTGATTAAAGTCGTACACTTCCTTCCATTCTGGCTAAAATGACCAGTCTTTACAGTGAACAAGTAGCTCCTTGTTCCCTGATAAGAACAAGGTGAAGATAAAGTTCTAATCGGCTTCCACGGTTCCTGCCACCAACCCCATCCGTCATGCTCCAGCTCCCTGGAGATGAGAATACTGTTTGTACCACCGTTTTTCAAGGACTGGCAGGCATTCTGTTCTCTATGGCTGCAAGGTCTTGGTAAAGTCTTTTTGCTTATCTTTATCTTCCCTCCCCAACTAGTTCAAAAACTCCTTGAGAGTCCAACTGGGACTGAGTACACAGTAGGTGCGCTATAAAGGCCGGCCCCATTGACTGTGATTCTCCAAGACTTCAGCAAAGCCATGGGAAACAAGAGGAAAGGATATCTCCCCCACCCCCTCCAGCATGTGACAATGTATTTTATTCTTGACTATCTAGACATGGCTGAGTATACCTCCTGGTTCAGACTTCATTTGCTGTCTTGTAACTAAGATTCTGAGTTCACAGCTAAGACGCTTCCTTTAAAAGGAAGTGAATGCATAAGTCACTTATCCATGCTGCTGATGGAAAGATAAATGTATAACGTCTAAATGATGCCACAAAGAGCCTGTGATGATGGAGCTAGAGGCACTGTGGCAGGAGGGGGAGGTTGAGGGAAAATTGTGACCAGAGACATCCTGTTTCCCCTGAGAGCTCACTGTGGAGGATGTGGCTGCCTCCCCTCTACTCACAGTAAGCCAGCTGTGCATCATTTACTCAGCTTTGCAGCAGGTGTGTGAAAGCAGCGTGAAGGCAATGTAGAAATTAGCAACCCCTGGCTTGGCTAAAGGGACAGCCAGCATCTTGTCTAAAGGAGATTTCTCCAGGCATCCCATCCAGCTGCTGTAGACCCCAAACTGAGCTACAACTGATGTTTGGACTCTGTGAGCATGGTCAGGCCCAGGAGAGGTCTGTCTTCAAAGGACTGTGAAATCATAATGCCAGCTGCCACCTTTAACGGAGCATCTATTCTCTTTCAGGCCATGAGTTACATGATTTTCATACTTCAAGTATTCACAACAAAGATAGTAATATTCCTATCTGATAGGTGAGGAACTTGAGAGAGTCAAAAGAATTGAGTAAATTGATCACACAGCATATTTTAGACCTTAGATAGGGAACCCCAACTTGACTCCACTGCTCTTTTTAATGACTGGTCATTTATGTAACAATTACACCTACTAATTCTTCGTTTATTGCATGTACCTCGGTTCTGAAGCCTATCTTTAGAGTTCTCTTTCCAAGTTCTCCACCTCCAGCTGGGTGGAGCTGAGGTTTCTATTTCCCAGCTTCTAACACCAGTATCATTAAGAATGTGAAACAACAAAGGAGCCATCTGGGTCATGGGAAGACACTGGCTTCCCGTGGAGATTCTGTTGTCTTTATGAGGAAATTACCTCGCACTTATAGGAAATCTTGCCACGCAATGCACAGTGTGATTATTAAAGTTTCTGCTTAGAATTAGAGGCAAGATTCTCTGCAATATGTTTCTCAATCTGCACCTTGCCCTACTTTCCAAGGTCCTGTAGCAGGCTACCTGGTCACCTCCGAGACCTCTACATGACATGCGTGGTCTGACTGAAATGACCAACAAAAGCGCGGTGCCCATGGGAGCTTTGGGTTGGCTGACAGGATGCCTGAGGGGAAAAGTCCAACACTTTCAGCCTTTAGACAGATCCCTGCAAGATCTGATTGCCAAGGGCATTAGGAGCAAGAGCAGCATGCGACTGCCTCAGGAACATCTCCTCACAGGGTGTCCCAGAGCCCAGCCAACAGAACTCCCCAGTCTCCTCAATCCACCTGTGCTTCCTGTGTTCACCTCACCCCTTAATCTGAGACAGTCATTTTAGTCAAGGTTGGCAAACAGATTTCATCTACTCTGCCAGCTGTAATTGAACCTGCGGCATCACACTATGAGGAATTCATGACAGAAATGCTTTAGACAGCTAAAAATGTGCATCTCACCCCCCCTTGCAGACAGGGATGGCCATGGGCCCAGTTCTTGCCGTTGAAATGGAAGCAGAAATCTGGCGACTGTAGTGGATTCCACACCTTCTCAAAGACATGGCCATATCTAGGACCCTGTGAGGAATCCCTGGTGGCTCAGACAGTAAAGAATCTGTCTGCAATGCAAGAAGCCCAAGTTCAAACCTTGGGTCAGGAAGATCCCTTGGAGAAGGGAATGTCAGCCCACTCCTGTATTCTTGTCTAGGGAATTCCAGGAACAGAGGAGAACCGGCGGGCTACAGTCTATGCGGTCGCAAAGTGTCAGACATGACTTAGCAACTAACACTTTCACACTTTCAGGACCCCATGACTGTGACGTTATTTGGAAAAGGAGTCTTTGCCATGTAACTGAGCTAAGGGTCTAGACATAAGACAATCTTGAATTATGCAAATGGACCCTAAACCTAATGACAAGTGTCCTTATAAGGACACACTGAGGAGAGGCACACAGAGGAGAAAAGGCCAGGTGGAGATGGAGTCAGAGATGAGAGTGATGTCGCCACAAAGCAAGGACTGCCTGAGCGACCAGAAGCAAGAAAGGATCATTCCCTAGAGTCGTGAAGGACCTCAGCTCTACAGACACTTTGATTATAGACTTCTAGCCTCCAGGGTATGAGAGAACAAATCTCTGATGTTTTAAGCCATCAAGTTCATGGTAATTTGTTACTGTAGTCCTGGAAAACAAATTTAGTGGGACTTGCAGGTTGCTGTGTTTGATGTTGTTCAGTTGCTAAGTTATGTCCACTTCTTTGCAACCTCATGGACTGTAGCCCACCAGGCTCCTCTGTCCATGGAATCTTCCAGGCAAGAATACTGGAGTGGGTTGTCATTTCCTCCTCTAAGGGATCTTCCTGACCCATGGATCAAACCTGTGTCTCCTGCAGTGGCAGGTGGATTATTTACTACTGAGCCACCAGGCAAGCCTGGGACTTTCAGGAGAGCTCCCTAAAAGCTAGCACAGATCATTCAAATCTGCCCAAGGGAAGAAAGCCGCTATTGGATGAGACTGTCTGAGCCATGCATTAACCAGCAGTTCTTGTGTCCTTCTCTGGGCCCTGGCATCTGGCTCACCTCTCACTCAGCTAATTGTCCCAACGCTGGACTCTTCTTGCCTCAAGTGTCTACATATGATCTTACCTCTAAATATCCGTTGAATCTGGTTTAATCCCAGGTTTGGGATCTGCCCCAGAAAGTGTTTGCTCTTTTCTTTTTGACATGGCAGTGCAGTGAATTTCACCTCTCCCCTGCTACTGAGTGGGTTTTCCTAAAGCTTCTGTATAAAATAAAATAATAATAATAAATAATAATACTTTTAGGAGCACAGAGTTATAGCTAGGTAATTTAGGACCACGGAAGAAGTTCTTTGGAAGCCAGATAGGAAAAAATCAAGGGACTTCATGTCTACTATGAAACAGTGAACTACCTCCAAAGAGGATTATGTTTTTTAGTACTTTGTAATTTTCTCCAAAGCCAGAGGAATGAATAGACTCTCCAGGAGAAAAAAAAATTTATTGCCTTCGAAATAGTAAATATGCATAGTAAATATGCAGTGTCAATATATTTCCAAACAAACATATTTTGATTAAATCATTAATGTCACACAATAGCTCTTTCTCTCCCTCCCTATGTCCTGCTGAAGGATTTAACATGAAGTAATTCAATAGTGACAGCTGGCGAGAAATCAGCTTTGAGATTTCTCATTAAAAGTAATGCTATGTTAGTAGCCAAATACTCGGAAATGTGAAATGTTAAAATTTAATGGTGCGGAAAAGGCTTATTCTAACTTTGTAGATTGTACCATATTTGTGCAAGTTGGTAGAAAATACTAGTTTGGATTATGGAAGGCCAAGTGTGGTTGTAAAAACAACAGGAGTTTGCAGAAGTCCGTACCCACCAAGCTGTAAACCTGACTGTGGTTTGCTTTGTGGAGTTCTTAAAACTTCCTATTGGCGCTTACCCTTGCACAGAATAAAGTTCCCACTGGTCTCTACTTCTCCCTATGCTCTTCACGATTATTGGCCTTTAAGCTGAATAGGCAAATTTATTCAGTTTATATTCTCTTCCCAATGGTGATTTCAGAAATAGTTCTCCCAATATCTTATATCATTGCATTGTGCAAAGCATTTGGGAAATTCATTTCTCTAAGAGGAATAGCAGGAAATAAAGTTTCATTGTATTTTATATGAAGAATAAAAATACTAGAACTCCCATCCAATGTAATCAAAGCTTCCCATTTGCATTTGGGGGCCATAATTACATTCTTTATTTCCTGATCTTAAATCACTTCCTGAAAACCTCCAACACCTGTGACAATGAAAACATACAACCACACAAAGTAGTCAGTGAATCCCATCCGTGAACTTTAAACACAATGCCTTCCAGCCCTGTAATTGCACCAGAATTGAGGACAGATGGGAATAGGGGGTCTGTGTGGGCCCTCTGGCCCACCCCATCTAGTTCTTTTCAAGAATTTGAAAGTGTATGTGCAACTATGTATCGTTTTGAATAATTTGTGTGGTTTTACCTATATACTTCACATTAGCATGTCTGATCTCCTCAATTTGACCGTAAGCTGCCCAAGGGCACATAGTAAAGGCTGAAGAATATTAGCTGCTATGATCATTATTATGACACTGGTAATTCCAAGAGAAATGGCAGTCCCCTAAGTAAGGCTGGGCAAAGAAGCCCCTAAGCAGAAAAGCAAAAAGTTCAGATGAGACAGTGGGTATATCTGTCCAGTTTAAAGATGGAGTAGAGAGAAAAAAGGACTGCTGGGCTTGGAAACAGGAAGTCACTCTAATCTCACAAAAGTCTTTTAAACCCAAAGTTTGGAGTGACTTTCATTCACTGTAAATGCAACCACCCAAACCTTCTAGTTGTTATTATATGTAATAATGTATATGCAATACTCTGTTTAATAGCATAGTTGTTATTCATATTAGAAAAATAAACATAGAGTCTCTGGCACATTATAGGTACTCAAAAAGTATCCATTCATTTGAGATTATAAAACTATAATATACCCAATTCTGGGACTGGAAAAAATCTGAGACCTCAGCTAATCCAAACCCCCCTCTAATAAATGAAGAAAAGCATGGCTAGGAGAAAGAAGATAAACTGCCCAAGTCTAACCAGGAACTATCCTGCTCAGGGTTAATGGCAGAGCAAGGGCTAGAACCTTAGTGCCCTGCCCTCATACCCCGGCTCTGTTCACCCTGCCCATTATCCTTCTCACGTCATGCCTCTTCCAACAGAGCACCAAGTCCAGGAGAATTAGAAGTGTCCCTAATTTTGTTTTCCCCACAGCACAGCAGACCAGTCCAGGCTAAGAGACCATAGATCTCTTGTGAGATGAAATAAGACCAACTCCGAGTCAAGGGCCTGAGTCCCCTGCCCAGTGTCCAACATGGGCGATATCTATCTCTGGGCATTTTCAAAGGAGGCTTTGATGGATCTCCATCAGCACTGAGGCACACATCAGCTAATGATCCTAACTGATGTGGTCCTGGGTCACAGCCTATCACCCCAGAAGAAGCCAGGGGATGGGAGCCAGTCATTCATCGGAAGAGCAGAATGACGGGAAGGTATTTCTGCCTAAGACCCTCTCCCAGCACCCTATCACCAATGTCACAGTCTACCAGCAGAGCTTCATCCCTTCCCTCATGCCTCTGATCCTCCAGCACATCACAAAAGCTTTGAGGAGATGTAATGTCCCGTAGGGCTTCCCAGGTGGCTCAGTGGGTAAAAAATCTGCCTGCAATGCAAGAGACATGAGTCTGATCCCTGGGTCAGGGAGATCCCCTGGAGGAGGGCGTGTCAACCCACTCCAGTATTCTTGCCTTGAGAATCCCATGGACAAAGGAGCCTGGTAGGCTACAGTCCATAGGGTCGCAAAGAGTCAGACATGACTGAAGCAACTGAGTACGCACATGTGCACACACAACGTCCTGTAAGCCATTAATGCCAACTGGGATATCCGAGACCTTCCACCAGGAAAGCTGGGGAACTTCTAAGGAAAACAGCATGTTCACTAGATAGCACCAACTTGAAAGGGGCAGGAGGGGCAGCAGAATCAGTTATGCCCCGAGCTATCTGGGGAGCCGGAGATGGTAGGAAACCACTGGACAGCAGAGAGAAAATGAGATTTCAGAAGCAGGAAGGCAGGAAGGAAATATGAGGCGCTCTGAGAACTCTGAAACTACACTTTGGAGCCATTTGGTAAAATCAAATGGCTTTCTCTTAGAATCTATTCTCTAGGAAAGGCACTTTTGTTTTTTCAAGAAGTTGACTAAATTGTCATCTAGCGTCCTTAAATTTCCTCATCTACCCATTGTGCTTTATCTCCTAGGAGAGCAGCTTGACACAGCTGCAAAAGCGTTAGAAACAAGAGCCATCACAGACAAATCAACAGCAACCCACTCACCGGCAGCGTGGGTGCCAGCTTGTAGCTCAATTATTTCCAAGTCCTAAAGCTAATTTACAGGGTTTCGAGTGGCTGTCATTGCCCTTGGAAAACACACAGCGCTAAAGAGACACAGATGTTTGTTAACAATCACTGGCATGGTCCCCAGCCACCAGGTGTTCTTTCCCACTCACCCTTTCTCCCCTACTTCTGCAGAAATTTGAGGATAGCATGACCAGTACCTCACAACCAGGACACCAGACAATATCTCTGTCTTCTTTCTGAGAACAAGGGCTGTTTGTAGCTGAAGAGGAAAACTATTAATAATCATGCCAAGGTTTGATGCTAATTATTGTGTAAGGCAGAAAATGCATGTCACTTGCTCTCCATCAGCAGACACTTTCAGGAGTAAAATAGTTGTTAACAGCCCATTGGTTCTGTCCATTCTCCAGTGACACTGGGCTTCCCCATCTATACACACTGTCCCTATTAGGAGGAGATTGTTAGTGTTGCTCAGTCATTCAAGCTGTATCCAATTCTTTGTGACGCCATGGACTGCAGCACGCCAGGCTTTCCTGACCTTCACCTTGAGTTTGCTCAAACTTGTCCACTGAGTCAATGATGCCACCTTACCATCTCATCCTCTGTCTCCTTCTGCCCTCAACTATGAGATCTAAAGCATGTCTCAGGTTTGACTTAAGGACATCAGGAAGCACAATCAAGCACCCTGCAGCACCAAATTAAGGAGTGGGGCCACATGACAAGACAGTTTCAGAGACTGTCCTCCCTGGGTGGTGGTCATTCATGGAGAACCTTCAGAACAAAAGGAAATGTTGCAAATTCCATGTATTGCATTAATTCCACCATGACTGCTCCAAATCCCAAATACTCTTAATACACAAGCAGTTTTGACGTGGTGTTGGGAGAAGGGACAGAACTCAATTAGAAAAGGACAGAGAAACCCATAATGTGGTGACCTCATGCAGTCAATAAAATCTGCTTTAGTTTTTAGAATCCATCTTGGTCTTAACTGAAGGAACTTCAAGGCCTCCAAAGGGCACTGAAAATCACACCGATCCTGGAAATGACTCTGAAGTCCTGGCTGCAGTCGAATCATTGATGTATTAGAACATCATTCACGCCAAGCTAGTTTTCTACACTTGAAACCTGCCCAAGGAAAAGACAGGGTGCTCACGAGATCTCAGAACGTGGCCAATTTCCATACTCAAAGGGAGGATCTGGACATTACAACTTGGGGACACACACCTTACAGTGGTGAGTTTTTTCAGACTTTTTCCAATGTTTGTGGTCATTGCTATTGCAAACTGAAGGATGTAGTAGTAGTGCTGCACAGCATTCTAGTCCCTTAATTTCAGCACTTAAGATGTTGCCTTTTTAAATTAGAGTTTTGAGCATGGAACAGTTCATTTGCTAACTTGTGTTTCCCCTTCTTCCCTGCAGAGGCTCCTGCGCCATTTGAAATAAAAACTCATCTCCTTGAATACATGGAATTGATGCTAATTAAAATGTCTGGGAGAGTTAAAGGAATCAGCCGGCCCCAGGAAAAATAGGTCAATTTTATTTTTCAAAGGGCATGGAGAAAAATTAAAATACCCTTAATTCAAGTCATAGACTTCACAGAGTCTGAAGCTCCTCTTGAAAAGTAAGAGAAAGAACATGGACTCTGAAGTCAGATAAATGTGGGTTTGATGTTTGACTCTGGGTCTGCCTGATTCTGTGACCTTGGACAAGATCCTCCGTTCTCTACCCCACTGGATTGGGAAGAGGTTTCAGGAGTGACTGTCAAGTTCATGCAGCAGATGCTTCTGCTTCTCCTCCCTCCTGGTGTTGGGGGTTGAGAGCTGGTGTCTCTCTTATAAAAAGAATAATACTAATGATGGAAAATGCAGTCCAAGCTCAGGTAATTGTTTGAATTTCTCCTATGGAGCAGATGGGCTGGCTTCAGAAGGAACTACACACTCTGTAGTGGGTCCCCCTGGGCACTGTCCCCAGCACTTAAGCTTTGCCCAGATTCTCTCTTCAGATTCTTGCCCTATTTGGACACTCTTTGTACTTCTATTTGCTCATGTTCTTATTATTGACTTATCAACTCACTTTACTGAGTTATCCTTGTCTTAAGATACTATTGCTTTTATCTGAGACATAATTGACTTGACATGTTCATTGCATGTATTTTAATATTTGATGAAATCAACACAGAGCTATAAATCAGCCACATTCAGCCTGCACCATTCCAAATCCTTTTGCACACTGTTTGTTGGGAAATATTTCTTCTCAAGGGGAGAGTGAGAATGGAAGATTATCGTGGTTTCTTCCCAGCCCACCCTTAAAATGACCAGATTTGTCCCCCTCCCCCGGCCTCTGTGGATGCTGAGTCAGAGCCCACCCTGCACCCCAGACCCTCAGTTATTGGCCTTGGGAGACAATGAGACTCAACACCTCAGGATATGAGATATGCACAATCCAGAGAATCAGGGGAAACTTCACTCGACTCTGCTGTTTAAGGATAAGAGGGAAGCAGGTGGGAAGAGAGCCTGGGGGTCAGTGGCAGAGAGGTTAAGAGAGGAGACTGAAAAGAGGGAAGCAGAGAGGACACCTTCAGGCCAAAGAGAGTGTGAAGTGGACCTGAGTCCCCTTGGTTGGCTGGCCTGGCACTGTTAATTATTACTTCTACTGTCACTTACTTGACTCTAAGTACACTTTGGCTTTTACTTAGACTTAATAATAGTGAAACAATGGTTCAGGGAGCAACCACAGAGGGGAAATGCCCCTGCATCCCTTCACTGAGGAGGCCTGGCTAGGCTGTGGTTGAGGGAGTCAGGTGGCAGAATGGACACAGAGCCTGTGACCTGTATCCATTCTCCCTCTCCCTCTCCCTCTCTGTCTCTTTCTGGTTCTGAAGCTCCCATCTGAAATACCTTGGGTAACAAAGGGCTTAAATCCTCCCAGTGGTCCAGATAGTATAGACACACCGTGGGGAGGACAGATGGATCTGGTGGCTTCCAGAAGGGCAGAGTGGGGTCCAGTCATCCCTCATTCCTGGTCCTTGGCCCCCTCCAGCCTGCTCAGAGAGGAGGATCCCTGCTGGGAGGAGCATCCTCCCACCAAGGCAGTGCCCAATTCACCCTTCCTAGGTGATGTTCAGAGACACACTGTGGAGCTGCGTGGGGGCGAGGGGGCTGGTGGAGGCTCTCTCAGGATCATCTTTTCTCTGGTGCACCGTCCCCTCTCTGTACCTCAGGGAGAGTAAACACGCAGTGAACTCACAGCGAGCAGAGCTTTCACTGGAGGTAGCATTCCCCTTGGAGAAGGAACTGGCAACCCACTCCAGTGTTCTTGCCTGGAGAATCCCAGAGACAGACGAGCCTGGTGGGCTGCCGTCTATGGGGTCGCACAGAGTCGAATACGACTGAAGCGACTTAGCAGCAGCAGCAGCAGCAATCCCCTGTGTAGTAATTAACTTGCTTGATGCCATAGAGACCGGAATAGACATAGGTCATCTGACTCTCAGCCCACTGCTCTCTGCAAAGGGACTTCATCTCTGCCTCTGTCACCCAGCCCGGCCAGCCTGGAGCACTGCAGTGCCTGGAAGCACTGGCCCCAGATGAGACATCCTGGTGGGGGCTGCAGGGGGAGCCCACCCTGCCTTCCAGCTCTGAGACCTTAGGCAAGACCCTCAGCCTCCTGAAGGCATGATTCCCCATGAGAAAAACAATGACACTTCCCATTAAGGTTCCTGCCAGGAAGAAAGGAATAATGTGTGCAAATACCAAGCACATGCTAAGTGAACACCAGTTTCCTGTCATGAAGTACTGCCCTGGGCTCGAGAAACACAGGGCATCAGTGTCGTCCTTATTCTCTTATCAAGGTGCATGCTTTTCTCGAGGGGATGACCTAGCTTGTCTAAAAGTACGTTCCCAGGCGGATGGGTTCTGGGAAGATTCCTCAGTGAACCAGACAGCAAAACAACACCCCAGCTCTAAACATTTCTAAATAGGGCCAGGAAGGTTGAGAGGCACACTGCGCTCTCAGAAGCCTCAAAGTCTCACCCATGGCAGAAAGGGAATCACTCCCCCAGCAAGTTGATCAGGGGTCAGGAAAGAAGTCCAGGGCATGCTGTCTTTAAATGTTCCATGGGTGATAGCGACGCACTGCCAGCCTGGAATGACTGCATCCCTATTTATTTACCCAGCATTTACTGAGCACCTACTATGTGCTGGGCACTGACTAAGAACTGGGAATAGACAAAACAAATGGAAATCACAGGATTGTGTGATGACACATAGAGCAAAGGTGAACAGGGCCTCTTGTTCCATTCATAACAGAACCTGAGAGTGTAACAAAACTTTTAAGCACATAATCAACAGACTCTCTCATGGAATATCTTTCCTTTTGTGTTTGCTTCTGAGGCTTTATGCTTGGCTCAGAGAAGCCACAGAAGGCCCGGAGTCACGGAGGGACCATGTATGTTACATTTCAACAATGAAAAGTGAGGAAAATGTTTCCATTCACAGAGTGATTTAGGAAAATGATTTCACAGGGAAGTGCAGCAAGTCACCAGAAACAGTTTAAACAGTTTAAAAAGACCTTGGAAACGAAATGCTCTGTTTCTTTCTCTGGTTTTCACATACGGTCCCAGCAGGCCAGGGTGTTTACCAGGAATGCCCTCCCTCAAGGACAGCTGGGGACCCACACAGGCAGGAGCTGAGACAGCAGAACACCTGTTCGCTGCTCCAGCTCCTGGGAAGCCAGCCTCCTGAGAGTACCGTCAAGGAGATTTCCTCTTTTACTTTTTTGAAGTATAATTTATTTACAATATTGAGTCAGTTTTCCATATACAGCAAAGTGACAGTCTTCTTGCCTGGAGGATCCCCATAAACAGAGGAGCCTGGCAGGCTGCAGTCCGTGGGGTCGCAAAGAGTCGGGGACTGCTGAGCGACTAGGCACAGTACAACACAACATACATATCTATCTTTTTTTTCATTTTCTTTTCCATTACGGTTTATTAAAAGATATGGAATTTAGAAAGATGGTAATGAGAACCCTGCATGCGAGACAGCAAAAGAAACGCATATGTATAGAACAATCTCGTGGACTCTGTGGAAGAGGGCAAGGGTGGGATGATATGGGAGAATGGCATTGAAACAGGTTAATTATCATATGTGAAATCAATCGCCAGCCCAGGGTTGATGCTTGGGGCTGGTGCACTGGGATGACCCAGGGGGAGGGAATCGGGAAGGAAGAGGGAGGAGGGTTCTGGAGGGGGAGCATATGTAAACCCATGGCGGTTTCATGTCATTGTATGGCAAAACCAACACAATAAAGTAAAGAAAATTAAAAAAATAAAAAATAAAAAAAGTAAAATCACTCATAAGATTGGAAAAAATAAATAAATAAATAAATAAATAAGATATTGAATATAGATATTGATATATAGATATTGAATATGGTATACTCCTCTGTGCTGTACAATAGGATTTTATTTTATACATAGTAGTTTGTATCTTCTAATCCCAAACTCCTAATTTATCCCTCCCCTATTCCTTTATCCCTTTTGATAAGTGTAAGTTTGTTTTCTACATCTGTGAGTCTTTTTCTGTTTATAAATAAGTCTATTTGTGTCATATTTCAGATTCCACATATAAGCAATATCAGATGATATTTGTATTTGTCTCTCTGACTTACTTCACACAGTATGATAATCTTTAGGTCAATCCATGTTGCTGCAAATGACATCATTACATTCTTTTTATGACTGAGTAATATTCCATTGCATAAGTATACCACATCTTTTAGATTTCTTTTGTCTCTAGATTCTACACTATTTTTTCAGTCTGAAGACTTTCTGTTGAAGTCTCATCACAAAGGTGTCTTCTTCAATCCAGCCTGGTGTTGCCCTGGGTATGTCTGGTCCCTGCCAGTCACTCTGTACACAGTCTATTTCATGCCCAGTGTTTATGGAGTACTAACTATCTGTTAATTATTAAAGAGATGGGAATACCAGACCACCTTACCTGTCTCCTGAGAAACCTGCATGCAGGTCAAGAAGCAATAGCTAGAACCAGACATGAAACAACAGACTGGTTCCAAATTGGGAAAGGAGGATGCCAAGGCTGTATACTGCCACCTTGCTTATTTAACTTATATGCAGAGTAAATTATGTGAAATGTCATGCTGGATGAAGCATAAACTGCAATCAAGATTGCCAGGGGAAATACCAATAACCCCAGATATGCAGATGATACCATTCTAATAGTAGAAAGTAAAGAAGAACTAAAAAGCCTCTTGATGGAGGTGAAAGAGGAGACTGAAAAAGCTGGCTTAAAACTCAAAACTCAAAAAACGAAGATCATGGCATCCATTCCAATCACTTCATGACAAATAGATGGGGAATAAGTGGAAACAGTGGCAGATTTTATTTTCTGGGGCTCTAAAATCACTCTGGATGGTGACTGCAGCCATGAAATTAAAAGACACTTGCTCCTCGGAGATAAATTATGACAACTTAGACAGCATATTAAAAAGCAGAGACACCACTTTGCCAACAAAGGTCTGTCTAGTCAAAGCTATGGTTTTTCCATTAGTCATGTGCAGATGTGAGAGCTGGACCACAGAGAAGGCTAAGTGTTGAAGAATTGATGCTTTCAAACTGTGTTGTTGGAGAAGACTCTTAAGAATCTCTTAGACAGCAAGGAGATCAAATCAGTCAATCCTAAAGGAAATCAACCTTGAATATTCATTGGAAGGACTAACGCTGAAGCTGAAGCTCCAATACCTTGGCCAGCAGATGCAAAGAGCTGACTCACTGGAAAAGACCCTGATGCTGGGAAAGATTGAGGGCAAGAGGAAAAAAGGGTAACAGAGGATGAGATGGTTGGATGACGTTACCAACTCAGTGGACATGAGTTTGAGCAAAACCCGAGAAATAGTGAGGGACAGAGAAGCCTGGCATGCTGCAGTCCATAGGGTCACAAAGAGTTGGCATGACTTAGTGACTGAGCAGCAACTATCTGCTAGGCACTAGGCTGTTTCTCAAGTTCATCCACAGCAATCCTCACAGTTGCCACAGCGGGTCACTGTTATTAGCCCACCTTTAAAAACAAGAAACAATGACTGGCTCTGAGTGAAAAGCTTGCCCAAGGCATCAGAGCTGATGACAAACCCACTACAACTCACTACAAAGAGTCCAGCATCGTGGAGATTCCTCCACCAGCTTGCTCGGCCTCCATCCTTCAATGCTCCCAACTGGTTCACACTCCCAACCTGGCCCATGAAAGCCTCCAACTTCCTACTATAAAGCTCAGTTCCACACCCCCTGAGCCTCTGCTCTCCTACATCTTTTCCTGCCTTTCCTACTCATTTTATGTCTAGCCTTCCACAGAGTCCAAATTGCTCCCCTCAGAATTCTCACCTCTCCCTAGGTTAATTTGCCCCTTGCCTTGCCCTTTAAGGGTCATATTCATCCAGGGGTCCTTCAAGAAGATGTCTCTGCTGATTTTGCCTTCTCCTCCCAAGAGAATTCACTGTCCCATAACTTATGGTCTGTGTGTTTGTGCTATGTCTCCAACAGGGGTCAAGTTCCCAGAGCAAAGGTGTCAGGACGTAACCTCATTCTTCCCTGATATCTCCAGACACTACACTAGACACCAGGAAGCATATGACCTGAGTTTGCTCATTCTTTGATAACATCCCTGTTTTTTCTCATTGATCCTGGATGGAGTAGATTGATTGATACAAAGAAGATGAAAAGGAAGACTGCCAGAACAGAGTAACCTTCTTCACTGCTCTCTCAATGTCTTGGGTGTTTTGAGCTTGCTTCACGAATATGTCCTATTCTCCATTGGGCACAGCAGAGGGCTGGCCTGGGACAGAGTCTTCCTGGGGATGCCAGGGTTGGGGCCTAGACTCAAAGGCCTGCAATTAGGGGAACCACCTAAGTGTTTAATCAGGGCACTCAAAGACCACATAAAATGAAAGTCACTCAGTTGTGTCCAGCTGTTTGTGACCCCATGGACTACATAGTCCATGGAATTCTCCAGGCCAGAATACTGGAGTGGGCAGCCATTCCCGTCTCCAGGGGATCTTCCTAACCCAAGGATCAAACCCAGGTCTCCTGCATTGCAGGTGTATTCTTTACCAACTGAGATATCAGGGAAGCCCTGGGACCATAGTCCAAGGTCACATCTGAACCTTGGCCCAGAAGGGAAGCCAGAGGTAAACCTCCAAAGAGCAGAAGGACTGTGATTTATTTCTGAAGGGTGCACAAGTTCACATGTAGGAAAACAAGCCCTAAGTAAAACTCCCAAGAGGTCTGAGCAAGTAGAACAGAAAGTAAGGGGGTGAGAGGGGACGACTGAGTTCAGGCTGAGTGGTACATGAGTAGCCTCCAAGCTGACAGGCATCAGGAAGCTTGGACACAGACTAAAAAGGCTTAGAAAATAGGAGAATAGCATCCATGAATTTCCAATTGTGGGTCTTGCCTCAGATAACCTATTGCAAGGTGTGAGGGCCTCTCCAGCAGCCCAGGGGGAGCCCCAGGGATGAGACATGACATCACCACATCCATTGTGGCAGACCACATCCTCCTGGTAATGAAGTTCTCCCTGGCACCTCAGAGACATTGGGTGGAATATCTGGTGTTGGGGGGGTGATAAGAAGGGGCCAAGTGACAGCTGTCCTGCAGAGCTGGCTTCTTTTGTTTTCCTGCAGTTATAATTCTGGGAAGGTCAGTTCAAATTACCTTGAATGCCAACGTAGACTTGGTGGACATAAATGGGAAATGGGATGGGGATGTGGGCTCAGCTGTATTCTAGATTAAAAAATTTAAGTCTTTGAGAAAAGTGTTTCCCCCAACAAGTTATGTCAGGTCCAGGTGCCACATAAAAGTAAACCTTGATCTATGTGCTCTGTAAAAGAATAAAGGAAACTCTAGATTATAAACTGTGTCTTGAACTCATTGTCTGGCCATTATCAGAACAAATCTCATTCTCAGATAATAGACATCTGTTAAATCTGCTGCTGCTAATAGAAAACGTTGCCTGTGGGACCAAGACACAACAACTCTTCTGTGATGAAAGTGTTCTAAATCTTATTTTAACCAAGAGATTCTATTTGCATCCGATTTTCTTAGGAGAAAAAGAATAATGGGCCCCAAAAATCCAATGTGTCTGAGATGTCAGAGTATAATGAAGGGCTGATGAGAAAACAAGCTCCCTTGCCTTCAGCCTTTCATCCAACCCAGGGAGATCAATAGCTCCAAACTCCTTAAAATCTAGACTCCTTAACCTGGACTCTGAGACTTAAAGGGGTATGGTCTGAGTCTATCCCCGTGATCCTGCCACTCTTGAAATTTATACTCTAACCACACCAGCATTTTGAAGTTTCCAAATATTTCACACATCACCATACCTCCCTGCCTTGCCACCTACAAAAAACTTAACCTTACCTGGTTAACTCAAAACTCACCTGTTCTGAGATACCTTCGGTGACTTTCTTCCCCCATTTCTGGTTGGGTTAGGTGTTTCCTTGGGAACCTTACATAAATTAATGGTGGTCTCCACATAAGGTTCACCTTACTGTGCAGGTATGTTTACCTATTTTCTTTTCTTTCTTAACTTTGAACATTCATTCTTCAAACAACAAGTCTATCTCCTTCACCTCTTTATCCACAACACAACTACCAACTCAGAGATGTCTGGATGGATGAAGTCTTGGATGGGAAAAAGGGTGAACTCATCCTGAGACAATGATTCTGGGAAGTAGAGAAATGGACCTTTCCGATGCAGGACACTAAGTTCAGTTCAGTCGCTCAGTCGTGTCCAACTCTTTGTGACCCCATGAACTGCAGCATGCCAGGCCTCCCTGTCCATCACCGACTCCCAGAGTCTACCCAAACCCATGTCCATCAAGTCGGTGATGCCATCCAGCCATCTCATCCTCTGTTGTCCCCTTCTCCTCCTGCCCCCCAATCCTTCCCAGCATTAGGGTCTTTTCCAATGAGTCAACTCTTCGCATGAGGTGGCCAAAGTATTGGAGTTTCAGCTTCAACAGCAGTCCTTCCAATGAATACCCAGGAATGATCTCCTTTAGGATGGACTTGTTGGATCTCCTTGCAGTCCAAGCGACTCTCAAGAGTCTTCTCCAACACCACAGTTCAAAAGCATCAATTCTTCGGTGCTAAGCTTTCTTCACCGTCCAACTCTCACATCCATATATGACCACTGGAAAAACCATAGCCTTGACTAGACGGACCTCTGTTGGCAAAGTAATGTCTCTGCTTTTTAATATGCTATCTAGGTTGGTCATAACTTTCCTTCCAAGGAGTAAGCATCTTTTAATTTCATGGCTGCAATCACCATCTGCACTGATTTTGGAGCCCCCCCCAAAATAAAGTCTGATACTGTTTCCACTGTTTCCGCATCTATTTCCCATGAAGTGATGGGACCAGATGCCATGATCTTAGTTTTCTGAATGTTGAGCTTTAAGCCAACTTTTTACTATCCTCTTTCATTTTCATCAAGAGGCTTTTTAGTTCCTCTTCCCTTTCTGCCATAAGGGTGGTGTCGTCTGCGTATCTGAGGTTATTGATATTTCTCCTGGCAATCTTGATTCCAATTTGTGCTTCCTCCAGCCCAGCATTTCTCATGATGTATATAAGTCAAATAAGCAGGGTGACAATATACAGCCTTGACATACTCCTTTTCCTATTTGGAACCAGTCTGTTGTTCCATGTCCAGTTCTAACTGTTGCTTTCTGACCTGCTACAGGTTTCTCAAGAGACAGGTCAGATGGTCTTGGTATTCCCATCTCTTTCAGAATTGTCCACAGTTTATTGTGATCCACACAGTCAAAGGTTTTGGCATAGTCAATAAAGCAGAAATAGATGTTTTTCTGGAACTCTCTTGCTTTTTCTTGATGATCCAACGGAAAGGACACTAAGAGACAGCTATACAGCCAGGGTATAATATAAATTTCCTGCTCATAGGATTTTCCCCACAAGAATACTGGAGTGGGTTGCCAGGCCCTCCTCCAAGGGATATTCCAACCCAAGGATCGAACCCACATCTCCTGTGTCTCCTGCATTGCAAGAGGAATCTTTATCACTGAGCCAGCAGGGAAGCCCATAAATTGAACTAGGATATAAAAATACAAATTAATTTCAAAGCACAGCCACAATTCATATTTTAATCTCTAATTGGCTTATTAGGGCTTGCTTGATAACTTGACCATCCATCTACCTGGACTCTGTCTTAATCTCAATGACCTGCCCCTTGACCTATTGAAGAAACTTAATCTAAATCAAGGTCTTCGTTCTACCCACTTCCCTTAAACTCAACAAAGAGAAAATGAGCATACCACATCTCCTATCTGCTTGGTCTTCAATGACACTGGCTTCTGATCCAGAACTTCACCCCCAGCTTCCATATCCTGTTTCAGATATCAGCTGGGATCCTCTTCCTTCTACTTCAAAACTCTCCACCAAACAAAAAGGTCTTCAATTCACCTTTCACATGAGCCACTAACCTGAGTTTGAATTCAGGTTTTGCCATTTGCCAGTTGAGCAGTCTCAGGCAAGACACTGAAGTTCCCTAAACCATAGATATATTTAAACATCTCCAAGCCATTTCAGTGTTCTCATTTGTAAAATGGAGATGATCGCAGTGTTGACTTGAAAAGACTGTTGTGAGGAGTAAAGAAGACAATGAAAGAGAAACTCTTAAAACTGTTCCTGATACACAGTGACACTGCATATGTCACAGGATCTGTCAAAGACAGCTGTGCAACCACAGAATGAAAGCAATGCCTAAATATCAAATAATGGTAAAAGTCTTAATTTTTAAGAAATGAGAAAGCATGAATCCCAAAATACACGTCTTGAGGTACACAGTAATGTCCTAGAAGATTGTAGAAAATATCTTAGAGATTTATAAGCACTGAAAAACACAAAACAGAAATCCTAGGGACCCCAAATGGACTTTTGATGATAATACATCAAGTTAATCTTAATTTTTTATTGGATGGATGGTTAGGGATGTGCATTTATAATTACAACAATAGCAAATACTTACTTTGCACTCACTCTGTGCCCAGGAACCATTCTAAGTACTTGGCACATTTGAGTTCAATCGATGGGAAAGCCCTATGGGGTAGGTAGAGTCAGTATCCTCAATTTACAGATGAAGATACTGAAGCACAGAAGGTTTAAGTGATTTGCTTAAGATCTTACAACCGTAGAAAGTATCTGAGCTAGGATGTGAGTGAAAGAAGTGTAGCTCCAGAGCCTATGTTCCATGCATTACACCAAATTCAGCACACATGCTGGGCTTCCGGGATGGCTCAGCAGTCAAGAATCCTCCTGCAGTGCAGGAGATGCAGGAGACACAAGCGATGTAGGTTCGACCCCTGGGTCGGGAACATCCCCTGAAGGAGGGCATGGCAACCCACTCCAGTATTTTTGCCTGGAGAATCCCATGGACAGACGAGCCTGGTGGGCTACAGTCCATAGGGTGGCAAAGAGGCAGACAAGACTGAAGTGACTGGGTGTGAGCACGAGCACACATACTACCTCTCGGCTACCACACACCCACAGCAGACATTGCTAATCAATCCCAGCATTCCTTGTCACTGCACAGAGATACAGCCTCAACAATCTTCACCAGGCAGTACTTCAGAGGGGCCACACCTACTCTGTGGCCTCGTCCTACCAGAGGACACCCTTTTGCCATTCCTGCCATTGGCATAACATGTCCAAATGCCAACAGGGTCATCAGCAAAGTCTGTTAATTTATTTTTATGAATTAGGTGGAGAGAGGGAAGCCCAAAAGTAGATTTGCAATTGGATGAACATATTTAAAAACTTCATACATCTCACTGAGGGCTCAATGCTCATCTGAGGGGATCCCTAGGAGTTACCCCAAATGACCTGTATTGTAACTGGTTCTATCCAATATGATTAATCGTGGACTTGTACAAGCACAGGATCTGAAAGATACACAACTGAGTTACAAAGGAGATCTAAGTTCAAAACCTCCCCTGAGGCTACAAATTCTAGGGTATCTGCAGGGGCCAAGTTTTCAGTCTCTAGACTAACTTCTTCTATTAAGCCTATAGCCACTCAAGCTTGTATGAGATCCTGGGTGCAGCAAAGGAGGGAGAAATCACAAAAGGAAGCAGTCAAGATGCTGGGAGGCAGGTACATTACAGTGACACCAGAGTCTCTCATCAGATGGACCCCAGGACTTAGCCACAGACCATTGGTCATATCAACTCTCTGGGGAAAGGAGCTGACCCCAGAGGATTTGGACTCTCATGAAAGATGCCCACAGCCCACTGACTCCTTCCCACGTCAGGCCAGGGTGGTCCCAGTAGGGAGCACAGTGAGCAATGTCTCTAGAGTATTGAATATAGCTCATACCATGGCCCTATCTGCACTGATGTAAGGAAGAAAGTAAGCGGATTGAATGCTGGTCAGAAGGACTGTGCCTGGGAGACAGAAATACTTTCCAGTTGCCGGCAGGAAAAGACTTCTTGCACTAAGAGTAGAACAAAGTGCTTTGATCCATCATTTTTCCTTCAGCGCAACAATGTAACAGCAATCACATTCATATGTTTGTTGACTTCTTTTCTATAAAGCAGAAAATGAGGTGTCCATAGAGACCCTGGATGAAGAATGCATAACATTTGCCAACAGATTCAGCCCTCAATTAACTGTACTGGTGGAGGGAGGCTATAAGAATCCAAAATATCTGACAATTCTAAAAAGATTCCATTTCTCTTTGGAAATGGTGCAGGACATGCAGGTAAATGGTGGGAGGTTCAGCCATACACACTGGAAACAAACTATGGATTACATATAGTGTGTATAAGCGCACTTACACTCATATCTGCACACTTACACTCAGGCACACATACGCACTGATTGAGTCCTACCTAATTCCAACAGCAACAGGGCTTCATTGGGAGGGTATTGCACTCCCTGTCACTGGAAGGTGGTAGGCAGGGATGGAAAACACTTATTGCAGATGTTGGAAGGCGATTCACAGGTCTGATGGGAGGACAGCCTTTAGGCTTCCCTCAAGCCCCTAAAAACTCTGTTTCTGGGACTTGTGCAAGTTCAGCAATAGACTGTATCCTACATCAGTGTGCTTGCACTGCGTAGTACATCAGAGAACATTCAAATATGGTCTCCTTGAACCTGAGAATTGAGTAAAATGGTCTTAAAAACAGCAGCATATTCTGTTACACTTGTCTGCAGGCTCGGTTTCTGACAGATGTTGGCAGGCTCTCAGCTACTGTAGGAAATAAGATTTTGTCAGGCAGCTGGATACACACCCCGGCTCCTACCTTAGCAAAAGCCCGCAGATACCGAAGGCCTTGCCAGAGTTCACAAGGCTGGTTAAGGGCTTCAAGGCCTTGCCAGAGTTCACAAGGCTGGTTAAGGGCTTCCTGAGCAGGAACCTTATCTTCCCTTTCCCTGCCCAATACTGCAGCTACCTCCTTGGGCTGATAAGAAAGAAGGACGTGTTTATTTACTTAACACACATACCTCTCTGCCCTTTGGTCACCAACACAAGGCAGGGCTGCTGCAAGCATGTGTTGGTGGCTCTTGGAAGGCAGATGGGAGATGTATAGGTGCCCGGTTTGCCATAAGAAAAGCAGAGAGCACAGCAGAAATGCTGACTCATTGGGATCTGGCCTCCCATTCCTCTGGGGTCATACACAACATCAGGAAACATCTATACTTCCACACCAAGAGAACTTATTACTTCCCTTTGGTAAGAACTTTCTAAATGTAATGAAGAATGACTTCCATTATGTGACACATCAAAAATATAAGTATCAAGTTCACCTTTGATGAGTACTGAATGGAGGCAGAGGATCAAGGTAAGAAAGGAAGAAAGAAAGAAGGGAAAGAAGGAAGTGTGAGGGAAGGAGGGAGGGAGGGAAGGAAGAGAAGGAAAGAAAGACAGAAAGAAAGAGGAAGGGAGGAAGAAAGAAATCCTCAACAAAGATTGCAGAGCTTAAGACACATGAGTGCTGATATTCTTCCTCCTGTTCATCACCCATGGCTGTGTCCTGCACACAGATGCCTCTTAGCCAGTGTTACCACTAGAATTGGGTAGCATCTCTGTACTGAGCAAGAACTCCTTAGGACAACTATGCTAAAAAAACCCTCAGTGAAAACACAGACTCATCATGTACCACTCAACACAAGAACCAGGTTTCTGCCCCTGGAATTACAAAGACACTCAGGATCAAAGAGTCCAAAAGTGATGAAAGATTGGAGGACAAAGCTAGGTTGGAGAGGAAAAGAAAGGCAGATATTTAGATGTCACTGAATGACCATGGTTGCTATTTGGGAAGGCTTAGTTTTATTCTTTCAATCATTCATTCAACCAACCATCCATTCATTCATCCATCCATCCATCCCTCTATCCATTTTTTCTGACATTTATTTGATACAAATTAATCAAATAGCAACATAGTGGATTTATCACTGGGCTAGGTCATAGGCATAGAGTGGTAAACAAAATAGCTCACATTCAACACATAGCTTACCATCTTGAAAAGGAGACATAAAATACTCAAAACGTCACACAAGGAGATCAGTAAAAACTGTGATAAATGCTATGACAGAAGAGTTCAAAAAGTCACAAGTGCTTATAAAAATGACCCTAATACAGTATTCAGTGATCAAAGGATTCTACAGCACATAACATTTCAGCTGAAATGTAAGGGAGTTTATTAGTCTAAGGAAGAAGAAATAGCATGTGCAAAGGCCCTGGGTGGAAATGAAGATGTCCATGGCTACACTGATTTAGAAAGTTTGAACATCTTTTGCATGATCCCGTGATGGAAAGCCCTGTGCTTGCTACGAGACAAATAAGTGGAATGTATAAAAGATACAGCTTGGATGTAAGTTCACCATAATCAGGAACCATGTTCAATTCTCCCCTATACCTCCAGCACCTAACCATAGCCTCTAGCAAGAGTCAGGCCCCAGAATGAGTTTATTACTTACTTACTCATTACTTATTGTAGGAAACAACAGTAGATCATGAGAAGGTTCATGGATAAGTTGAAACAATTGGAAGTAGTACAAAAAAGCAACAAGAGCACCCCAGAAACGGTTATGTAGCAAGACTAGAAAGCAGTCACACACACAGGGTATGGAAGGGACCAGAAAGCCACTTCTTTCTTTGGAGTGGTTGTGTAGAAACATAAGAACTATAGTGAGTGGTTTGGAGACGTAACAGAGGTCAAGTTCTGGAGAATCTTAAAATCCAGGTGAACCTAATTCACTCTGATCCCCAAAATGAGGCAGAATTGAGATATATATTTCAGGATGTATTTCCCAGACTCTGCTTGCCACCTGCATAGCAAAGCCTGGAAGCATGGTCCACTCTGAAACTTCTCTATAGAAAAGTTCAATTCAGTCTCTCAGTTGTGTCCAACTCTTTGCGACCCCATGAATCACAGCATGCCAGGCCTCCTTGTCCGTCACCAACTCCTGGAGTCTACCCAAACCCATATCTATCAAGTTGGTGATGTCATCCAGCCATCTCATCCTCTGTCATTCCCTTCTCCTTCTGCCCTCAATCCTTCCCAGCATTAGGGTCTTTTCCAAGGAGTCAACTCTTCGCATGAGGTGGCCAAAGTATTGGAGTTTCAGCTTCAACAGCAGTCCTTCCAATGAACACCCAGGACTGATCTCCTTTAGGATGGACTGGTTGGATCTCCTTGCAGTCCAAGCGACTCTCAAGAGTCTTCTCCAACACCACAGTTTAAAAGCATTAATTCTTTGGCGCTCAGCTTTCTTCACCGGTCAACTCTCTCACCCATATATGACCACTGGAAAAACCATAGCCTTGACTAGACGGACCTCTGTTGGCAAAGCAATGTCTCTGCTTTTTAATATGCTATCTAGGTTGGTCATAACTTTCCTTCCAAGGAGTGAGCATCTTTTAATTTCATGGCTGCAATCACCATCTGCAGTGATTTTGTAGCCCCCTCAAAGATAAAATCTGACACTGTTTTCACTGTTTCCCCATCTATTTGCCATGAAGTGATGGGACCAGATGCCATGATCTTAGTTTTCTGGATGTTGAGTTTTACGCCAGTTTTTTCACTCTCCTCTTTCACTTTCATCAAGAGGCTCTTAGTTCCTCTTCATTTTCTGCCATAAGGGTGGTGTCGTCTGCATATCTGAGGTTATTGATATTTCTCCCAGCAATCTTGATTCCAGCTTGTGCTTATAGAAAAAGCTCAGTGCAAAAAGCAATTTCCATTTCCATTATTTCCTCTGCCAGCCCTCCAGATACAGCACACAGCTCTCTGAAGTCAAGGAGTAGGAGAAAAGGAGGGGAAAAAAAAAAAAAAACAGCCACAGGAGAGGAGCCTAGAACCCTCAAATAAAGTCAGAAGAAAGATCACAGGAAAGAATTACCATTCCGGCATTACTCCCCAAGCCTTGGGCCAAAACAATGCTCACAAATCCTCTCCTTGGACACCCACCTGCTGGGAGTCTGAACTGTCCTTGCCCCTCACCTGTGGCTCCAGTTAAGGTGTTTGGTCATTGCAGCGCTCCTAAGAGGCTTGTTATCCATCAACAGCTGGGGAGAAATGTCCTGCCTGACACTAAATCCAACCGAAGGGCTTACACTTAGTTAAACGAATCAGCCAATAGGTAGTTATATCTCCATTTTATATAAAAATAACAAGTAAGCTAACTCCAGAGGGGTTTAGCAACTTGCTGAAGGCCAAACAGCTATTAAGTTGCAGAGCTTGATAATTTACCTCCAAGCTGTCTTTGATCTCTAGAGAAGAATACTGGCTAAACCTAGTAGATGAAAATGAACCAAATTCTCTCTCTCTCAGTGGACAGTCTTGAAGACTTCCCCTCTGATGGGTTCAGAAGTGCTGCTTGGTGATGACCCCGATGTGGCAGCATGGAGGGGTGGCGGGGAGACTCAGGAAGGAGGGGAGATATCTACACTTACGTTCATTCATGTTGTATAGCAGAAATCAACACAACATTGTAAAACAATTATCCTCCAACTAAAAATTAAAAAAAAAAGAAAGAAGAAGTGCTGCTAAAGGAGATAGAGGTGGCTGGGGAAGCTTGGAAATGGGAAGGAGAAAGAAAGAAGTGGCTGAAGGGGAGGACGGGAGTCAGGGTCGGGTCAGGGGAAGGGAGCTAAGGAGTTTGTCAGGATGACCTACCAGCGCCTGGGGCTGCAGCCACAAAGCCAGCAATTTCCTCTCCCCATCCCCTACTAAATAAAATCAATGTCTCTGCTTCCTGTCACAGTTTGCATTTTCAATCTGATTCTCAGGGAAAGCATTGGCAGGTAATCTTTATCCATTTTAAGTGTTTAACTTTTCACACAGAATACTAATGGCAAACTTGAGAAAGGAGGAACATCAACCTTGGTGCCAAGAAATTAATCTTTCAAAACAAAAGAACACATGAAATTGACCCATGCTTTCAGTACTTCGGTATTCTCTTTTCTTTGTCCTTCATTTTTAGCAGTATCTTGACAGCTGTGAGGGATTTGCCCTAAGGGGAGGAAACAAACCCAATGGAAAATGTTGCTATAGGACAAAACTCCCCTACTCAGGGTGTCTTTTTTTCTTAGAGAACCATCATTTTCTCACACAGCTTCACCTCTTGTTCTAGGCTGTCATCAACAGAAGCATCTTTTCTCTTGGAGATCCACACTCCACAAAGAAATAGCATGTTTAAGACATTTTTAGAATCGCTGTGTATGTTGTGAAGCTGAGGACAGGGGAGGTAAGTCAGCCTCCATCTCCACTTCAGTAACTCTCTTCCACACACAGCCTCCTCACAATGCCAGAAACCAACCTGTGCTTTGGTAAACGTAACTACATAATATGTATCTTTAGCCCCATTGTAGAAACAGGGGAAAGAGGGTAAGAGAATTAGGGGTCCCATAGCTGATAAGTGACAGAAGTAAACTGAAACTTCCCCCATTACTAGCAGGATCTTGTGGAGCCCTCCAAGATATAAAAGTCTTTCCTTATCTCCTGTTTCTTGTTTGTAGGAAAAAGACTTCAGACTCCTATCCCTTCCTGGGATTCCAAAGGGCAGATTCAAACAGCTCCTCATTAGGGAGGTGAGGGGATGCAGAAACAAGGGAAAAGAAATTAGGAAACAATAGCACAGCGATAAAGCAGAGTCCTAATTCCTCCACAAGGGATATATGTAATAATATATTTTTGAATTCTTCGACCAATCAGAAAAGCACACACTTTGCAGCCTGCTTCCTCCCCTAAATTCTCCCTATAAAAACTCTTCCCTGAAAACCATCAAGGAGTTTGTATCTTTTGCACAGGAGCCACACTCACGCTCCTTGCTTTGCCCTTGCAGTAAACCATTCTCTGCTCCAAGTTTTGATGTTTCTGTTTATTTGGCTTGACTGCATTGGGGCACAAAATCTCAAGTTCAACAACAACTGCACTTATCCTTGTTACGCACCTTGTAATCTCATTCTTATGGCAAACCTTGGGCTGCCTCATCCAGGTGGGTTCACAGAGCTCCAGCCCATGGGAGAACACTGATTTGAAGGTGTCTGGGGCAGTCGCGTCATCAGTGAGGGATGAGCCGACATAGCCAAGAATTCGAGCTGCAGGTGCGGTTGTGGGAGTCAATGAAAGGGGCAACACTGAGAGTGGAAACAATCAGAAGAAAGCTGGATTTGGAGAAGCGGAGGATCCTGGGAGACCTCAGGAGTCAATCTGGGAGAGCTTTAGTCTTGATGAGAAAAACCCATGGACCAGGGAAAGAAGGTGGAATTGGGAAAAGCATGAGCTCAAACAGGACCCTGAACAAATGAGGCTGAGACTCAGTGTGGCTCAAAGGAAAAGAAAGGCTGAGACCCAGAGATGTGGGGATTATCTTTTAACATCATTCAAACATTTCTTAGGTATCCATGATGTGCCAGCCACCCACAGGAAGGTCCCAGAGGTTCAGAGGTGAAGAGTACCCAGTGTTTTGAAATTTCAGAATTCACTATAAAGTCCAGTGAAGAAACGAGCACGTAGAGCAAGTTAAGTGGGGTTGTTGCAGGAAAGAAACGCAGGGTGTGAGAGGGGAGGATGGTCACCACCCAGGCCTCAGGCGAGTCCCTGGGATGAATTCAAGAGTGAGCCACAGTAAAGTGAAAGAAGGTGTATTCAGGGAGATACCCACAGCATAGACAGAGTGTGGGCCATCTCAGAGGCAAGAGGCACCAGGGTACAGGATTGTCCTATTTTTATGGGGTGGGTAATTTCAAATGCAAATGAGGGGAAGGACTATTCCAAGTATTTTGAAGCAGGAGAGGGGATTTCTAGTAATTGAGCCACTGCTCACTTTTTAGCCTTAGAACTGTCACAGTGCCGACGGGTGTGTCATTTAGCTTGCTGATGTATTTCAGTGACCACATACTGAGGCTCAAGGTCTAGTGGAAGCCCATCACCCACCGTCTTGGACCTAGGTGGCTTTAACCAGTTTATGTAATATCCTCAATGGCTGTAATTCTTTTAAAGCTGTACGCTGCCCTTTTCCTACCTCAGGGTGATGGCAGAGACTCAACTACTCTCAGAGCATAAGGAAGGGTGCCCATTGGGCCTGGGAGGGGAAGAAGTTTCAAGATTTTCCAGGTGCCAACATCTACTCCCTTCCATGAGGCAGCAGGAGGATCATGTGGAGTGTGAACCCTGGCCTCACTCCAGCAGTGCAACTTGAGTCTATGTTAAATATTTTATTTTCAATCTCCTCATCTGTAAGATGTGGATAAAATACCTCCTATCACTGAATTGTGAAAATAATGTATGTGAATACATCTACCACAAAGTAGGTATATATTAATTCCTCCCTACCAAATAATCAAGAATAATCAAGCTTATATGCCTTCGTCCAAAAGGCTAAACATGAAAACCAATGTTTTCCTAGATTTTTAAAAATAACTTTTTGAATTTCATTTTGGAAAAAATAAATCTATTTATAGACTCATTCCTTCTTTTCATCCACCTAGGTAATGTTTTCTATAGCGCCCATGATAGCTGAGCCTTCCATTTCTGTATGAGTATTTCCAAGGCTTATTATTATTTTTTAGATGAGGTTTCTATATCTTTTAGAGACTTGAGCTTGCTCCTTCAAATTGAGACTAATACGATTATCGTTAATCAACAGACTCAAAAATCAACTACGTCACACATTTTCTTCTTGGCCTGTGGCTGAGACCATTGAACTGTGTGACTATAACAAAATAAGAATACCAAGAAGGTGATGGCATTAGCAAACCAGAGCCACAGTTTATTTACTGAGTGTAGCTGCTTCCTACTGGGAGCTGGGACACCTTTACAAATACACATGATGCTATCTGAGGCTCATAACCACCCTGGCTAGGGAGATATATTTATCCCTTTTTACAGATGAAGTAACTGGCCAACAGTCATGCAGCTAAAAACAGGCAGAACCAGGATGCAAAAACAGGTCTAACATCAAAGATCACCCACTTTCCCCCAGCATTCCTGGAGCTCCTCCATCCACACAAACATTCATTCATCAGTTCTCCTTTACAAAGACTACGAAAACTGCAGACTTATTCAACCCAACATAGCTGCTATGTCTACCAGGAAGTTGGATTTCTTTCCCCCCAATTCTCATTTTCTCCAAGTTATAAACTGAAAGGAAAAAGTATCAAGTTCATAACCAGTTCAATAAAAACCACCCCAGAAATAAACGACTGTGTTTATTATCATGACCCTGCTAATACTATTGATTTTCCTCCCTGCATCATTTCCCTTTTCTTTGTTCTCTTTACAGACCACTAGCAGCCAGAAAACTCACCATTAACCCCACAGACAGCACCAATCCATCACCCCGTCAACCTCGCCCACTTTTGGGATTTAGCATAATAATTCTAGGCTGCAGCACAGCTTTTCACCTATCAGTCATCAAGGCCCCCTGTTGGAGACAATATACTCATTACAGGGAGCTCCCCAAGCTGCTGTTGGCTTGCAATCCTGGACTGAAAAGTCACCTTTAATTCTCTAATATTACTAGCAGTATATTGTATCACACTTGGCTCAGCTCTGCCTCAGCCATCTCCCCCAGACCTTAGTGGCACACACTGTGCATTGGACAGCTTCAGGTTCAAATTCCCAATTCTGTAATCATAAACAGTCCACAAGCAGAAGCTAGTTTAGGGCCTCTGCACTTACCACCTCACTGAGAAAATATGTCAAGCACAGATGCAAAGTCTATCACTGGGGAGCTGCTCTGAGCATTTCCTAACATTTATCTGAAGGAGGACGGGGCATGTGGAGGGGAGACGGGTTCCCCCTGTCTTCTGTCCTTCCCCTCCTCCCTTGCTACCCCCAATTAAGCTTCTCAATTGACCTTTTGCAGGGGAATTTCTTCACCAATGCCAGTGACTTCTCATATTTGATTCATTTCCCTCTAGTTTCAACCACTTCCCCTGAGATGGAGCTACAGGCTTTCACATCACAATCTGGACTGGATTCTAGGAGACGCCACACATAAATTGGCAATGAGTTAAATTCCAGCAAAGGAGTGATTCTGCCATACCGAATACTGGCAGTGATGGCAGGTGGACATTTGATGTTAGATGAAAGGGCATGGGACGAAAGGGCTGCCTGGGCAGTGGGTAGAGGAGGTTCTAGGGTTGAGTATTTTCAAGTAATAGGATTAGAGCAGTTTGTTTTTTCTCACCTCCCAACGAAGGGGATGCTGACAAAACCCCTCCCACTGCAGGCCTGATGGGGTTTTGTGGGAAGGCCGCACTAGCTGTACAGGGCAGACCTTCTGCTCAGGGCATTAGGAGGGCCTGCTTCCACTAAGAAGAGGGAGCTTCTCCCATCTCTTACGTTTGAAAACTCCTGCATGGTACCAACACAGACAGAAATAACCAGTTCATAGAAACACTGGTAGAACTCCTAGGCTCTTTAAGAACCTTGCTTTAAGGAAGGAACATTTACCAGGTGTTCACAGAAAGAGGGAGAACTTGACGATATATATAAGAGTTCTCTGTGAGGAAACCAGCCAGCCAGCCTGGGATGGCCTGACACAGATCAGAGGAGAGGACATCTCGGCAAAGAATGAAGGAAGAGTCAGCAGTTAGCAGATAACGATTAGGACAGAACAGACCCAGAACACAGTTAGGATCAGGAATTCAGCTCTAGCCCTAACTAAGAGAACTTTGAGCTGACAATGTAGATTTCCTATTTCATTGAGAGAATTTTCCCTTTCCTAGTCATCTTTGCGTTAGTTGTCCTTAAAGTTCAGAGATGAAAAATGCAATTCAAGTGTCAGTCGTGGGGTGCCAGAGGAGGGAAGAGGTGTAACCAGCAGCTCCAAAGCACAGTGCCTGGCTGGGAGGGCAGAGCATCACCCTGTAAGTCAGCTCTGGGCAAGGCAGCATTTGGCGCCATGAACCCATGGATGCAGAAACTGTGGCCTCCATTTTCACAGCATCCTTACCCTTCAAGGTGTCCTCAGTTAGGCTGGGGATGCTATGAGCTATAAAAATATAGAAAACAATTCACACTGCACGAACAAAATGTCAAATAAATCATGCAGGCATTCACTGCTGTTGCGTTCACAGGAAGCACAGTGGGGTCAGGGAAGACTTCAGAGAGAAGTTGGGCCTGAAAGGGCAGAGAAATCATTGGAGGCGAGCAGGCAGTCATGGGCCACATAGCTCAGGTCTACAAATGCTCCATAGTAACAGGGATGTTAATCTGCTTCACTCACTGAGGTTTTCCCTAGGGCCTAGAAGAGCACCCAGAAGAGAGTCAGTACTCAATAAATATTTATTAGGTGAATGAATGAAATAATATTTACTGAGCTCCCACTAGGTACTAGGGGTTAGGGTTGCAAGAATTAATAAGAATCTTTCACTCCAGGGGCTTTTAGTCCAGCAGAAGAGATAAAGGAGTAAGCAAATGATTCTCATTTAGAGTGTTAGGTGCTATCATGAAGCTGTGCTCAGGACACACAAACCTCCAGTCCCGGGAATATTCACCTAGTTTGTCCGTTGTCCTGTGCTGGGAATAAAAGCCATAAAGAGTCCTCCTGTTTAAACTACTGATGCAGAGCAAACCCTCTGGGGTTCCTGGGCACAAAAGCCTTTCTGTACCTCCCTATTTCTTGATTATAGGAAAAAGACCTCATTCAGCCTTGACAATCTTCCCTGAGTTCCAATGGGCAGGCTGAAACAGTTGCTCATTAGGGAAGGGAGGGGATGTGAAGACAAGGGAGGAATAGTCAAAAGAAACAATAATGAAGCCTTGGGGCAGGTCCTGGTTCCATTCCAAGGGGAAAAAAAAAACAATATCTTTGAGAAGTTGGGCTTCCCAGGTGGCGCTAGTGGTAAAGAGCCTCCTGGCAATACAGGAGACATAAGACACACGGGTTTGATCCCCAGGTTGGAAATATCCCCTGGAGGAGGGCATGGCAACCTGCTCCAGTATTATTGCCTGGAGAAGCCCTTGGACAGAGGAGCCTGATAGGCTATAGCCCATAGGGTCTCAAAGAGTCTGATAAGACAAGCAACTTAGCACACATCCAGATACTGAAACCCCCACCAGGTGGGAGAAGTTAACCATATGCTCCCCACAAGCACTCAGATCCCAAAACACTTGAAACCAGAAGGTTCATGACACTGATTCCCACTTACCTCACCACCAATCAATCAGAAGAATGTCCACAAGCTGATTAATTGAACCATTACTATGAAAGTCCTCCCCACACCCTCCAGGTTGGGACACACAGTTTTGAAGGCATTAGCCTGCTGTGGTCCCCTTCGCCTGGCAAAGCAATAAAGCTATTCTTTTCTACTTCACCCAAAACTCCGGCTATGAGATTCAATTTGGTGTTGGGGTACAGAGGCTGGATTTGTCTCTACTATGGGAGTGAGAACATAATGGGTTCGGTTCTGGTGCAATGCTCTTCGGCAGTGCAGATCAAAAGCATTAGAAAGGAAGGCCTAGCATTGGGCCCAACAGTCCTTCTAGGAATTTATCCCAGGGTGAGAAAAATTAGAGGTGTGTATATCAAATTAACTCAGAGGTTGTTAATTGCAGCAGTGTTTACAGCAAAATGAAAAGAAAGAAAAGGAGCCCAAGCGACAATATCGGTTAAACAAATTGTGGTACCGTCAGACAATGAAGTCAGACAATGAAATACAACGCAACCATTAACCACTCTGCCAGAATATCCACTGACACAGGAATATGTCTCCCGTATACACTTACTTGAAAATGTAAGATTCAAAGAAAATGCGAACTGTAAGATCTGTTTTTATTTTTACAAGTATAGGTTATCTTTGAGAAATATTTGAAAAAATATACTCAAGAAAGTTAAAGTGATTGTAAATGATGAGATTATAACAGGGTTATCCAGAGTGAATATGCATATTGTTGTATGAGGGAAATACGTTATTTTAATAGAAAACGAACAGCCCTTCCCATCCCATACACACTCACCACAAACTAAACTGGCCATCTAGCTCATGTAAAGCGAATGAAGATTCCACAGCATTCAAGGCCATTTTCCCCGGGGACAGCCCTGTGGCTGGGATCAACTGCCCCCAGCCTGCCCCAGCTTCTGGCCAATTTGTGAATACTGCACTGAACGCCATCATTTACAAGTTTTTAAAGAACTGACAACAGGCAGGTTAGATCTCTAACACTCAGACTGTCTGGACCATATCCTCTTTGCATTTGTCCTTAAAGAACTTATCCTCTTACTACTTGGAGCTCTAATGAACTCATTACAGAACAGAAGGCTCCAGAAACTCCAGAGTTTGTTTATTATTTACTGATGATCTCTGGAAAGGACATGTGAAGAAGCAAATTCTCTCTTCAGCTGCCTTGGATAATTTGACAGCAAAGAGATTACCTCCAGGAGGGCAGAGAAAAAAACAGGCCAGGGGACAATACAAAAATGAAAGCCTCTGTGCCAAATAATGACCAGAGTCCTCATCTTTCTCTTTAATATTTACTAAGAATGAACCACCCTGATGGCCTTGCTTTATGATGGAGTCATAAAGGAGCTGTTTGCCAGCAGGCCCACCCATCAGGTGGGGTGTAGGAGGCAGGCGCTGACATCCATCAGCTGCTCAAATGACATGTCACTCACATCCTGGGGCAGGCCCTTCCCTCCAAGCTATTTTTGCATTTTGATAACTCATTTTTTGCTACTCTGATGGTAGGAGCCTGACTGGGTAGCTGAAATGAGAGCTGATGACCAGAACATGAGTTTGTCAAAACTCACCCAGGCAAACTGAAGGGAGAACTTTAATTAGCGAAAATGAGTGCAAGGCAGGACATAAAACAAGTGCAGGGCAGAAGAAGCTGGTGTCCACCGAGGGATGATGACATGAACCCCCAATCCCTCTACCGACGCCAAAGCCCTTATTTGTTCACATTCCCTGTGAGTGTGAACTGGAGATGAGATGGTGGCAGACCTAAACTTCGGAGCCAGGAAGAACTGGGTTTCAGTGGACTGCCTTCCTCTCTCTGCCCTCACAACTCCAGCTCACACATAACAACTGTGTGACATCAAGTATCTTTATCTGTGAAATGGAGACACTGACACTCCCTGAGAGGAGGAGTAAGCTCCTGCCCCAGGGTCAGGAGTGATAAATAGAAGGGTGTTTCTGTTTGATATAAGAGTATTAGCCTTTAAACAGAAATCAATCATCAAAAGATAAACTGGAAAAATCACCCCCTTATTTGGAAGTTAAGACATACACTTCTAAATAACCTATGAGTCAAAAAAGAAAACACGATACAAAGGAAAGTATTCCGAATTCAGAGACATAAGAAGTACACATCAAACCATGCAGGATTCAGTGGAAGGAATATTTAGATGAAAATACACAGCCCTAAGTGAAGAAAGGACAAACATTAATACGCTAAAATACCCTTCTTCTTAAAACAGGTACAAGAGGAGTAAGAAGACAAAAAAATGATGAAAGCCACAGCTTATAAAATAATCAGCATAATGTAGAGAGGATCAAGAAAAGACGAATAAAAATGATCAACTTCTGTCTGGTGTTGCTGATAAAAAGGAGGCAGAAATAACTAGCATCAGGATACCTGTGAAGGCATTTTGCTGAGTGTGACTGCTGCTCCCAGAGTTGGCCTCAGCCTCAGGATGGTGACCATGCAGGGGAGAGACAAGACATGTTCCATAAAAAAGTACCAGGATGAGATCTGGGGCAAGTGAGGGCTCTAGGCAGGGGGTTCAGGGCAGAGAGAGCCTCTGACTGGGAAGCCAGAAAAGGGACTTCAACAGGGGTAAAAGCAGAACCTCTACTACTTCCTGCAATAAAACTACATCTCATATTGGCCACAAGTGCAGGTTTGAGAGTCAACTGGAACTGAGTCTTCATCTGCAACTAACTAGTTGTGACCGTGTGCAAATCACTTAACTGCTCTGGGCCTCTATTTCTTCATCTGTAAAATGGGAGTAATACGAGTACCTCTCTTACAAGGCTGTTGTGAGCCTTAGAAGTTGGTACAGAGAACATGCTCAGTTGCACTAAGTATTACTATCATTATTAATACTGTATTTACACCTCTATGAACAGAGCTTAATGTACCAATTTGGGCAGGGAGGCAGAACTGCATTTCTGTGGACAAACCCAGAAAACCAGGGACCACTTAGCACCCATGCCCTGAGCAGTTACCTATGAAGCACCTCCAGTGTGCCAATAACAGTTACCATTTCCACCAGGTGGTCCAGGAGCTTCCCAGAAGGGAAGAACATCTTTAGTCACCACCCAGGCCAAGGCACACTCCTAACTGGGCCTGCTGCGCAACACCCTCATACACCGAGGGTAGGGAGGCCAGGTGACAAAATCTCTCTCAGATGCTAAAGGGCCAAAGAATCAAGACAAAAATGGGTGATGAGAGCCCTGAGCAGAAGTGGGTGATTCTTTGAAATTACACATTTTACCTAAGGAAAATCAAAGGTCATATGGCAAATGAATAACAACAACAAAAAAAACCCAGCAAGTTGCAGCTTTGACCTCAGTTTTTATGCCGAGAACTTTGGGGCTGGTGTTTCCTGTGCCAAAAACAGAGGAGGATAACCTGCCTGACCAGCCACCACCGGCGGCATCACCAGCACTGGGGCCTCATGCCTGTACCTTCAGAGAGCCTCCAGAGAGCAAGGCCAGGCAGGGGTGGACTGAGTTCACAGCTTTTCAGGCAAGTTCTGCCAGACCCAGGGACCATAAATCCCAGAAATGGAAAACAGGAGTAAGAAATAAAACCCTTGGCTTCTAGTGAACAGCCAGCCACTTGCTTAGGGCCGTAAATAACCACAGTTAAACCAAGCACCCCTTGCACTTCTCAGCAGGGAAGTGCATGAAAACATCTGATGTAAAGATTTTAAATGCTTAACTGCTCTCTGCCAACATCTACTTGACCATCCAGAGATGCCTGGGCCAGATCTTTGAATTGAGCCTGGCATATCTATCCCTCCACTGCCTCAGGGGACTCCGACCAGTGGGGTGCTGGGTAGCATCATGGGTGAAGAGGAGGGGTCAATTAGGGCCTGGCAGAAGAAAGTGGGTAACGCTCAGCTGTGGGTCCAGATGCCCCAATGCCAGCTCTGGCACTCACCATTCTGCAAGCCCCAAACCAGTTGGCTGGTGAGTAAGTGGCGGAGCCCAGATCCAAGTCTGTGTTGTCCCTGTTCCAAAGCTCAGGCACAGTTTCAACATGCACATCACAGGCTCCCAGGAGAGACATCCCAGATGGTAACCGTGACTACGACTTTGGAGCTGGGACTACTACTTCTCCTCTTACCACCTTCTCCAGCAACTTCTCTGTAACTCTGAGATTTCACCACCTTACAGTGAGCCTGCTGGGTAGGAGCTCAGACTTTGGGGATTATGCATTTTCATTTTGATGGAATCTCCGAAGTCAAGGAGTCAAAGCCATGTTTGGGATCATCTGGATGGCCATCTTTTAACTGAAAACTGCCCAAAGATGCAGCCCCGTTGTTTGAGTCACAGGGTCATTGCAAATAAAGGTCAAAGGACATCATAGGAGTCTGTGGAAATAAGGATGTCAAAGTAAGTCGAAAAGAGAAAAATGGGGAAATGGAGTCCTTTTGCGTGTAGAACATGCAAAACCACAATTCACATGGGCCGCAGAAGTCTGCATGTGTGCAGGTGGACACAGCCCCGCCTCCCACTCATCAGCAGTGAGCATGGCAGTAAATGCCCCAGGAAGAATGTTTATGGTCTCAGTTCCAGTGATAATTAGATTTATTACTATTTAACACACTCAGTAAGCCAGGATGCTAACCTTATCTTCAAATAAACTGAATAGCTTCATAAGATTATCAAGGACAGCTCATTAAAACTGGCATTTGAAGGTTTTGATTAATCATGGATCTGAATAGCTTGAACTCACAAGCAAAACCAAAATATATTTATATAATTTAAAAGCCTATTTATGTAAACAGGCCTTCCTTTTATTAGTATTATTGAACTGAAAGTATAGATTTTATATATAAAACTGAATGTGTATGTATACAACCCATTGTTAATACACTCAACATTCAGTTTTAAAAAAATACAGACATCTTATAAAATTAATAAAACTCATAAACATTTTTAATTTATATGATAATAAGAACTATAAATGTATGAAGTTTATCCTTAGTTCAATGGTTCCACATTTTAGAGAAACCTCATAATTAAGGTCTGTGTAGTCAAAGTTGGGCCTTCCCTGGTAGCTCAGCAGTTAAGAATCTGCCTGCAATGCAGGAGACTCAGGTTTAATCACTGGGTCAAGAAGATACTCTGGAGGAGGGCATGGCAACCATGCCAGTACTCTTGATAGAGAATCCCACAGACAGAGGAGCCTGGCAGGCTGCAATCCGTTGAGTCACACAGAGTCCAACATGACTGAAACAATTAAAGCAGCAACAGCAGCAGCATATTCAAAGCTATGGTTTTTCCAGTAGTCATGTATGGATCTGAGAGTTGGACCATAAAGAAGGCTGAGCACCGAAGCACTGATGCTTTCGAATTGTGGTGTTGAAGAAGAATTGACAGTCCCTTGGGCTGCAAGAAAATCAAACCAGTCAGTCCTAAAGGAAATCAACCCTTAATATTCATCAGAAGGACTTGCTGAAACTGAAGCTCTAATACTTTGGCCATCTGATTGGAAGAGCCAACTTACTGGAAAAGACCATGATGCCGTGAAAGATTGAAAGCAAAAGGAGAAGGGATGGCAGAGGATGAGATGGTTAGATGGCATCACCCACTCAACAGACATGAATTTGAGCAAACTCTAGGAGATAGTGGAGGACAAAGCAGCCTGGCAGGCTACAGTCCATGGGGTCACAAAGAGTTGGACAAGCCTTAGCAACTGAACAACAACATAATAAAAATAATTAAATTCAATAGAACAAGTTTCTGAATTTACTTTTACTTTAAATGAAATGGATGCATTACTTAGTTTGAGAAACCCTGACACAATGAAACCTTAATGATGGATATTTAGGTCGTTTCTGGGTTGTTTTTTTTTTTCTGACACAAACAATGTGCAATGCATCTCCTTTTCCAAGTAGCTTTGTGTGTTTAGCAATATCTGTAGTACAAACTTCTAAATGTGGCAACGCAGGTCAAAGTGTAGATGAATTTACAATGGTCATAAGAGCAGTCAGGTTACCCTAGAGTGAGACTGCAATTGCTCTTTCCAAACTCTGTATGCAAATAATCTGTTTCCAGACACCCTTGACACTTTTTATATCTTTGCCAAGCTGCTAATCTGACAGGTAAATTAAGATACAGCACAGTTGTTGTACTTTACACATCTTCAATCAGGAGAAGAATGAGCATTTTTCCATCTGTTTATTTGAATTTTTTCATTTCTTTATTGTCTACGTAGGAATTGCCTGTTGATCATCTTTGCTAATTAGATTGTTATACTATTTTCTCATTGATTTGTTGGCACTCTTTGCTTACAACCTCTGTTGGTCATAGTGAGGATATTTTGCCTTGTTTTTCAAGTGTTTTTTGGATTTGCTCTAGTATATTTACTGGGAAGTCTTCAAAAAAATTTTTTAAATAAAATATATCAATTTACTTTCTTTTGTACCATTGTTTCCTTTTAGCGTTACTGATTATTATTATTATTATTATTATTTTTTTTGCAGAAGCTTTTTTTTTTTTTATTGTTTTTGCCATACATTGTCATGATATCACCATGGGTTTACATATGCTTCCCCTCCGGATCCTCCCTCCCTCCTCCCTCCCCCCCCGGGAAATCTTGCTGCACCAGTCCCGAGCATCAATCCTGGGCTGGCGATTGATTAGACACATGACAATTAACATGCTTCAATGCCCTTCTCCCATATCATCCCACCCTTACCCTCATCCACAAAGTCCACGAGTCTATTCTATACATCTGCGTTCCTTTTGCTGTCTCGCATGTTGGGTTCTCGTTACCGTCTTTCTAAATTCCATATATATGCGTTAATATACTGTATTGTTGTTTTTGCTTCTGGCTTACTTCACTCTGGATAATGGGCTCCAGTTTCGTCCATCTGAGTAGAATTGCTTCAAATGAATTTTTTTTTAATGCTGAGTAATATTCCATTGTGTATATGTACCACAGCTTTCTTATCCATTCATCAGTTGATGGGCATCTAGATTATTATTAAACGTTGCAGTCATCTACAATTTCTTTCATATAAGGCATAAACATATTATTGAGATTTTTTCTTTTTTCTAGATACCAAATAGTTTATTGAATAGTTCATCTTTTCCTGATGATTTTAAATGTCATTTTATCTTACACTTGATGTAAGTTCTACCAATATTTGGACCTATTTCTGCACTCTTTCATAACACTGAACATTTTTCTATTCATATGTCAATACCAAACTGATTTAAGTACTGTGTATTTATTTAAGCACTCTGAAATCTGGTAAGGCTGGTGTGCCCATATCCATCTTTCCTTATGTTTAAATAGGTATTTTTATGTATTTAATTTACTGGATCAGAAGTTTGCAAACTTTTTCTCAAACAGACAGTAAATATTTTAGGCATTTTGTGGGCCATACCATCTTTGTATAGTAACTACTCAATTCTGCCTTTCTAGCTGGAAAGCAGTCACAGGTCATACGGAAACAAGTTTTGAGTGAGGCTCTGTTCCAATAAAACTTTATTTACATAAACAACAGTGGGCTGGATTTCAGTCAACCCTGGTTTGCCAACCTCTGTCCTAAATAAACTCTTGTATCATTGTTGGAAGTTTTCCCACCTAAGCAACCAAACCAATTTTAGACTATTAGTTGGGATTGCTTAGAATTTAATGATTAACAGTGCAAGAATTTACATTTTTAAACGTTGACTCTTATCATCCAAGAACATTTTTTTCCTTTTGTTTATCTGCAGCTTCATTTTTGTTCTCATAAGACCATGAAGCTTTTCTCCTAGCTACCTCACATTTCCTTTACAGCTCCATCAGGAATTATACATCCCATCAGAACTGGTCATCATCAGAAACCGGTCATTCCATCAGGATAACTTTAAAAGGTCATATTCTAGTTAAAGTCTGCCCAGAAAGCAATGTATCACAAGGTAGCCTTCAGTTCAATAAATATGCACTGTTCCTCAGTGGAAAGAGAAATGAAACACACTGCTCCCAAATGCATTTAAAGTCCAAGTACTCAGGGGATCTGAAAGTCCACCTGGATGCATAGAAGAACAAAGAGACATAAACTCAACATACAGTACATATGGAACCAGAGGGCAGTCTACCCCATGCCAGTCACAGTACCAAGAAACTCCCAGTATCAGTTTATCTGGGCTTAACTCTGAAAGGCTTCCTTGAATCTATTTGTAAATGAAGATCCCAAGACCCAGAGAGGTTAAGTGAATTGTCTGGATTCCCAGTGCTTATAGCGAAAAGTGAAAGTTGCTTGGTTGTGTCTGACTCTTTGCGACCCCATGGACTATACAGTCCATGGAATTCTCCAGGTCAGAATACTGGACTGGGGAGCCATTCCCTTCTCAAGGGGATCTTCCCAACCCAGGGATCGAACCCAGGTCTTCCGCATTGCAGATGGATTTTTTACCAGCTGAGTCACCAAGGAAGCCCTTATAAGAGGTAGTCTAAAACAAAGGCGACCTCAGCTGCTTTCTTCCAAACTTGAGGACTACTGTCCACTTGGCTGAAATGGATCCCATAAAAACAGTGCATACAAGGACAAATACCGCCTCCTGCATAACTAAACAAGGCTGGCCCTGCTCTGAACCAGATTCTCTGCCTCACTTTAAATCATCTTCCAAGGAGTACCTGGTTGTACATGTCTGCCACTACCCTGGGCTTGAGAGTCTGAGAGAGAGAGAGCTGTGTCCACAGTGCCCAGCGCCTGGAATAGAACAGAAGTCTCATACAAATAGTGTCCAGATTGCACAGACGCAACCTCTGCCAAGAGGGCAGAGCATTCATGTCAGAGAGAGGATAACAAACATCACTAATTTTCATCCTTTTTAGTGCAGTGGTAGGATGAGGTGAAGAGACTCATTATTTCAAGAATTCCGTTTCCTGAAGCCAATGAGGCAAAGACACCAACATCAAAACAATGGAAGCAGCCCCATTTCTCCCAGGGAAATGTCCTTCCTCAAATGGCCACCCACAGGGGAGCCCTTGTGATCAGGGGGGGTGACAGCATCTGAGATCCAGGCATTTAAATGTCAGGCACACTCAAATTTACATCCATCCTTTGTACCTCTGTGTGATCATTGGGAAATCATTGAACTTTCTAAGACTCCATCTTTTCCTCTCTCAAATAAATGTGATGCCTACTTTTCCTAGACTTTCTGGAGATTCAAATAAAATCATTTGCATAACATGCTTGCCACAAAGAGGTTCTCAATGTGGTGATTTATTCCTCCAGACTGAAGCAGCATCAGCTATGTAGGACTGCAGAGACCCCAGGGACATTATCTATCTGGAATTATGGGAGGCAGATGAAGGCTGAGCATCACTCCATCAACAGAGCCAGATAACTGAGCAAGAATTTGATTAGGAGTTTGGGATATGTTAATACACACTACTATATAAAAACAGATAACTAACAAGGATCTACTGCATAGCATTAGATATAGATAATCTATAAGGGAAAAGAACCTGAAAAAAATACTTATGTATAACTGAATCACTTTGCTATACACCTGAAACTACTTCAATAAAAATAAACTAGGAAAAAAATTGACAGCTACAGGGAATGACAGCAGTCACTTGTAAAAACAAAAACCAAGAGAAATAAGGAACCCATGGCCATTCAGCCCCAACCATGTGATGACCCTGCACTGGGAGCTTTACTCAATGATCTTCAGAACCATCCTATAAGCTGACAACTAAGTCCCCAGTTTAGAGAGAAGGAGGCCAAGACCCAGTGAGCTTGTGGAGCATCACCGCGCCTGCTCTGAGCTAGTAAGACACCTTCCCATTATCCTACGCTACCCTGTTTAATCCCTCATGGAGTCACACAGGCTGGGGGTACAGGGAGAGTCAGGGGTCAAACCTCTCCTCCCTCAAGATTGATGAAATCCACTCCAGACATCTCTTGCTCTGATTAAAATAAACAGATGATAAATTTCCAAACTCCTTTATGTGGACATGTGAGTAATAGGAGTGCTGCTAACAAGTGGCCCAGGGTGGTTGTCTCTTATTCTTTCTAACAAGAGAAAGAATAGCCATGCACAGCCTACCTACTTGCCATCCTTTTCTGACTCCTATGCATCTGTGAGTGCCTGTGGGTGAAGGACAATGAATGTGATGAACTGACGCATTAGGAGAGTAGATGGAGGTCACAGTGGTCACAGATGAACATAAACCAACAACCTACAGCTTTGGCTTGACGTACCAGAAGCCTAAGTAGAGGGTTGTTTGCCGCAGGTAGCAAGAGTCTGGAAAGACTCTGTCTTGACAATCTTCAGCCTCTCCTGTTTCCTGATGGAAACATTCCTGCACCAAAGTTTTGGTGCGTTCAGCCGTATTGACTTTCCTGTCTAATCCTTCTTCCCTATCTCCTAAATCAGCCATACTTCTATGTTAATATACATCTGCTTATCTTCTTTTAAAAGATCATATCCTCCCTTAGCCTTTTCTCTCATTATGGAACAAAATTTGGTGCCTGCAAACAATACTTCAGGCATCAGAGAAAGATTAGAGAGACAGCCCTAGAAACCCATTAGGACAGAGGCTGTGTAGGCTCCTTGCAGAAGCAGAAAGTGGGAGACTGCTTTTCCAGCTCCCCCATCTGTTCATGCAGATAAACAGGCTGCTCTGGGACCCTTGACAGGTGCCGTGGAGAACAGGATGGAGCATTTTAGAAAAGATTCTTTCTGGGTTTGGGCCTATCTGCAAAATTGTTGGATGATGGAGAAGAAAAGTCAAGGATCTTAAAATCAAGGTCTAAGTCTCATCTCCAGTACTTTCTAGCTCAAAGAGCACTGGCAGGTTATTTCATTCCTCCATTGACCCATTCTGTTGAGTGGGAATAAGAATATTTGCATATCAGTTAGTGATGGTGAGTGTTGTGTAGAACAGTGAGTGTAACACGGGTGGCAAATCATGGGAACTTAAAAACCATTAAGTTGACCTATGAGGGTTAACTTTCTCCCTCCACCATGGCTGAGCAGATCATTTAAGATGAATTCTTCCATGGGATAGTAAAAGCAGTCAGTTAAGATATAGCATTCCCATACAGCATTTTGTCACTCATGTGTTTGGTGCCCCTGACTCCCAAAGCTGTATTTGCCAACATCATGCTTTATATGAATGAAGCAAAGCATGATGATGCACTTAATGGTCTCTGGGAACTGAACCTTTAAAATCCTAACATCTTCTGACCTTCTGGTTCCCAGATAGACTATAAGGAGAGTCTGGGACGCCAGTTAAGTTTAGATGGTGACTCAGAAAAAGATTTGCTTTCTGAAGCATCTCCCTCTTCCCCAAGCCCTCTTGGCATGGCCTCTCAGGATAAAATATTCAAGTCTATGGAAAGCACCTAAAAGTCCTGAAGTTATCAACACAATGGCTTTGCAGGAATCAATTTCTTGACCATGATGAGAGTAGGCCTTTCCCTCAAATTACTGTTAAAATTGTGTCAGTACAAGCATTTAAGCTTTGCAAAACCCTTTCCCATCGATAGTCACAAAACTCAGGGGTGAGGAGGCAATGAGGGCTCTCTCTCAGGATGACCATGAAGATAAGGTAGGACCCAGATGGCGAGATCTGAGCCTCAAAATTAGCACACTTTGAATGGGTCTCTAGATGCAATCTATCCAAGACCCTGACTCACCTGCCCTCACCGCCCACACACCTACCCTTGGCCTTGACCACCTGACTTCATTCTGATCTGTGCCCCTGACCATGTCCTGCCCATCCATGTCTTGCCCATCTATGCACCTGCTCCAGTAAAACCCTGACTCAGTCTGTTTTGACCCTTCTCTGAAAACTTCTGTATTTTTCTTAATAATTCATTAAACATCATTTTAAATTGCTTCTATGGCTATTAGCCAAGTTAACTTTTTGAGTGAAATCTGATTGTATACATTTTCTCAGAATGCCAAATATTTCAGAATCTTCCCAATAATTTAGCTTAGAGCTGCAGGTTTTATGACCTTCTAATTTAATCTATTCTATAATCATGGTTATATTCCATTTCTCATCTTAAATCTTCTGTATTTGCACTTGCTCTCTTATTTTATTGATTATATCTAAGAAGAGTGTGTCTGTTTTATTGGTTTCTCCAAAGAATCAGCTTCTAGATTCACTTATAAATTCTAAGGTTTTTCAATGTTTCTAATACATTCAGTGAAAGTCACTCAGTTGTGCCAGACTCTTTGCGACTCCATGAACTAAACAGTCCATGGAATTCCTCCAGGCCAGAATACTGGAGTGGGTAGCCTATCCCTTCTCCAGCAGATCTTCCCAACTCAGGAATTGAACTGGGGCCTCCTGCATTGCAGGCAGATTCTCAGTTGGTAAGCTGTGCTATCAGGGAAGCCCTGGCCCAATTCTATAATCATGGTTATATTTAATTTCTCATCTTAAATCTTCTGTATTTGTGCTTTCTCTCTTATTTTCTTGATTGTATCTAAGAAGAACATGTCTATATTATTGGTTTCTTCAAAGAATCAGCTTTTAGAGTCACTCATAAATTCTAATGTTTTTCAATTTTTCTAATACATTAATTTCTACTCTATTTATGGTTTATTGCTCCCTAATTTCCTTAGATTTCTCCTCTTGTACTAAATGCCTTACCTATTTTCATTCTTTCTTAGTTATTATTAAGCATTTAAGGCTATAGATTTGCTTTGAAGGATAGTTTTGGTCACATTCCATAAGTTTTGGTATACCGTGCTGCTCTATTAATAGCTTGTAATTGTGATTTTGATTTTCATTTGTACCCAAAAGTTGTTTAAGAAAGTTTCATTTTTTTTCTTTCCATGTGATTAGGTTGCATTTTGCTTTGATTTTCCTGGTTAATCCTGCAACATAGTACATTTTTTACAATATATCTTAGTACTACAAAGATATAGTACATTTACAATGAAATATTACTCAGCCATAAAAAGAATGAGAGATTCCCATTTACAGCTCCATCAGCAGGGAAGGCATTTTATTTCCCTTTTCAGAGAGGAATAACCGGAAGCATGGTGAGGTTAAGCAACCAGCCTGAAGCTTCTGAGATAATAAACAATAAAATCAGAAGTGATATTCAAAATGTTTTGCATAAGAAAGATAATTCCCAAAATCTTTATTCAGCAACAGGGAATGTGAACAATCATCAGTGGACTTTTTGAGGGCTGGGGAGGGATGTGAAGAATTTCCAACAGCTAGAGAGAAGGCCTTTACTAACAGGGCCTTGGGAGTCCTCCCAGAGTGCTGTGTACCTTGTTCATGCTCCATCACTGCTCAGGGTGCAAGGTGGTGTATGGTGGTGCTCCATCTTCCAGAGCAGATCCAGAGCAGCAGGAGCAAAGGCCCTGGAGAGTCTCAGTACACACATGTTCCAGATGCAAGAGTTTCAGCACCCAGAGGCCACGGCTAGACTTGTCCACACGGGGCCAGTGCCCATATCACTGCAGGTGTATTTCTGCCTAATTGTGTTTGTCATCCAATCCTCTGGAGTAGTTCTCAGCCCCCTTCACTGAAAAAGAAACTGAGGTTCAGAGAGGGAACATATCCAGGCAGGGGTGATGGTGCAGGGTGGCACTTCTTCAAAGGGTGCCCAGACATGGCAGCAGACATGGTAGTGGCCGAGATAGTCCTACTGTAGAGCAGGCTTCTGGTAGCAGTTCAGTCAGGGTTTGAACTTCTGTTTATGTATTTATCTTTTATATGATTTATTTATAACACTCCTCTCCTAAGATGAGGGAGGACTTTACCCAGCCCTAACTACAGGTTTAGGGTAACACCCAGTATGTGGCAGATGCTCAGTCAACATGGGGTTGGGAGGGTTCCATCAATCCTTTTCTCCTCTAGCTTGGGGCTCATGCTGGAAGGTCATGGCCTACTTTGGCAGAGTCTGACACCAGTGCAGTGCTACGACTGGAAGGGCCCAGAGAAACCCTGAAGTCATGTCCAACTCTGTGTGACCCCACAGACAGCATTTGTGGGTACAATTCAGGGGGTGCCTAAAACTTGAATAGGAAATATTTACATCTTTATCCTCACTAATCTCACAACAGTTCAGGATTTTCTTCATTGTGCAAGTAGGCAGCAGACCCCAGCAGTCCTAGCTGTGGACGAGGACCTGGGACTTTGTGACTAATAGAAATCACAGGTACTTGTGTGTCTCATCACAGTTATCACAGACATCTCAGAATATCATTTACATCCATTGCTACTTGAGAATTAGGATAGGTATTATAGTCACAACTAGATTTTGTCGCTAATGTGTTAATAAATAAGCATATATATTACACCATCACAATTTATAAATCTTTGATAGCTATTTCAATATTAGTTCCCTTTATAATCCAATGTATTTTACTTTACTAATTAAAAAACATGACTCTGAGAAGGGATTTATATGTTTCACCAGACTCCTCAAGAGGTCTATGGTACAAAAACATGTTTAAAAGCTCTGGCAGTATAATTATTAGAGAACTGTAAATCAAAAACACAATGAGGTATGGCCTCACACTGGGCAGAATGGCCATGATCAAGAAGTCTACAAGTAATAGATGCTGGAGAGGGTGTGGAGGGAAGGGAACCCTCCTACACTGTTAATAGACATGTAAGTTTGGAGAAAGAGAGGACAACCCACTCCAGTATTCTTGCCTAGAGAATCCTGTGGACAGAGGAGCCTGGTGGGCTGCCGTCCATGGGGTCACACAAAGTCAGACATGACTGATGCGACTTAGCATGCATGCCTGCGTTGGAGAAGGAAATGGCAACCCACTCCAGTGTTCTTGCCTGGAGAATCCCAGGGACAGAGGAGCCTGGTGGGCTGCCGTCTATGGCGTCACACAGAGTCAGACATGACTGAAGCGACTTGGCAGCAGCAGCATCAGACATGTAAGTTGGTGCAGCCACTATGGAGAACAGTATGGAGGTTCTTTAAAAAACTAAAAATAGAGTTACCATATGATCCATAAATCCAACTTCTAAGCACATACCCCCCAAAAATGAAAACTCTAATTCAAAAAGACACATGCACCCCAATGTTCAAAGCAGCATTATTTAGCCGAGACATGGAAGCAACCTAAGTGTCCATTGAAAAATCAATGCATAAACATCTAGTACATATACAATGGAATATTACTCAGCTATAAAAGAAATGAGAGATTTACATTTATAGCTGCATACCTGCAACTACCACAATATTGCATATCAACTAAAGTTCAATTTAAAAATAAAAAGAAAGCCTTGTAGATGAGGTTATAGACAAGGAAACAGGCCCAGAGAGAAGAAGTAATCCACCCGAGGTCATGGCAGAGTTGGGACCAGACACCACCTTCCAATCCTACTAGCACAGGATGCCTTTACAATGAGGGGGACCTGGGGGCAAGGGTGTAAGCACAGAGCTTAGTCCTATGATGACTTGTGACAGCTGTGGGAGGAAAGGTGAGGCTGAGCCAAGGCAGGGCAAGGGAAAAGGGAAGACTACACAGTTTGCAGTCCTGCCTGCTCAGCCAGTGAGGCCCTCAAAGCAGCAATTACAAGTATTTATTATTTGTTTTCCTGAAGTCTGCTCACATGGAACCAAGCAATAGATTAAATGATCCTTCAGTGGCCACACGAGAAGATGGTGGGGCTTGATTTGTCTTTGCAATTAAAATCCACATCACGTGCATATGTTCTTTATAACTGTATTTGAGCAGCTTAACGAAAGAATTTAATCCCTCAGTATAATACCTGGCAGGGGGTGAGGGGCATGCTTATCTATAGAGTAGGAAGTTTTCCACTTGGAGAATGCTCCTTTTCCCAGCTACCTGGGACTTGCTGAGGTTGGTAACTTAGAATCAGATAGAAGAAGGTGCTTCTCAAAGAAGAGTGTTCATGTGTTTAGAGTGGACTAGGTCAGTCATTGCACACAACATTTTGCAAATTGGGTACCTGGGACTCCCAATACACACGCACCATTCTCTTGGCTTTTCCCAAATGCTGGACTCATCTCTTGATGAGCCCTCACTTGGAATTCCTTCTCTACACTTCATCACTACCATTATTAATAATAACAACAACTATTATTGTTGTTGTTGCTGTTGTTATAGTTACATGCATGATAAGTCACTTCAGTTGTTCCAACTCTGTGTGACCCTATGGACTATAGCCCAATAGGCTCCTCTGTCCATGGGATTCTCCAGGCAAATACTACAGTGGGTTGCCATTTCCTTCTCCAGGGGATCTTCCTGACCCAGGGATCAAAACCACATCTCTTAACATCTCTTGCATTCGCAGGCGGGTTCTTTGCCACTTGTTATAATTATGGGTAGCAATTCCTACAGCTTGAGGACTGCTAATAGGCAAGAATTCTCAGTCTGTAAGGGAAGCTGATGCATACACAATCATTTATAAATACTGTGTGATCAATGTTGGGACCAGTGAGCACAGGCTTCTGGGCACTTTGGTGAATCTTGAAGAAGCATCATGCGTGCCAACGGAGTTTCAGGCAGAGAGAACAGCACATGCAAAACATGGGGCAATACACAGCATGGTCCATTCAGTCCTTGGCAGGACTTCCCATCTGCCTGGTGCAGAATAGAGCTGTGTCAAACTCCAGTAGGCCACAGCAGTCTGGATGGGATTTCTTGGAAAGGTGGGCTTCATTCAGGTCTTAGAGGTAGGGTAGTGAGAATACTCTTGGAGGGGTTTCTAGCCCAGAAGAGTGGCGCAAGGGACTTCCCACCTCCTGCTCTAGAAGAACACCTGCCCCAGATCTGGAGAGAAGCCAGGCTGGGGTGAGGGTAGCCAGGTTCCTGTGTGCAGTCCACAGCCATGGAATCCCATACCTCTTGGGCCCCCCAGGGAGATCTGGAGAGATCCACTACTTATAAATTCATGAACATCCAAAAGGGAGTGTGCAAACTGAATCTCTGCAGTGAGCTTCTCGTTCCCATGTTACAGAGCATGGGTGCTGAGTGGATTTGTGGACCTGTGTTAACAATTGACTGATGCTCCAGATAAAGGAAACTGTCCATTCACATGCATTTATCTGCCTGCCTTTTAATTCTTCTCCTTTGAAGGTTTAACTGTTGCATGGCTTACAAAATAGAATTTGATCCAGAAAAGCTCACTTTGAGAAAATGATCAGCCTTACTATTTTCATGTGAATTGAGAAGGCTGGAATCTTGGGGAAAACCTTGGGATTCCCTCAGGGAAGGCTTCTTGGCCCCCACGCAGAGTAAGGGGGTGTCTCCTCCTGTTCCCCTCTGCTCAGAGCTTCCTTTTGCCAAAGCACTAGTCTAGTGTCAGTGTCCAGTCATGGTCTGTTCCCTCCTCTGTCCTCCAGGCTGGAAATTCACTGAAAGCAGGGATCAAGGTTCATCCTTTCCAGGTTCCCTTGGCACAGATTTGGCCCCAGGAGATGCTCAGAAAATGTTGAATGAGTGACAGGATTGGCGCACCATGAAACTCAGACCCAGAACTCAGTACGTATGCCTGTGAAACCCAAATATTTCCCTGTGTTGCTCACTACTGTGGTTAACAGTTACCTGGGGCAACAACAAATCTCATTACCCACAGAGGGCAACCCACTAGCGGTGGGCTCAGACTCTAAAGGTCTCACTCTAACAGCCAGATGGGGAGCATCTCCTCTGGACCAGGCATCCTTGAGGCCCCATAACATTAGCTATCTCATCTGGCCCTGCCATTGCAAGGCTCAGTCACTCCAACAGCCAGAGCCAGGACCCCTGAGATCTAGGGTTTCCCCATGCCTGGGAAAGCCCAGGCTGCCCTTGCTGAGTTCACTTCTAAAAGGACTTTGGGGATTTTATCAAGGTAAGTCCTCAACAATTTCGCAGGTAAGCAGCCAGGCAGCCCTGGTTATAGTCCTAAAAAGTCTTCCTCTCCTGACCCAGGTTCCTCCGATCTCACACCCCACCTCCCCAGGAATGTCACACCTGACCCTCATTGCCATGTTTCTTCTCCTGCAGCTGGAGGACTAGCCTTTCAGCTTCCACAACAGTACATATATTATTCCCTCAAAGCCAGGCTATCTGCACAAATAAGGCATAATAGAAGAAAGAAGGATAACAACCCTTTATTGAGCTCTTCCTATATGTCAAGAACCTTGCCAAGTTATTTATAAACATGTTATTTAGTTCTCCTAACAGCCGTGAAGGAGTCTCATTATCCTCATTTTATGGATGAGGAGACTGAGGCTCAGCGAGATGAAGCAGTTTGTCAAAAGCCACAGAGCTGCTCGGGCAGGGCTGAGGCGCGATGCCAGCTCCTCTCAAGTTCTGCCTGTGACAATGTTATTCTTAACCCCATCATTCCGTGAAACATTTAGACCCTGAATAAGCTCTTTCTGCATTACTATGAGTCCCTAATTTTTGTTGTTTACTATTGGTGCTCTCTTTGGACATTTTGTTTTTTTAGTAAACTAAATGCTTCTGTTGCAACTTGGGAAATCACAGATTGAGGATCCAAAAAGCAGCATGGGATGGGAAGACCCAGGGCCAAGGAGCAGCCCACCCAGCTGCCTCCAAGCCAGTTCCTTCACTGCCCAGACCTCAGCCTCTTCCCTGAAAGATGGGGATGATCATATCTATCCCATCATGCTCAGAGGAGGCCACCAGGAGGACTGGACACGATGGTAAGTGTGCCACGGCTTGATACAGTCTTGAATAGGAGGCTGGGGTAGGTCACATGGTCCCCTAGGACCCTCTCACGTGGCTTTCACTTACGCCCTGCTCAGCAAGAGAACGCCTGTGTCCCAGCTCCTGGTACATCACCATCAGCCATCTATTCAGTATTGAGCACACTTTTTGGACACACATCTGGGTCCCAGGCATGGTTTCAGGCCCTAGGGAGACAGCAGTGCCATGAGCACTGGAACCCTGCCCACATGGAGCTGCTGGCATCCAAGGATGAGAGACCAGACTCCCTGGGCTCTCTTTATGGCTGGTCCAGGTATCCGGTGCTTCTCTGTCCACTTGATGCTTGCCTGCACAAGTCTAAGGGAGGAGCCAGTATCACAACTAAGGCAACTGAGGTATGGAAGGTTAGGTAAGCTGCCCCAAGTCGCAGGGGTGGAAAGCAGCAGAACTTAGTTGGAACTTGGCGGCCTGGCCCCAGAGCTCACACACCACCATCACTCCATGCTTCTGCTTTTCCTCTGACACCAAAGCCTTTCACCTTGCCCTCCACAGCTTGTCCAGTCTTCTCCAGCTCTCCTTTCTGGTAGCCTCCTCTCCCTGGCCCAGGCCCTTGTCTGTCCTTCAAGAAGCACAGCAACCTCCCTCTGGCCTCTCTGCGTCTTCCAGCCTCTGCCCAGCTCCCATTCTCTCGCCTCTACCCCATCCTGCATCCTACCCCAGCTGAGTCCCAAGAAGTCCAGGTGTGGAACCATGGCCTCAAGGCCCACCAAGGTCTGCTGAAACATGCATTTTTTTTTCTTCTTCTTTTTCTTTCTTTCTTTTTGATATGGGCCATTTTTAAAGTCTTTATGGAATTTGTTATAATATTGCTTCTGTTTTATGTTTTGGTTTCTTGGCCTTGAGGCATACAGGACCTTAGCTCCCCCACCAGAAACCTAATCTGCACCCTCCTGCACTGGAAGGCCAAGTTTTAACCACTGGACCACCAGGGAAGTCCCTAACATGCATTTCTGCATTTTTCTTCCTGCTCCCCAAATGTTCAGTTCACAAAAACTGCCCTCCAGGCCAAAGAGCCTAAACATTAGGGGAATTGCTGGCCTTCTTGTGAAGATAACCACAAGTTACAGCATCCTTCCCCAGGAGAATAAACATGTGTGAACGTTTCTTGAAATTTGCACCTGTCTTCTGCACAGTCACAATGCTTCCACGAAGACCTTGGTGATAGACACTCGAATCTTAATACTTACTAGGAACACCTCTACTCCTTAAACGTGCGTCTTTCCATCTCCCTTTCAACATCTTCTCTCATCCAAGATGCTTCCTCCATCCTCTCTTCCATCTAATGAAATCCTCATGACCCATCAAAATCCAGCTCCATTGTCACTAGGCCTCGTGAGTGCGCTTCCTTGATGCTTTCACCACCAACTGCCCTCGTGGGATTTCAGTGATCCCTGCCTGGAATTGGGGACCACACCTCATTTCCACCTACTTAAACGGACCCCTCTAGGGCAAGGAGGCTGGCTTAGCTGCCTCACAATCTTTCACCTCGTGCAGCACAGAGCTCTTGTAAACAGCAGGTATATAGCGTCCATTTTTTGAAAAATTAAAAACTGAAAGCAGCCATCCTCATTTTCAAATAGAAGATTCTAGAATGCTAATGAAATGGATGTTTCATTATCTGTGTCTCACTAATAAGGCTCTGCAGAGAGTGGGTTTTGGGAAAATTTCACCAGATATAAGCCTAGGAAAATGATCTCTTGCCTTTGTTAGAAATATAAACATTTCATACCCACTTGTTACTGCAGTTCTTGAATTCCTATTTAAATCTCCATGTCTTTAGTAATGGTAACCTAGTTTATAGGAATCTATGGCTTCCAAAGAAGGTCAGATCCTGATTAATTAGTTGTGATCCACATTTTGTATCTGATAATTAGCTTACAGCTGCAGTGAAAATCGGGCCCTACATTTTTGGAAGGTGGAATATTTTAAGAAAGCAAGATATTCTTTGTATGTTCTGATCTCTGCTTTGTTAAAAGGCTGTTAAAGAGAGAACTATAACATAGGGGGGAAATGAATACATTTGCTCTCAAGATGCAATTAAAACAGAATGCAAATATGACTAATGAGACAATTAACTTTTCTAGAAATATTATGCAAGAGTATCAACTCCTGGGATGTAACATTTCTATGCTAAAAAATTCAGTTTGATGGCATCAGTGGCCAAAGGGATCTGGGAAGAAAAGGCATTGCTGCTGTCAGGGAAGGCTGAGGAGGGCATGAAAAGTGCCTATTTCTTTCTAACTTGATCTGCTCAGCTATGGAACAGATGCTGCTGCAAATGCTCCCATGTGGCTCCTACATGTGGGCTGCTTCCAGCAATTCTTTTCAACATGGCACCATGAGAATGGCATTAATTCAGGAGTCAGGAGCCCTTAGCTCACATATCAGCACCACCAGCTACAGCTAAGTGACCTTGGATGGTCCATATTATGCTTGTGGGCCTCAATTTCTTCCTCTGTGAAATGGAGACACCTGTCTCATGAGTTATGAGGCTCCATGAGCCAGTGCATATAAAGTGCATGCTTCAGAGATGAGCAGGCCGGTGGGTCCTAGGGAAATTGTTGTGGAAGCTGCAGAGTTGGAGGGCAGGGCATGGAAACTCCTTGTTCCAAGAGGAGGTTCTGGCATGAGTGGGGATTCTAGGAAGGAGGATTCAAGAGTCAGGATCTTAGGCTCTACCCTATGTTTCAAGTTCTAACCAAGTGATCTTAGGCTTTGGTGTCATGCTTTCAACATCCATAAAACAGCAGCACTTCCCCAAGTGATTTCCAAGGCACTGTCCTAAGAACCCAGCCCTGTTCAAGGCTACACAATAGTTCATATTTTTTTACAAATAGTTCATTACTAACCAGCCTGAATTTCTCCAAATATGACTCATTCGCCACTTATATGGGTTTCGGTCCACAGCTTACTTGCCTGTAATTACACTGCAATTAAATAGTCCTATTTGCAGCTCTTAAGGGCCTCGAAGTTCTGCAAACTTTCCCCATTTAGAAGTGGCATTCTATCTTTTCAACCCATGTCTGTGAGCATTGACTTGACCCACTATGTTCCATGAATCAGGTTGGAGTGGAGCTGCCCTCAGGAAGACTACCATGCAGGAGGGTGGGGCTGACAGGGCAGAGACAGACAAGGCCAACCCCGTGGGGCATGGTCTACAACAGAGAATGCATAGGGGCTCTGCAGGCAGAGAGGTGCTTGGCAGGGTTAGGAAAGGCTTCCTGGAAGAGGTGATACTCTAACTGAGCCTTGGCCATCCAACTAGATATTCATCAACCCAGCAGTCTACAACTAATTATTGAGCAACTACTGTATACAAAGCATTTTTCTCGATGCCAGCACTCTAATGCTGAATATTACCATGTCACTCCCTACCTCAAGAATGCACAACACTGGGAGTACATCCAGAGAAAACTCTAATTTGAAAAGACATGTGCAACCCTAGGTTCACTGCAGCACTGTTTGCAACAGCCAAGACATGGAAACAACCTAAATGCCCGTCGACAGGTGAATGGATAAAGATGTGGCATCAGTTCAGTTCAGTCTCTCAGTCATGTCCGACTCTTTGTGACCCCATGGACTGAAGCATGCCAGGCCTCCCTGTCCATCACCAACTCCTGGAGTTTACTCAAACTCGTGTCCATTGAGTCGGTGATGCCATCCAACCATCTCATCCTCTGTTGTCCCCTTCTCCTCTCACCTTCAACCTTTCCCAGCATCAGGGTCTTTTCAAAAGAGTCAGCTCTTCACATCAGGTGGCCAAAGTATTGGAGTTTCAGCTTCAGCATCAGTCCTTCCAATAAATATTCAGGACTGATCTCCTTCAGGATGGACTGGCTGTATCTCCCTGCAGTTCAAGGGATCCTCAAGTGTCTTCTCCAACACCACAGTTCAAAAGCATCAATTCTTCGGTGCTCAGCTTTCTTTATAGTCCAACTCTCACATCCATACATGACTACTGGAAGAACCATAGCCTTGACTATATGGACCTTTGTAGACAAAGTAATGTCTCTGCTTTTTAATATGCTGTCTAGGATGGTCATAACTTTCCTTCCAAGGAGTAAGTGTCTTTTAATTTCATGGCTGCAATCACCATCTGCTGTGATTTTGGAGCCTAAAAAAATAAAGTCTGTCACTGTTTCTACTGTTTGCCCATCTATTTCCCATGAAGTAATGGGACCAGATGCCATGATCTTAGTTTTCTGAATGTTGAGATTTAAGCCAACTTTTTCACTCTCCTCTTTCACTTTCATCAAGTGGCTCTTTAGTTCTTCTTCACTTTCTGCCATAAGGGTGGTGTCATCTGCATATCTGAGGTTATCGATATCTCTTCCAGCAATCTTGATTCCAGCTTGTGCTTCATCCAGACCAGCGTTTCTCATGATGTACTCAGCATATAATTTAAATAAGCAGGGTGACAATATACAGCCTTGACGTACTCCTTTTCCTATTTGGAACCAGTCTGTTGTTCCATGTCCAGTTCTAATTGTTGCTTCCTGACCTGCACACAGATTTCTCAAAAGGCAGGTCAGGTGGTCTGGTATTCCCATCTTTTTCAGAATTTTCCAGTTTATTGTGATCCACATAGTCAAAGGCTTTGGCATAGTCAATAAAGCAGAAATAGATGTTTTTCTGGAACTCTTTAGCTTTTACGATGATCCAGCAGATGTTGGCAATTTGATCTCTGGTTCCTCTGCCTTTTCTAAATCCAGCTTGAACATCTGGAAGTTCATGGTTCACATATTGTTGAAGCCTCGCCTGGAGAATTTTGAGCAATACTTTGCTAGTGTGTGAGATGAGTGCAATTGTACAGTAGTTTGTGCATTCTTTGGCATTGCCTTTCTTAGGGATTGGAATGAAAACTGACCTTTTCCAGTCCTGTGGCCACTGCTGAGTTTTCCAAATTGGCTGGCATATTGAGTGCAGCACTTACACAGCATCATCTTTTAGGATCTGAAATAGCTCAACTGGAATTTCATCACCTCCACTAGCTTTGTTCATAGTGATGCTTCCTAAGGCCCACTTGACTTCACATTCCAGGATGTCTGGCTCTAGGTGAGTGATCACACCATTGTGATTACTGGGTCATGGAGATCTTTTTCGCACAGGTCTTCTGTGTATTCTTGCCACCTCTTCTTAATATCTTCTGCTTCTGTTTAGGTACATACCATTTCTGTCCTTTATTGAGCCCATGTTTGCATGAAATGTTCCCTTTGTATCTCTCATTTTCTTGAAGAAATCTCTAGTCTTTCTCATTCTACTGTTTTCCTGTATTTCTTTGCACTGATCATTGAGGAAGGCTTTCTTATCTCTCCTTGCTATTCTTTGGAACTCTGCATTCAAATGGGTATATTTTTCCTTTTGTCCTTTGCTTTTGGCTTCTCTTCTTTTCACAACTATTTGTAAGGCCTCCTCAGATAGCCATTTTGCTTTTTTGTTTTTCTTTTTCTTGGGGATGGTCTTGCTCCCTGTCTCCTGTACAATGTCATGAACCTCTTGTGCATAGTTCATCAGGCACTCTATCAGATCTATCTATCTCTCTCTCTATATATATATATGCAATAAAATATTGCTGAGCCATAAAAAAGAATGAATAATGCCATTTGTAGCAACATGAATGGACTGAGAAATCATCATACTAAATGAAGACAGCCAGAGAAAGATAAATACCTTCTGATATCATTTGTGTGTAGAATCTAAAATATGACATAAATGAACTTATTTACGAAACAGACAACAGACTCACAGACACAGATAACAAACTTATGGTTACAAAAAGGAAAAGGGGGTGTTGCTGTTCAGTCGCTAAGTCATGTTTGACTTTTCTGCAACCCCGTGGACTGTAGCCCACTAGGCTCCTCTGTCCATGGGATTTCCCAGGCAAAAATACTGGAGTGGGTTGCCATTTCTGTCTGCAGTTTATGTTTTCTAAGGTATCAAAAGGAAAAAGGCATCATTTACTGAGCATCTACTATGTGTCAGGTACTATACTAGATATTTTTGTTTTGGCATTCATTTTAACCTTCCCCCTTAAATGCCTGCAGGCAAGCATTTTTATTTCCTCATTGCAAATACAGAAACCAAGGCTTAGTGGGTAGGTTAACCTGCCCAGGTTCTCACCACTAGTAAGAAGCAATACAGGATTTAAACACAGCTGTGTGTTTCTGAGATCTAAGCTCCTCTGCCTCCAGCAAGACTTTACTCATGAACACATACATTTTTCTACTTCCAAAGTCCTGCTTAAATGCTACAATCTGAAAAGATACATAGAACTTGTTTGCTGTGTGATGGTGGCTCAAAATCGGGTGAAAACCCAGGGCTTCCTCAAGGGAGAGGAAGACCTCTCTGAGCCAGGGTTTAAGCAAACACGATAAGAAAGAATAAGAAAATGGTTTCTGGACACTGCCATCAATCTCTGGGAAGCCTGAGATAGCAGGCATCAGGTGATGAAGTAGAATGAAATCTGAGAGGAAAAAAAAAAGATGAAAATGGAGGTTTACACATCACTGCACTGCCTTCCTATCTAGAGGGAAAATCCGACATTAATAAAACAGAAAACCTTCAACAAAATCAAAGCCAATTTTTCTGTCAAGTTCGGAAACAACAGTCCATAAGCTTACAGGCATTTCCCACGTGTGTACCAGAAATAGCCAGGTTTCTAAGAAGTTGAGTGGAAATCAAATATGGGGTGAGCTTAGTCCCTGATACTCAAGAATTCTGTGGCTCAGGCTCTGCCAATAAATTTGTCCATGATGAACATGCGTGCATGCGTGCGCACACACACAGTGTTCAGGGTCTCCTACAGACTGACCCATGAGGGCGTGCACTCGGTCACTGAGTCACGTCCAACTACTTGAAACCCCGTGGACTATAACCACCGGTCTCCTCTGTCCCTGGGACTCTCCAGGCAAGAATGCTGGAGCAGGTTGCCATTTCCTACTCCAGGGGATCTTTCCGACCCCAGTCTTGCATCTCCCTCATCTCCTGCATTGGGAAGCGGTTCTTTACCACTAGGGCCACCTGGGAATATCCACTCTTTTAGATTATTTTCCCATTACAGAGTAAGACTAGAGTTCCCTGTGCTGTACAGCAGGTAGGTCCTTATTAGTTAACCTTTTACGTACAGTAATGTGTAAATGTCAATCCCAATATCCCAATTTATCCCTCTCCACTCCTTACCCTTTGGTAACCATAATTTATTTTCTACATAAAGGCCCTGCTTACGCTCCACTCCTCTAGGAAGCCTTCGCTGACTATATGCGTCCCCAGGGATCTCTCCCTCCCGTGAGCACGATGGTACCGTTGGTTACCACCCGCCCCTTGTGGTCACTCACCACCCTGTCCTGTGTTCTGCGAATTTCCAGCCAGAGAACCAACTGTGGCCATCCACTGGGATCAGTCTCAAGCCTCCTTCTGAGCAGATAGTTAGAACACCTGTGTCTGCAGAGAAGGCATTCATTCACCCAAGACGGGTTTCCATGATGGAGATGTTCCTCACGTTCATTAACTCTGACTATGTCCAAGCACGTTAAAGCAATCATCTCACCCTGTTCTACCACATCCCTCTGAGAGAAGTATTGTTGAATCCATTTCACAGATGAAGAAACTGAGGCACATGGAGATGAGCTAGTTGTTTGCCCAAAGCTGCAAGGCTATGAAGGACAGGAATTGAGGCAGAACCATGAGGAGTAAGGGGAAGAGAGATGGGCCATGATGAATGGGGCAGACGGAGGCAGAGGGTCAGACAGGAGGAAGGACTCCTGGACCCTGTGGAGTCCCTGTTATGAGCAGCTCTCAGAAAGCCCCTTCCCTTTGGGCTCCCTGCCACATTAGAGGTGTCTAGTGTTCTTGGCACTGGCTCACACTTATGCTTATCATACCCAGAGAAAGCCAGTGAGAGAGTAACCATGGCCCTGACCTCTGTCCCTACCCAGCTGAGCAGCCAATTTATCCTCGATACAATCCAGTAACTCTAGAGAATCAGAATCGGAACTAGATTGCTTTCCTCTAATAAAAGTTAGAGTGCATACAAATTCAATTACATCACCATGTGCACCAATGGTGGCTGAGGGGCCAAGGTCCTTACACACATCCATCACCGGGGTGCAGAGAGTCAGGGACGTGAAATTCTCCTACCCAGGGCCCAGAGGATGGCAGAGGCACAGCGAGGGCACAGCGGTGCTGTTGATGGGGAGGGTCAGCCTCTGGAGCAGGGCCTGCTGTGTTCAATGTTCATCTTCCCTGCACCCAGGGGTATCAGGGTGCCCATGTGGATATACTGGGAGACCTGCCTACGAGCCCCACCCCTAGGAGGGGTCAGTGCTCACTCTTGCAGGCCCATGGTTGGCTGTGCTTTCCTGGTAGCAGCTATGTCTGTCCCTACCACACAGCCTGGAGGTGGGGGGCAGAAATGAGGGGCTGTGCCCACACCCAGGGCATGCTATTTTTATCTTCCCCATATCCTGCAGCAGAGAAAGAAAGTGAGCTCAGAGAGGTCACATGTCTTAGACCATACAGCCTACGCATTGACAAGCTGGGTTTGGAACCCAGGTTTGCTAGGCTCCAAGTCCATGTCAAGGATCTTCCAAGCAGGAGAAGGGAAAGGCGACACTTTCAAAGAGAAGTTCAGGAAGGCCAATGCTTCCCTTAGGGGATGTTTCCAAATCCACTTCATGGTGGTGGGAGACACAACTGGCTAGAAATAAATATTTCAAACAAGTGCATCCCTTTCCACTCTCCCCCACACTGGGAATCTTATGATCTGGTAAGTCAAGTAAACACAGACTAAAAGACTAAATCTAGAATGGGATGGGGAGCAGGTTTGGCTCCTGTGATAATCTGACACCAGAAATATTTGAAGAAAATACACCCATTGCACAGGCACAACCAGTCAGGCCTGAAGAGGGACAGACAGACTTCAGTTATCTGTCCACCAAATATCATTTGACCTCAAGCAAATCCTCTAAACTCTCAGAACCTGTCTCCACTAAGGTAGTAGTTCTACCATGTGGTCCCCAGACAAGCAGCCTCAGCTTTGCCTGGAACTTTAGAGAAATTCTCAGTCTCCTTCTCAGATCTACTGAACCAGCAACTCTCGGGATGGGGCCCTGCAATACAGGTTTCCAAGCCCTGCAGGGGTTTCTGACGCAGCTCAAGAGCATCCCTGCTTGAAGACAGTGATCCTCATGCTGGGTACACACTAGAGACACCTGGGGAGTGTCTACAACAGTCCCAGAACCCAAGTCACCCTCCAGCCAATGACATCACCATCTCTGAAGTAAATGAGGTGAGACCTGGGCCTCAACACTCTCAAAGCTTTTCAGGTTATGCCAGGTGTACTGTTCTCTGGAAATGATCACATGGTCCTTGCAGGAAGGCAGCGCCACGTCTAAGAGTACAGATGGAGAACACAAGTGTGAACTAAGCCCTCTAATGGCCCCTGCAGCCCACAGACAGCTCACTGCTCCTCCCTCTCCCCTGCCTGTTGGTCAGGACCCAGCAACTGTGCAGGTGGGGCACGGATGAATGATGAGAGCGCTTTTAGGAAGAGTTCCAGGGGCCATGCCAAGGATGGATCAGACACTGACCAAAGGCAGGAAGGGTTTTCAACTCTGATTGTAATGGGGCTTAATAAAAGCCTGTAGTGTTGACCTCCCAGGTGGCACATTGGTTAAGAATCCACCTGCCAATGGAGGAGACACAAGAGATGCATATTTGATCACTGGGTCAGGAAGATCTCCTGGAGGCGGAAATGGCAACCCATTCCAGTACTCTTGCCTGGAAAATTCCATGGACAGAGGAGCCTGGCTGGCTGCAGTTCATGGGGTTGCAAAGAGTCGGACATGGCTGAGCACACAGCACATAAAAGTTTGTGATATTTTATCAGGTCCAGTCGTTTTCCATTCATCAGAAAAAGTCCTGAAGGTCTGCAAACTGCAGAGGCCCTAAGATTGATGGCTTTTCTTGACAGCCTCTCTCTGGAGCAATTTGCCATTTAAAGCCCAGTTCTACTGAAGACCTTGAAACTGTTCATACCATCAGCTGGGCCTGGACTTTGAATGAGGATTAGATGCTGTGTTTCCTGCCTCCCTTGGCCTTGGGTCCTAGCCAGGGAGTGCCAAAGCCTGTGTGAAATCCAAGACAGTCTCTAAAGGCCTCTCTGTATGGATTTTTCTTGTGATTGGTCCAGTGCTGTTTCTTTCTTTGATGTTACTGAACCTCTGTATCCCTGTTCACCATGATTGATCTTCAGTCCCCCCAACAAGAGTAGGGATAAGGATGATAAGGAAGCAGCCACCCACTGTCGGGCTCTCATCTGAACAGAAGTACTACGGGAGCTGGTGACTCCCCTCTCCTGCCCACAGACCCATTCTCCACCTCTCCTTCATGTCCGGGAGGCTGATGTCTATGGTTTGATTCATCCATGCCCCTGGTTCCCTTTGTCTGGTTGGGTTTAACCAGAGGGAGGGGCCAGGAGAATTGAGAAATGGCAACAGGAGTGAGCACAGGGGTGTTCGTTTCTCTGTCCCTTTGCTGGTCCCAGTGTGGTCCCTGCTCCTTTGCAGAGGGCCTCAGCTGCTCAGGGCTGGCCTGTCTCAACAGTCACAGCTCTGGGCAGGGCCTGGTAACCACTGCTGCTAACCGCTCTCCCCAGACCCCTCCAGCTGGGGTGCTATGGCTGCCATGTTGCCAGGCCTGGGTGCTTCGTCCTTCCTCGGTAGTGACACCCTTTAACACTGCTCCCACTTAGGAACCACGTGAAACTGCTGGGTCTGTAGGTCAGAAATGGCCAAATCACTGGCGATTCCATATGGCTCCTGTAGTAAAGAATCCTTTCCTTAACTCTTTTCAGCTAATCCCTCAAGTGGGTCTCCGTGTCCTACTCAACCCACATTTCAAGTCTGGAAGATACCATTTGCCTCCATGCACCAGTGAAAACAGAGGCACAAAGGCCTTTGCTGACTCATCCCAGGTCATCTAGTCGGGACTTCACTGTCTGTCAGTCACTGGGCTAACAGTGCACACAGATGATCTCATTTAATCCTCAAAACTGAGGTCAAGACTGGTATCCTCCCCCTTTGACCGATGGGGACATGGAGGCCTGCGTAAGTTAAGAGCGGGTAACTTCTTCCGGTCAAACTCAGCCAGAACCCAGAGGGAAGGGCACTTGGAGGAACAACCTCCAGAGGTCGGTCCCCCAGGGCTCGGGATGGAACAAAGACAGTGGAGACGGGCCTGAAGGGACAGGAAGGGGCTAACACGCTCCGGCGCTTTGAGTTCAGATAGAAGGAGAAAGCTTGTGGGCCCAGCTCTGGGCGGTCGCCTTACCACAGACCCTTAATCACAGCCCGGCTATAACCTTCAAGCCTGTGCTGCTCCTGCTGTTCATTCTTTTGCACTGAACTACCTTCCACTCTCTCCTTTCTGCCTGCTCCCTGCCACCAGAGGCCCCTGACATATTTAGTACAAGACTCAGTATGTAATGCAGCTTTAGCAGGTGACTGCACCACAGGTGAGAGTTTGAACCTGGAGAATGCCAAGCGGGTGGTTCACCACCCCAGGGTCACTACTATCACCTCTGTCTTGAGACTCTGAGCTGGGGCACAGCCTGCCTGCCTTCCCAAGACCTTTTTCTTTTTTTGGTCTCACTGTGCAGCACGTGGAATCTTTGTTACCCATCCAGGCATTGAAACCGTGTCCTTTGCATTGTGAACATGGAGTCTAAACCACTGGACTGCCAGGGAAGTCCCCTATGACCCTTTAAGTTCACATCTAACCCCTGGGATCCCACTGGGCTAGATGCATTCAACACCTAGATCCCGATGCAATTCCGATGCAATTGATAGGAAGCTTTGGAGTCATGGAGACCACGGCCCAGGGTTCTCTTAGCTCTGTGACCTGGACCCCTCACCTGGCTCCCAACACACAGCATCCACCCCTTCAGGGAGGTAAGGTGCTCCCCTCAGAGAGACTGAAACAATGAAATCAGATAGCAAAGGTAAAACATGTAGTCCCTACGAGCATTTGATAAAGGGCTGGTTTTGGTCTCTCGTTCTGGAAATAATCATTCTATTCTGGAGATTATAATTGATGGTTTAAAAAGAGAGGCTAAAACTGTTTATCACACATTGATTTTTATGCAACTGGGATTAGAAAATTTGCCTTAAAAGATGGTTTTTCTTGGTTTTACGAACTTTCAGGATTTCCTTGGCAACAGCCTTTAGGAAGACAAAGAAGTCAGTCGAAGGCCACCCAGAGAGGGGTGAGTTGAAGGCAGTTTATTCCTCTTCAGAGCTGGCCCTCTGCTGGGCCTGCTGGTCACTGTGTCCTCCGTGGAGATGCCCTCTGTGCCTCCCTGCTCCCCACGTTTCCAAGTCCCTTTGATTGTTTCTCTGGCTCAAACTCAAGTTCTAGCCGGTACCACCTGTCTGGGCTTTCCCAAGAGATGGGGAAGTGCTAGCCAGAGAGGTACAGCTGGTCAAGCTAGGAGGAAACAGAGACATAAAATAGGTGGGGCCAGAGACCAGGAGATGAGTATCCGGGAGAGCTGGAGTGGTGGGCAGGAGCTCAGTCTGGTCATTGTCCCCAGGCTGGCGGAGCTGAGGCCGCTGGAGGGCGGTGCCCCAGCACGAGTGGATGCTAAGTTCGCCAGCACCCTCTCCAACCTGCACTGGGCCTTAAACACAGGACCACCCCCAGAAGAGGGGCTCACATGGCTCCACTAATGGGACAGAAGCCCAGTGGAGCAGAGGGAAGGATCCAGAGCCCAGTGTCCCCCTTCCCAAGTCCACAGCCAGCTCCGCTACTCCCTAGCTGTGTGATCTGGGGCAATCTACTTAACCTCTCTTTGTCTGTTTCCTTATTTGTACAGTGAGGAGGGTCAGGAGAGTATCTATCTGTGAGGGTTGTCTTGAGAAATAAGCTAATATATGAGAAGCACGTGCAACAGTGCCTGCTCCTGTGAGTGCTACTTCGGGTTGGTCGCCGTTCCTGTTAGCAGGACACTAGCCAAGTCTGAGGCCATTCTGTGTGGAGCTTGAGGAGGCCTTCGAGCTCACCGCAGATCGCCCGTGGGTTGTGGGCATGACGCCGGAAATTCCACTGCAGATCACTCACGCTTGGATGTCTTCGTTCACTTATCATTTAACTCTGAACTAAGCCGTGTTTCCCAAAGCAATTTCCATGTACAACCATGGCATACAAGCTGACAGCAGGGGTTACCCTGGAGAGTGTTATTTTAATTTTAAAGGCTATGTATATTTTAATTTCCTTATATCAATATTAAGGCAAGCCCTATCAACTTTCCTTTAAATAAATAATGCTAATATTTCAGACAAATGTGTGTCCCTTTAGATCATGATTCTTACTTTATTCCCTCCCCACTCCTGTGCAGTCACCATGGGAACAATATTCTTCTGGTCAATTTTTTATACTTTATACTTAATAGCCATGCTTTTCTTTATTTCCTTGTAACTTTATTTAAGGCAAGCAATAACCATTTTCCATTTATAGAGGTGACACAGTTTCCTTCTTAAATTAATTTCCATAAGAAGCAAACTTGTTAACAGAAAATATTATGAAATGAAAAGTACAAGTGGAATACTATATGGCAGTTAGAAAGAAGGAACTATGAATCTATATATCAACAGAGAGAGTTAGGCTAAAATGAAAAGAATGTTATAGACTCAATATACACTTTGTGGCATCATTTTAAAAAAACTTGAAATATACCCTAAAGATGACTACTGATATTTTTCATGACTACATGTATGTAACTGAGTAGACACAAAACTAACAGGGTGATGTTTCCCACAGAAAGGGAAAGAGAGGGAGGAGTCTGGCCAAGACTGATGCTCAAAGGGGATATGAATTACTCAGAGTTTTAAATCCTTTTTTTTTTTAATTCAGGAGAGACAAAGTGACTTGAAGGAAATATGAGATGATGCAGCAATCTGAATGGAAGCAATATAGACATTTACCAAATATTCTTGCCTTCTCCTTTACTTTATAAATTTCTCTATATAAATAACATAGAAGGTAGGCAGATGTGAAAAAAAATCACTCAGAAGGGACAGCTGGAGGGGGCAGCACAAAGGGTGGCTGGTTGCTAAGCATGCAGAAATGACAGATGAGTCCTAGCTGTTACAGTGTCCTCCTTGAGTGGTAGATGCAGAAAGGAAACTGTCTCAGAACTGTATCAGAGACGAGCCAGGAAAGGCTTCCTGGAGGAGGTGACAGCAGAGCTATCATTAAGAATTGCAGCTGGGACCCATGGACCGGTGAACAGATAAATAAAAGGTGATATATCTACACAAGGGGATGTTACTTGGCAATAAAAGGAATAAAGTCCTCAGACATCCCACAACACAGATGAACCTGAATGATGCTGTGCTAAATAAAAGACACAGACACAAAAAGCCATAGACGGCATAATTCAGTTTTTATGAAATAGCCGAAATAGGCAAATCCACAAAGAAAGAAAGTGGATTAGTGTTTGCAGGGGGTGGGGGCTGGGGAAGTAGCAGGGGGGCTGCTAATGGGGATGGGGTTCTTTTTAGTTTCAAATATATAATGAAGCAAATGAACTTAACTGTGTATTGACTGCTAATATGCATGGGGTTTTGTTGATGAAAATGTTCTAAAACTGATTGTGGTGATGACTGCACAAATCGGTGGGTATAATAAAAATCACTTAATAGCACTTTTTAAATGGGTGAATTCTATGACTTGTGAATTCTATGTCAATAAAGCTTTTATGTTAAAATAAAATAAAGACTCAGGACTAGGGTGTGATGGAGCAGGAGGGATCATGACCAAACAGCTCAGTCTGCCTCCCTTCTTTAGCAAAGATTTCTCTGTCGGGCTCTGCATAATCTAGGCTGAGGATGTTGAGACATAACAGATACTCAGACAGACAGGACCCCTGCCACTGAGCTGGTGCTTGCCTGGTGAACAGAGAGAAGTAATGACATTGATGGTCTACAATGACACAGAGATGCTTTAAAAACCTTATGGGAGACAGTCAGACCCACAAGGTGGAGGAAACACTGTTCAGGCAGAGGGAACGATGTGTATGAAAGTGTGGGAATGATGTGTACAGAAGTGTGGCAGCAAGAGAGACTGAGGCTGTGCAAGGATTTTAGGCAAAATGAAAGCACTTAAAGAAGCTGGCTGTAAAGAGACAGGCCAGGGGCAGAAGAGCCAGGGACTCGAACATGATGAAACCTCAGACAAGACCTGGCTTCCCATCTTTCCTCCTGCACCACCTACCCTTCCCCACAAAGTATAAGAGGAAAGCTGTATTTCCTCAGGGACTGCCTTCTATAAAGATCTTGTCTAAAATGGAACTGAGTTCTTGTAGGCTCTAGACCTCCTGGAGAGACCAGAACCTTCCTGGAATCTTCTTTTTTTCTGTAAAATGAACTTTCTATATATGAGAGTTCATTTTCCAGAGAGTTCATTTCCTGGGTGTCTCAATGGGTAAAGAACTCTCCTGCAATACAGGAGACACAGGAGATGTGGATTTGATCCCTGAGTCAGGAAGATTCCCTGGAGAAGGAAATGGCAACTCACTCCAGTATTCTTGCCTGGAGAATCCCATGGACAAAGGATCCTGGCGGGTAACAGTGTATATGGTCACAAAGAGTCGGACATGACTGAAGTGACTGAGCACACTGTATATGAACCAAATAGTCTTTCATGCAAAGCAGATGGCCTTCTCAGCCACAGCTAGCTCCACGTGGCCTAGTGACCCTCACAGACAGTACTCACACAGCCTTGGGAAGAGACTCAATAAACTTGCTGTGAGCCCGTTAATTAAAGTCATGACCACATCTTGTCTATCTCAAGATGATAAAAATGAGCTCTTATGTCACCCCACTGCTCTATGGATGTAACGTGATGAATGGCAGGGCTGATATATCACATGGAGAGCTCACAGAAGCACAAAGGAAGGTATCTCCAATCTTTATTATGTTGCCTCTTCTCCACAAGGGCTGCCTGATTTGGAGGGTGCTCAGTTCCTTCATTTATCACTGCTATTGGCAACAGGAGTTGGATGACAAAGCCCCATTTTCTTCCCTCATCCCCCTATCATGCCAGACATGACTGATTCATGGCTAGGCCTGCCTAACAGCCAGATCCTGCACACTCCACCTTGTAATCATGAAAAATACTCTCTCCCCCTCATCGGGACTGTCACCCGCACTGCATTATCAACAGCCTCCAATGCAAGACTTGATTCTTTTCCTTTCGCCACTGGGTTCAAACTAAATGAGAAGGAAAAGCATGTTTCTAAAGAAAGGGTCCATTTTCTTTAATCTCTTCAAACTGCTTGACTACTCAAACTTTCTTTTTGCCAATGGGAAAAGACATCAGCGCTGAATAAAACATCCAGAGCCCTGGCAGCATCCGCATAAGGTCAGACTGGGTTGCTTGGGGAGGAATACTAACAAAGGCAAGCATGGGCACATTAGTCACTGGCCTTCCTCCTCCCACTTCCCAGGCACAGAGAGAGCATACGAGAATAATACCACGGGTGGAAATCTACACCTTGTAACGATTCTGTTGGATGAGCTGACTCTATTTAACATATGCAATGTATGGTCTCACACCTTGAAAGGGTTCAGGCTGTTCTTTTCTTTGCACACTGGCACCCAAGGATGTAGACTACAACTTCTATTGTGTTTCTATGACAAATGGTACAGAGAAGTTAGATTGAGGACTACAGCCTGCCTTGGGCCAGGACTGCCTCAGCTGCGCTCAGGAGAGCAAAGCATAAGAAAGATACCAAAGGGAATGAGGTGAGGAAGGCACAGCTATGGAAAACAGTTCATGTGCAAGGCACAGGAGAAAGTGACCAGGCGAGTGCAAAATCCGGCCCCTTTAGCAGCTCAGAAAGCAACGGTATGGAGTGTGGAAGCTCACCTACAATGCCTGGCTTACAGGAGACAAATAATGAATTTCATTGGACAAAGGAATATTAATTGAATACTGGAGCTTTGATTTTTTAAAACAGCTTAACATAAAAGAAGGAAAGCTCTAATTTATCTAACTCCAAATAATTTAGGCATAGTTTGATATTTTTGACATTTAGAAGTTCTCATTGTTATTTTTTAATCTAGTTGGTATTATTTATCTGTTCCTACTTATTTAATAAATTAAATACTTTATTACATAGGCATTTACTTTCTATACATGTCCAAACACTTGTAATAAACATCTACACACATAAAACAGAATTTTCCTCCCCCTTAGAATCCCAGTTCTCAAATTGTTTTCAACCCCACAAATAACCTGGTGGCAAGGAAAGATGTAGGGCATGTTGTGGATAAAGAAATCAATAGTGTTTCTTAGATAGGCCCTAAATCTGAGTGAGCTATAGGATGCCATGCATGGTTATAAACTAAAACACTAATTTATTTACAAATAGAGTCACATGCTTTTTTTCTCTTTGCTATTATTAGTACAATGCAAATAACACAAGTATGCATGAGCAAAAGATGGACATACAAACTAGAAATATTCATGCTACTAAGAATGAAGATCTGGACTAAAAACCTTCTAGTGGTGGAAGCAGGAGAGGAAAGCAAGTTGGCAAAATGTACCCAAGAGCCTTAAAAGGCCTCTACCTCTTGATACGGAAATTCCACATTCTAAGAGCTCATCTTGTGTGTGTGCTAAGTCACTTCAGTCATGTCTGACTCTTTGAGACCCCATAGATTGTAGCCTGCCAGCGCTAGTGGTAAAGAACCTGTCTGTCAATGCAGTAGATGGAAGAGATGTGGGTTTGACCCCTAGATGGGGAAGATCCCCTGGAGAAGGAAATGGCAACCCACTCCAGTATTCTTGCCTGGAGAATCCCATGGACAAAAGAGTTCATATTAAGAACATAATCAGAAATACACAAGACGACTTCCCTGGTGGTCCAGAGGTTAAGAATCTACCTGCCAATGCAGGGGACATGGGTTCGATCTCTGATCCGAGAAGATTCCATATGCCACAGAGCAACTAAGCCCGTGTGCCCCAACTACTGAGCTGTCACACCCTAGGACCCACACTCCACAACAAGAGAAGCCGCCACAGTGAGAGGCCCGTGCACCACAACTAGAAAGTAGCCCCTGCTCTCTGCAACTAGAGAAAGACCATAAGAAGCAATCAAGAATCAATGCAGTCATAAATAAACAAATTATTCCTTAAAAAAAAGAAATACACAAGAAAGATTTATATTCAAACATATTCACCACAGCCATATTTATAAAGAGAAAAAATGGAATCAAAATATTCAGGAAAAGGAAATGGATCAAATAAATTATGGTGGATACAAGGGACAGATTTGCAGCCAGTACACAAGGATGGAAGGAAAGAAGGAAGGGAGGGAGGAAGGAAGTTCAAAATCAACACTAGCCCAGAAACCCTTAAGAGAGGAAGAGCAGTTAGTAGGAACTGGCCTCACCAGATATCTGGGAATAGTGGCTCAGACTGTCAGAATCAATGAAGTTAAGTAAAGACAAATTCAGTGGAACAGATCAGTTTGGACTCATAATCTGCTTCCTCTAAAAATAGGTTAAGCCATGTGAAATTGCCAATATTGGATCACTTTAAGCAATAACATGACAATTTCATAGAGCTTAACTAAATACATTTCCTCAAGCTCTAGCTAATGAAAAGATGAGAACAGTGTAAAACTCAGCAGCAATGGCATCCCTACCATCTAAAAAACATTTTCCAATAAAGACTCTTTAGAAAAATGTCTAATTCTAGGTCTGGGACAGGAGATGAACAAGAGGAGCCATGTGTAGCCTATGTATGTTGCCAGGACAAAAAGCAAGGATGTCATCAAAGACTATGGCACTGTGTCTCTGGGAACCCAGGCACCAGCCTGAAGTTGTCTTTTCAGTGGCAGTGGGTCTGATTTCCATTTACACAGTCCTGCTGGGAGAGACAAACCAATGCTAAAAGGCAGCCCGGGTGCCAACTTGCTAAGACTCCCACTCAGGGAGCCTCCTCAGGTAGGAACTGGCATTGAAGACCGCCTCAGTCATCCCTTCCCCTGCTTGCCTGGTGGGCAAGGACATTAAAACAGAGGCTTTTTGGCTGTGAAGACATCTTCTTGGCAGGGAATGCAGCGCCAACCTGAAAGTGCTATGCTGAATATCCAGATTTCTGTATCTTCTCTGCAAAAAGAAAAGTAATCTTGGGGGAGTATCGGTTCCCTAAGGAAATGGGGTCTGACTGAAGGTGTGACCTGGAGGCAATTGCTCACCTGATGTGGTCAGGTCCAGGTGGCTTTTGGTTCTCTTAGTTAATACAACTTTCTGTCTGGCAGAGCCTCTATCATCTCAGTCATGGTGAGACTTTCTCCCCAGCAGGGAATACATGTATTTGGATTTCACCTTTCTGGCTGTTCTGGAGGAGGAGGTAGTGAGTCTGGAGGGAGGCCTAGAATTGGAACATCATGGATACAAGAGGTGAGGGGTGTTACATTGGAAGGTGCTTGACTTACAGATGAAAAACAGTCCCTGTTCTAGAAATGTCTCCAGGCAAGCCGGGAGACTAGAAGAGGGAAGGGAGGGTGATGCACTGACCACAGAAGGGACAATTTGAGTATTAATAATAATGCTACCTGAAACATTATTATCTGAATTATTACTGAAAAGCACATCAAATGTGCCTCGATCATGTGTTCACAGAACATAGAACACACATTAGCTACCTTCGAGTAAGGAAGATTAAGGAACCAGCTCCTTACTTTAAACCTGCCAAACAGTTACTAAAGGGAAACTTACCTTAACAAAAGTATTTTGGCTAATAAATGCAAAAGGAATGATAAAACTGGAATATCACTGTTCCACGGAGCCCACTGAAATAATTACTTAGGCAATAATCATTAATGACTACCAACAGCACAAAATTAAGGACAATCAGACATTGCATACCATCTGATGGATATTTGCTATGCCACACGCAGATATCTTGCCAAAACTTCAAGCCAAAACCTAGAAAAGTTCTACAGCTAACTAGCAATTTACAAGAAATAAAGAGGAGAAAGGAACATGTTATAAGGATACAAGAGGGACACAATTTCAGACTGTGGGAAACTCTACAGAAAAAAATTAACATATAAACTGCAAGGAAAAGGGGGGGGCACAGGTGTACGCAGGGGAACTTTTAAATTAAAAGACACTTTTGAGACATATCAGCCAAATGCAACGTATGGACTTGATTTGGACCTTATTCAAACAAAATGAACTGTAAAAATCTTTTATAAGTCAACTGGGGAAATTTGAACAGTAAATGAATGTTTCATGGTGATAAGGAATTACTATTAATTTTTAAGTGAGATAATGACACTGTGGGTATGCATTTAATAAGACAAGCCCTTATCTTTCAGAGATCCAGGTTCACATCTTGATGCAAGAAAGGGTGTGATGGTCAAGAGCTCCTTAAAAATACCTCCATGGTAGGTGAATCAAAAGTGTTGAACCCAAGAAACAGGTACGTGAAGGTTAATAACAGTGATGTGTTTCTGGTCGTGTCTGTTTGAAATTTTCCAGTCTCAAAAAGTGTTTTAAAAGTGTGAAAACAATAATTAAGGTTGGTAAAATGTGTTCCTGAAATATTCATTTTCAGAAAAAAAGATGTTACAAAATTGTATGTACTGTATAATTCCAAATTGGTATATAAGTATATACGTATAACGCAAGAGAAAAGGCTAAAATTATACACTCCAAAATGCAAACTGTAATTATCTTAGGGTGCAGGGATTATGAAAGACTTTTATTTTCTTTATACATTTCTGTATTTTGTACTTCTTTATAGTTATCATATACATTTTAATCTAAAAATATTACTGCTCCTTACCTCTCACAGTGTTCACAATGTTTAAGAATTAGATTATGTAAACCCATGGTGATATCATGACAATGTATGGCAAAAACAATAATAAAAAAAAATAAATTAAAAAAAAAAGAATTAGATTAAATATACTCTAATTTATAAATAAATATGATCTAAAATGTAGGTCAAAATTAATGACAATATTCTAAATGCTGGAAACGTTCTAATGAGTGACTTAATGTCTTTCATTTTATCTGACCCTCAACCTCCTGTAAAAACAGATCTAGAGTCCTTGCTGGCATGATCAGAAAAATGGGGGTGAGGGACTTCCCTGGTGGTACAGTGGTTAAGATATCACCTCCCAGCACAGAGGTGCAGGTTTGATCCCTGGTCAGGGAGCTAGGATTACACATGCCTCATGGTCAAAGATCCAAAGTATAAAACAGAAACAATATTGTAGCAATTCAATAAAAACTTTAAAAAAAAAGGATAATGGAAGTGGACAGAGCATTCGATGTGATACTACAATTTGGACATTAATACTATGCTTACTTCATGCACAATAGGAGAAAGAAAGTAGAATTTTAAAGTAAAAATCCAAATATTTCCAAATGTCTTAGTTGTGCCTGGATTTGGACTTTGTTAAAAATTACTTTTTATTGGAGTATAGTTGATTTATGATGTTGTGTTAGTTTCTGCTGCACAGCAAAGTGGATCAGTTATACATATACATATATCTACTCTTTTTCAGATTATTTTCCCATATAGGTCATCACAGAGTATTGCATAGAGTTCCCTGTGCTCTATAGTAGGTTGGAATTTTTACCTACATACCTGTATTTTGATATGTATCCCAGGATATCATTAATTCCCACTTATTTCAAACAGATTTATCAATAACAATGCCATCTGATTCTTCAGGGCAAACACTTGACAAGGCCATGGGATTCTTCTAGACTTGAGCCAAGCTGTCTCAGAGCTGATTCTAATCAAAGGCAGTGTAAATCACTCTATGGATTTGGGAATGGACTGGGAAGGTTTTAGATACAAGAGTACCTCAGAGATACTGCACGTTCAGCTTCAGACCACTGCAATAAAGCAAATATCTCAATAAAGGGAATCATACAAATATTTTGGCTTCTCAGTGCATATAAAATTTCACACTATTCCAAAGTTTATTAAGTATGTCTAAAAAAATCCACATACCTTGATTAAAAATATTTTATTGCTAAAAAATTCTACCCATCATCTGCAAGTTACAATAGCAACATCCAAGATCAGTGATCACAGATCACTGTACAAGTATAATAACAATGAAAAAATTTGAAATATTTTGAGAATAACCAAAAGGCAACACAGAGACATGACATGAGCAGATGCTGTCGGAAAAATGGTGCCCATAGACTTGCTCAACAAAGAACTGCCAGAAACCTTCAATTTGTAAAAGAAAAAAAAAGAAAGAAAGAAAGAAAGAAATATCTATCTGCAAAGTGCAATAAGGCAAAATGTAATAAAAAGAGTTATGCCTGTAATGGAACGGAAACCATTCTGAAAAGTGAAACAAAACATAAGTGGAATGTATATGCTTGCCAGGGCTTCAGAAGGTAAAGGTTCAGCCACTCATTCAGTAGATACTATCCAGCATATAGTTGGTGTTGAGTCCCAGGCCAGGCACTAGGAAGCAAAACAGGCAAACAAAACTCTCCCCAGCCTTTCGGAGCTCAGAGTTTACTGGGAGGGACAGATTTTGATCAAAGAAAACACAAATGTATAATTACAAGTGGTGATAAATGTACCAAGGCCAAAGACCAAGCTACTTTGTAAGCCCAGGATGGGGTCCTGGTCCAACACTTTGGCTCAGGGCAGGAGCCGTCCAGCTGAGATGTGAAAGATATAAAAGCATCTGGCACCTACGCAATTGGAGAGGTGAGCTGGGGAGAAGCAAAAAGGAGCTGTCTTAAGGTGGTACTTTCCAGGGATGAAGAGGAAACAGATATGACTGGAACCTAGACAGGGAGCTCAGGAAGAGGTTGACGAGGCAGGCAGAAGGTGGTGCATCCTCTCACTTAACCCACAGAACAGCCCTGGGAGGCAGGCTTGATTATTATCCAAGATGGAGAAATTTCCCACAGCTAGTAAGATTTAGGGCTGGGACTCAAAGCCCATATCCAAAGTCTGCCCTCTTGCCCGTGCTCTGTCCCCTCCGTGTTCACAGCACTGCTGTGTTGGGAATGACTCGCAGGGGCAGAGGGAAGGGGGAAGGAAGGTCTTCTAGGAGGCCCTCACCCTGTATACTTACAGTATCATCGAAGAAAGACATTCCAACTAATGGGCCATCCTACATACTTAGTGATTCCCTTGACAAAGTGCTACTGGGATCTATAAGCCTTCTTCCTTTCTTTTCCTCTTCTAGTCTTGAGGTAGATCGGAATTGCAAAGGAGGCAGAGATTCAGTAAAAGTTCTTTAGCTGACATAGACCATAGAACTAGCATCTAAGCTGGCCAGAATAGAAAATTCCTTAAGGAAATTTTTTTTTCCATAAAAAATTTCAACATATATGATTAGGAAAAAAAAATGATATCTTTCATGTGTCAATAATTCCTAAACCAGGTAAGAATTGTTGTTCAGTCACTAAGTCATGTCTGACTCTGCCCAGTTCCATGGTCTGCAGCACATCAGGCTTCCCTGTCCTTCACTATCTCCCGGAGTTTGTTAAAACTCATGTCCATTGATTTGGTGATGCCATCCAACCATCTCACTCTCTGTTGCCCCCTTCTCCTCCTGCCCTCAATCTTTCCCAGCACCAGAGTCTTTTCCAACACGTAGGCTCCTCATATCAGGTGGCCAAAGTATTGGAGCTCCAGTTTCAGCATCAGTTCTTCCAATGAATATTCAGGACTGATTTCCTTTAGGACTGACTGGCTTGATCTCCTTACTGTCCAAGGGACTCTCAGGAGTCTTCTTTAGCACCACAGTTTGAAAGCAGAAGTTCTTCAGTGCTCAGGCTACCTTATGGTCCAACTCTCACATCTGCACATGACCACTGAAAAAAACCATAGCTTTGACTATATGAACTTTTGTTGACAAAATGACACCTCTGCTGTATAATATGCTACCTAGATTTGTCATAGCTTTTCTTCCAAGGAGAAAGCACCCTTTAATTTTATGTATGTCTCTACCCCTAGGATAAATGAATTACTGAATGAAGAGATTGTGGGGGTCGGGGGGAGTTGATTGATATCAATGGATATCAAACTCTAAAAACATTCCCTTGCCCTTCCTCCATGCTCCTCACTCTCTTAGACCTCCAGAGGCTATCATTCCAGCTGAAGGAAATGTTTTGATGAAGGAGAGGAAGGCAGAGCAGGCTTCCCTAAGCCTGAAAGGCCCTGGAGTCAGCATTTGCGGACACACTATCCACATGGGATGCCTTATGGCAGGACGGGGATCATTCCCAAGGAAACAGCACAGGGAACCTCTGTAGGGAGGACCAGCCTTATTTCAGACTTTGATCTCAATTTGGCGTTTGAAACTCCTGTGGCCTCTGAGATTTTTACTTCCTCCTTCTCTGACAGGATGGTGACAGCCCCATTCTAGGTTAATGACTAAAATATGAGAATTCCCATTAGATGCTCCCCCATAGCACCTCCCTCTCCCCCACTGCTAGAGACAACCTCTACAAAAATCATTTGCTCCTTTCCAAATGGCAGAGACTTGGACTTAAGCTTCAGTCAGTTGCCTCAGGCTGTCACCAAAAAAATTACTTATTAATTTCTATGTGCTGCAAAGCCATCTCTAAAACAAATAGAGAGTTGACTTGAGATTATCAGTGTTAACCCCCATGCTCTGGCTTTGCGTTTTCTATCAGAGTCTCAAAATGTTATAATATAGAGTAATACACATTTGCTCACATTTACAAAATGCAAATTTACTCAACATTAATTGAAAACATTCACTGAAGTCTTAAGAGTTTGCACCCTTTCAAGTTGTTAAAGGGCAATGAGAGACATTTTCTTCCGTTTATTATGATACAACTAATTATTTCAGCCGCCTCCTGTCTAAAAAATATAGTGACTCAGTAGATTAATAGGCTGCAACCTTTTGCGCTTCAGCCCTTTAAGAATATGAAGCGTGCTATGAACCCTCTCCCTGGTAAAGCTCAGCATTTCACCCAGTATACGCATGCACACACACAACAAGGGAATGCTGCACAGACATAACACACAACTTCAGATATTTCCTGGCTCATCTAGGATCCCAAGAGCCCTGAGGAATATTCTGTCTCTCTTTTTTCTTTTTAGTCTATTCAACGGTTTATTAAACTGATGGCTGCCCATTTCATCAGTGGTATCAGGCTGAGCAAAGGAGGCATGCAGAATGATAAGGAGTACCTGTGTTTACTTTCTGTTCTCACACTAAATTATTGGGTGTTTTGCAAGCACTTTGAGAATATGCTCAGAGCCTCTGGAGAAGACAGACAAACACATCGCTGAAATGGGGGGTGGGGGTGGAGAATATCATGCCCGGTATCCCGCAAAAGTTACAGCAGAAAAGGAAGGCTCTTCTCCGAAGCCCAGCACCTGGCCCGAGGTGGGTGTTGGATAAAGCTGCTCTGGCTATCACGGTGGAGCCACTGTCCTTGAGAGCGCAGCATTAGCCTGCTGCCTGGTCCCTGATACAGCAAGGCTGACCCGCCACTGCGTCCCTTTGGTCTACAAAGGAGGTCTGTGCAGCCTCAGTGTTCTCTTCATCTGTGTCCCAGAGCATATTATAATTTCTATATGCTATCTGCCATGTGCCAGGCCTATTTCTTTTTAATACTGAAACAGCTCTCTAGAGTAGGGGTCATGATTCCAGTCGTACAAATAAAGAAACCAAGGCTCAGAGAGGTAAAGGGACTCAGGCTGGCTTACTGGCTGCCAAGTGTTGCAGCCGGCTTCTACGGGACCAAGGGCCAGGCTGTCTCTCCCATCTTAACGGCACTTTTCACTTTGCTCACACACACACACACCAACTCATTCTCAAAAACTAACCCAGAGGAGTATTTCATTACCTTTGATTTGGTAAATGGGGAACATGAGGGACAAGGAGACCAAACCCCTGGCACAACGTCATACATATGTAGATGTGGGGCTGGAGGCCAGGTCTCCTGGGTCCTGGGCCACCACAGATCCTGTACCACACCTGACACCCAGTTGGCAGGAAGCATACAGCTATTCCCACACTTCTGCCACCTGTACTCCCTGTGAACTACCCAGAAATGGTACTTACTGGCCCTGGGACCTAAGCTTGGTGGGAGCAGGAGAACAAGAATAAATCTGACATAGACTCATAAAAAGGCTACATGGGAAATATATGTTTCACAAATTAATTGTTCCCCTGAGTATATTTATGGGCCCATTCACCCTAGCAAGCCTGTTCATTTTGCACAGACATAATTTTCAGGACAAGTCCCACGCAGTATTGCCAGGGGCAGCACTCTCCTTTTGTCTGGGGTGGAGGAGAGTGAGGTCAAAAGATACCTCCCACCTACTTGCGCTTTGCTCTGGGCTCAAGGAGGCGTGCCACATTGTCCCCTCAGCTACAGAGCGCCAGGACAGTTGAGCAGTCTGGAGCTCCTGGAATCTAACCTCTGCATTTTACAGAGGGCTCTTGAGACCCAGAAACAGGAGGAACTCCTCCAAGGTCCCCAGTCAGTTGCTCAGTGGCTGCAGGCACAGAGAATAGAAGCAGACTGCCTGAGTTGAAAGCCAGCTTTGCCTCTCTAACTAAGTTTAGATAGATCATTCAAGCTGAGCAGAGAATTACTTGAAGACATATGAATCTTCCCCAGGGTAATCTCAAGTCATGCAAGCTGCCAAGCCACCTGATTTCTTCCCAAGGTCAGCTTTGGATGACACCACTCCACTTTGTAGTAGCAGTGAAGACCCGGCTCTAACAAACAGCTTCTTGAGTCTGTCTCCTCTCCCTTACACCAGGTTCCAACCTATGAATGCCATCCTTGTTGTCATGAGCTGCCTGGAATTAGGAAACTAGAAATATCCCTTGATCTTCAAACTCACATGCTTAGATATTTCTCCCATTTACTTAGATGCTTCTCTCAAATATAGATGCACACTTAATTATCTGAACTGATTTGGTTCCCAAAAGTTAGACAGCGAAGTATCAAGACGTCGGATAGCAAAGAATATCTGTCCTAACTCAGAACTTTTATCCAAACGATTAATCTCCTCACTTAGGACAGCAAGAGTTGATGTAGTAGGGACTCCTCCCCAGGACCCTTCCAGGTGGCCACCAGGACTTGGATAGCCCATACCTCCAGTGCCCCAGGGAAATGCTGGTATACCCCACCGCAATCCATTGAGAACTATATGTTGCTCATTAGCAAATAGCCAAAAAGGACAAAACAAGGCTCTGCCATCTTCCTAGTCCAAGACTGTCTTCCCTCAAGATACCACATATAAAATTCAGTTTGATTTATAACAAAATGAAACTGAAGCAAAGCATGACCCCACCACCACCACCACCACCGGCTTCCGAAGAATATCAGTCTTTTACCTGGATTTATTTGAGGCCTTTAAAAAACATCAGGAGTAGCTGTTGAGGTCTTTGGCAGAAGGGTGTCCTAACCTTTTGACATGGGGCTGTCAAGTTGTTCCAAGATGAATAAAAGCTAGAAGAGGCAGTGTCAAGCTGACATCTCCACAGCAGAAGGGCTGACATGAAAAAGGAAGGAAATGCACCCACCATTTGTCTTGGGCTGCTCATCCTGAGCCTAATTTATGCTGCACAGCCCTTATCCCTGTTTCTCTGACTGTAATCTCGTGTCCCACCAAGGGGACGTAGGAAGAAGATGCCATTTATCTGCCATTCAGGGTCCTTAGAGAAAACGTTGTTGGCATGCAGTTTTAATGAACAATTCCAAAAGTAAGTTCAGGAGTGTAGATTTCAGTAACATCATCTCCAGTGAGCGGACAAGACTATTTTTATTATAAAAAGACTGAAGAGGGGTAGGAAGGAACACTGAGGGTCAGATACCCGTCTAGCCCTGTGTCCTCCCGCCCTGGGGCCGTTTCCTCAACAGAAGAATGGAGGGGGTGAGTCTCCACCACCCCTTCAGCCTCATGTTCTCTGAGTCTTCCACATGCCTGCTGAGAGGAGATCTCCTGGATCCCTTAGAAGACACGGCAAGCGAAGTGCTTTATGGCTATGGAGATACACTGGGCTTACATCTCCTGCAAGCTCCTTGATGTTTGGGATGACTGAGGGAAGATAAAGAGATGATTCTACAAAGTTGTTAGAGATCTGTATATAAGGTGACCACACATTAAGTGTTAACTTCTTCTAACCTTTCTATCTTGTTGGTTTGGAGACTACTTGGCTTTTGCCAGCATCCTCTGTGGCTTCAGGTGACATTTTTCACACCCTATTCACTCCCTTCCTTTCCCTTAATGTGCCAAGCTTGAAACAGGATTTGATTTCCTGAGCTACTTGTTTGCTTCCTATGTTCCACCAAGGAATCTAGTTCATCTTTTATCTCATTCATGTTCTCTTGAAACAAGATACTTTGGGAGTCAAATCCTTTCAGGTGTTTATATATATATATATATATATGTATATATATATATATAAAGTGGATTTTGTGTTCTCCTTCCATGTAAGTAACAATTCACAATCATAATGTAAAGAAGAAATAGAAATCTGTTGTGTTGTACTTCAAGATGCTTCCCTGATGTACACAATCTCCTTGTTAAATAAATAATTGCATTGTATATCAGTCTTCCTATCAATATTAATTATTAATGTATTTTAGAATTAAAAAGGACAAATTATATTAAAAAAAAAAAAAGAAGACACGGCAAGCGGAGGCTGCAAGTGTGGCCCACACTCCCCATTTCTGTCTACTTCTTGGTTCACCAATGATGCAGCTCAGCAGACATCCAGCTTTCAAGAGTCAGTATTGGTGAGAAATGCAAATCAAAACTACAGTGAGATTACCACCTCACACCAGTTAAAATGGCCATTACCTAAAAATCTATAAACAATAAATGCTGGAGAGAGTGTGGAGAAAAGGGAACTCCCCCTACACTGTTGGTGGCAATGCAAATTGGTACAGCCACTATGGAAATCAGTATGGATGGTCCTTAAAAACTAAAAATAGAGTTACCATACCAGCCATCTCACTCCTAGGCATATACCTGGAGAAAACCATAAATCGAAAAGATACCATTTAAAATAGCCAGAAAAAAAAAAAAAAACAGCCAGGACACAGAAGCAACCTAAATATCTATCAACAGAGGAATGAATAAATAATAGACATACCATGGAATATTACTCAGCCTTAAAAAAGAATGAATTAATGCCACTTGCAGTACCATGGGTGGATCTAGAGATTGTCATACTGGGTGAAGTAAGTCAGACAGAGAAAGACAAATATTATACTATATTATCTACATGTAGAACCTAAAAAATTGGTACAAATGAACCAAAACAAATACTGAGTCACGGATGTAGGAAAAAAACTTATGGTAAAGGGGGGAGGGATAAATTGGGAGACTGAGATTGACACATACACACTACTATATATGAACTAATAGCTAACTAATAAGGACCTACTGTATGGCACAAAGAACATTGTTCTGTGCTCCATAATGATTTATATGGGAATGGAGTCTAGAAGAGAGTGGATATTTACATACGTATGGGTGATTCACTTTGCTATATAGCAGAAAGGAACACAACATTGTAAATTAAGTCTACTCCAATAAAACTTAATTTGAAAAATTTTAAAAGAGAGAGAGAGAATGAGGGAAAGAAGCAAGCACAGGAACTCTGTGAGCAGTCATTGTGGGGCATATACGGTACCTCTACCCAGAGGTCTGACACTGGGGAAGTCACCTAACTCTCCAGTCCCACCTCTGTAATACTGTTTACCCCACAAGTGGATGAGGTGACATGGGGTGTGGCATGCAGCTAATATGTGCCCAGTACTCAGCAAGCCCTCCGGACAGGAAAGGGTGACTTCAGCCCAGCTCTGTTGCTGCACCCCACTCTGCTGTTTTTGCCAGCACACAGCTCATGACAATTCTTAGTGGTGCCAGATGCAGTGATGGACAGTGTGTTCTTTCACTGAACAAAAAAACAGAAAATGCAGGGCCAAGGTGAAGTGCTAAGCGAAGCCGTTGAGGCTGTGACCTCTCAGAAATAGCTTTGGCTTCTCTGAACTTGGCCTTCGGGAACTCTATCTGCTGCATTGTGGCAGCTTTGAAATTCAGTGAGGTCTCCAACCTGCGTCTTTGGAGAGCTCAGTGTTAGACTTACCAGGTGTTGCAGAGGGAGCAGCAGATGGGGAGAAATAAGAGGGAACCCTCAAAGAATCAAATGGTAATGATCCCAACACAAGAGATAAGAATAACACATAGCCAAACTTCTGGGGGAAAATTTAATCTCAAAATTTACAATATTTAGACATCGGCATATAACACGTCTCATCTCTGTGTTTTGTATCTGGGCATTTCGTACATACAGATATCATCCAAGCCTAAATTTCCTACTGAGCTCCTAATTCATTGAGTCAGATAGTTTGGGGAAGACTATTCTAAAGGCCTGATGATGCTTTTATGAGGACGACTTCAAATTTCAAGCAATAGAGTTAAAAGCCAACATGTGGGACACAGACCTTGCATGTGTGGGCCTGACATCCTCATGGGCGCTCTCTTTCCCCCCTGGCTTCCTTTACAGACCTAAATTCAACTGTGAACGTTAAGAACACTTACATACCATATGGACACCAGACTTTGAATCACAAAACTCATTATTTCTGCCATACTTTAAATGTAAAAATGCAGGGGGAAAAACAACAAAGGAAAGAATTCATTTATCTTCAGAAATTAACATTTCTTTTCTATATTTACTGCAGATCACCTTCACTCTCACTCCAGACAGATGGAGAGAAACCTCTAGAAAAGACTGAGAGAATGTACTGGAGTCTCAGAATGAGAATGTTCCATATCCTGGAAGTTTGGGGAGGAGGCAGAGAAAAGAGGAGATGGAAACATTTTAAGATGAAACAGCATGAATATGGAAGTGATCCACTGAACTCATTGCACAGTTTCAGAAGGAACACCTCAACTCGGCATTTTAAAATGTAACATGGGAGCCCCACCACTCACTCTGCAGGGCCCATGCTCAACTTAGCCGCAGCTTCTAAAATGGCTTCTAAAATGGCTAATTCTGTGTGTCAGCTTGACTGGACCTCAGGGTGCCCAGGAAACTTTCAAACATTATTTCTGAGTGTGTCTAGCAGGGTGTTTACAGATGAAATCAGCATTAAATCAGTGGACTGAGAAGTCATTTGCCCATCAGTGCAAGTGGGCTTCCCAGGTGGCACTAGTGTTAAAGAACCCACCTACCAATGCAGGCAGACCTAAGGGAATGGGTTTCATCTCTCCTTGGGAAGATTCACTGAAGGATGGAATGGCAACCCACTCCAGTGTTCTTGTCTGGAGAATCCCATGGACAGAAGAGCCTGGTGGGTTATAGTCCATAGGTTGGCAAAGAGTCAGACACGACTGAACTGACTTAGCACACACACAAGTGGGCATCAATCACTCCACTGAGGGCCTGGATACAACAAAATAGGAAAGGAGGAAAGAAAAAAATAGACTTTGTAAAAAAACAGCAGAGGAAGGAGGGAGGTGTCCCCTGCTACCTGGTTGCTAGAGCTGGGACATGGAACATCTGCAATCTGAGCTCCTGATTCTCAGGCTTCAGATTCAGATTCATCTATACCCCCAGCTTTCCTGGGTCTTCTGCTTGCAAACAGTATACTGTGGGACTTTTCAGTCTCCATCTTTGCATGAGCCAGTTCTTCAAAGCAAACCTTTTCATGTGTGGAGTGTGTGTACACACATCCTATCAGTTCTATTTCTCTGGAGAACCTTGACTAACACAGCCTCTGAGATAGACCCAGTTTGAAACATTCTCATTTCCTCAAACTCTACCCCTCAGCTAAACCCCCACGCCCCATCTGCTTTCTTCAAAGAGGCAGATCCAGGAGCAATCCCTCTCTACCTGCAGAGATTCCAGGGCTGCAGGAACAAACTGCCAGACACTGGGTGGGTTAGAAACTCATTCTCTCACAGTTTTAGAGGCCAGAAGCCCCAGATCAAGGTATTGGCTGAGGCTTCTGAAGACAGAAGACCCTAGGGAAGGGCCCCTCTTTGCCTCTTCCAGCTTCTGGGGTCTTCCCATTTCCTCAACTTGGGCTGCCTGCCCTGCATCTCTACAGCCTCTCCTCATTAAGATGCCAGTGGGTGGATTTAGGCCCCAATGTAACACAGCAGAACCTCACCTTAACGAGTTATACCTGCAAAGATCCCATTCCAGTAAAAGCCACTTTGGGGGACTTCCCTGGTGGCTCAGACAGTAAAGAAGCCACCTGCAATGTGGGAGAACTGGGTTAGATCCCTGGGTTGGGAAGATTCCCTGGAGAAGGGAATGGCAACCCACTCCAGTATTCTTGCCTGGAGAATCTCATGGACAGAGGAGCCTGGCGGGCTGTGGTCCATGTGGTCGCAAAGAGTCAGACATGACTGAGCAACTACACTTTCACTTTCTTTTCTGGGGTTCTGGGTGGACATTAGGCAACCCGCTGCTACATCTAAGGCAAAGCTGTGTCTCAGGCTCCTCCACCTGGCTTGCAGGCTCAGGTGGGCTCTGATGAAGCCCCTAGGCTGAAGGCTACAGGAGAAGGACCTACGTTTGTTTTTCCAGGTTCTCTTGAAACATGCAGCTTAACAGGAAGCCTCATCGTGAACCAAATCTAACCTGTGATGCCTGGGCCACCGTTCAACAGGAGGAGGTTATCCCTGTGCGTGCTGTGTGCTGGGGCTCCCAAGGTCACTATCACAGGTCTGACTCAGGAATCTGGGCTTTTGGCCAGAAGGCAGGGAGGCGCCCCAAGCAGGGCGGTGTGGAGCAGGGAATGAGATGGGGGCCTCCCCACTTCTCTGTTGGTCCCTGGTACCCATCTGTAAAACAATGAGACAGCTCTGGATCTCAGACATTCCTGGAGGGAACAGAGAGCAAGTGAAGGAAAGGGAACCATAGGGACAGAGGTCCCACCCAGCCTCCAAGTGTCACCTTGCAGTAGGGCGCTGTTCAGGGCCGTAAGGGGCAGGAACTTCAATTTCAGCCACCCTCCTCCTGTCTCAGCGACCAATCCAACAAGAAACAAGTGGCAGTTCCTCAAAGCTGGTAACTCTCTGTGACACGGAGACGAAGCAGAGGAAAGATGGCCCTTTATGGGAAGGCAAATTTTTTTGTCTGTTTAGTTCTTTTTCTGCTTTCTGAGCCTTGGGACACATTTTGCACATACATACCCCACACAGGACATAAAGGGCACGGTGATGTATTTGCAAGCACTTCCATATACTATTTATTTTACCTACTGAAATATCATTTCTGTCTGGGAAAGATATTCGGTATGGTTGGCTTTTATGCTCTTGGCACTTTCCCCCCTAACAAAACCCTTCCCTATAAATCTGTGGTCCGCAGTCTGACTTCAGAAAACACTTTAATAGTTTCCAACTCCAATATTTTCCATAGCAATATATCCTCATGTCAAGAATACTGAAATGCCGAGGCTTGAATTCATCCAAGAGGGCTCATCAACACCCTGCCAGTGGGGTGAGGGACTCAATCTCCTCCCGCCTCTCACCAGGGAGATGCAGGGGGTGAGGGGAGATGCAGGAGAGGAGGTGGTCCACGGACACTGCCCATCACTCCCACCTAGGAAGCAGGATGGGCTGCCTGGAGGGGGGAAGGAGAGGGATGCCCTTCACTATTTTTTACAAATATTTATTTAGGGTAAACTGGGTCTTCGTTGCTGCATAAGGTCTTTCTCTAGTTACAGAGAGAAGTGACTACTAACTGTGGAGCGCAGGCTTTCTCACTTCGATGACTCCTCTTGATGTGGAGCACAGGCTCTACGGCACACGGGCTCAGCGGCTACGGCTTGTGGACTCTAGGGCGCATGGGTTTCAATAGTTGTGACTGACGGGCTTAGCTGCTCCATGGCATGTGGGATCTTCCTAAACCAGGGATTGAACCCATGTCCCCTGCACTGACAGGCAGATTCATATCCACTGTACCACCAGGGAAGTCTGCCCTTCACTATTATCAACAATAACCACGACCACCGTCCTTGATCCCAGAAACTCAACGGAGGTACCGCCTCTGTTCCCATGAGCACCTAGCTCTGAGCCATGCATCCTTTCCCTCTTGCATGACCTGTGAGTTGCTTCCATGTCCATCCCACAATCAACTCCTTCTTTATCCCTGTAAAGCAAACCCATTCTCAGGAAGGACACCCAGCAAGACAGACATTACTGAAGACCTCAGAGAGGCCTGCATCATACATCACACTGAACACATCCTTTACATCTTCCTTGCACAGCTCTCGTCGCCCTCTCCCTCTCCTCTTACTGTGCCCATGAAGAATGATTTAACCCTTCCTTGTCATTACCCACTGGCATCCATTGGGAGGCAGTGGGAGATCAGAAATAACCATCTGCAATATCAAGGATAACAAAACCCTGTACAGATGTGCTATTCGTTTGTTTTCATCTCCAGTGGGGAAGCTGCAGCTCAGATGGAATGAGCACCTTGCCGTAGTCACATGGCTGGAGAAGGTGCAGAGGAGGAGCTGAATCCAGACCTCTGCCTTACAAAGCAAACAACTGGAAAAAAGTGAATCCTCTCTCTGCACACATACCCCCATTTTTGTGGGTGTACTTTAAGGCCTAGCGCTGGACGGACACAGCTTTAGTTTGGATCAGCATCCCCATGAATAAAATTTTGCTGATCAAAAATCTTATGTACCCCACATAGTAAATGGAAACAAAACTAAATGACTTGAGGAACAACACTGTGGTCAGTTTCAAAGTTCCTGTTTACTGACAAAAAATACACAGCTGAAGGGAAAGAATTAGAGAAACAGAAAGGTTCCTGACCAGGTAGATGCTAGGCAAAGGACCGGCCCTCTGTGGTCCTTAATTTCTCATCTGCCAAATGCAAGCAGTTGAGTAGGTTTCTCCCAGCATTAAAATTCTTAGCCTAATTCAAATCATTTTGTAAGTGATCACCAGAGTATATTCGAAAAGGCCAAATCCCTGGCCTTGGATATATTCATTTAACAAAAATAGCAACCACTACTTATTGAGCAGCAAATATGTGTCAGATGCTTTACATGTAGCATCTTGAGACAGAAAACAATTCTGCAAGATAAGGGTTATCATCCCCATTTTATAGATGACAAAACTGAGTCCCAGAAAGCCCAAGTAACTTCCTCGAGGCCACAGAGCTGAGATTTGGATCTGTGCATCTCTACGTGCAATGTTTGTGCCTCCTTCATCCACAGAACCACTGTGAGACTTAAAATGAATGGCCCTGTAGTGATAAGAACACATCACACAGACCCAGCTATGTGAGGTGTGGGTACCCTCTAGCCCAGCCTGCTGTCTACACCACAGAACATCTGCTAATGACTAACCCTCCACTGAGACCAGGCTGAAGATGGCAGAGGGCTGCAGAAAAGTTATTCAACCCATTGGTGATCTCCAGGAAAAGAAAACCTTGTTGCATGGGGAAAAGGACACGTGGCTGAGGTAGGCCCTGCCTGCATGTCTGTCCACATCTCCCAGGGCAGACTCCCCAGGCTGCCCACATGTGTGAGGGACTGACATAGGGGAGGGCAAAGGGTGGGCCTCTGGGCAGGAGGCCCCTTGTGCTATGGGATGCTACATCTTATTAGTAAACAGCCTGAAAGTAACTGGAGTTTAATGAATGCTGATGCTGTATCAGGATATGTGCTGAGAGCTTTGCATGGACTCCCTCGCTGAATTATCTTCATCATAGTAGGTATCCTTACTTATCCCCATCTTGCAGATAAGGAAACTGAGTCCCAGACTGGCTAGAGTTTACAATGAATTGAGCTGGGGTTTGAACCCAGGTAGTTTGGCTTCAGAGGCTAAGTGTTTAACCTCTGCTGATGGCCTCCAACCTCCATCAACCCGCAGAGGACCCTCCTATCACTGTGAGTCAGGGAGGGGGGTAGCACCAGAGCCCCGAGCAGGGCCCAGAACCCCAGGTCTGGGGCCAGGTGGAAGCTGGCTCAGCAATTCCAGGCTGAGCTCTCTTCCCTTGGGACCAGACTCCTGCCAGGAAGCAGTGGAGCCTAAGAGGAGCAGGGCAGGGTGAGACACACAGCGTCCCTGGAGAGCTTCCTGGTAAACAAGGAGTCAGCACTTCCCTGGGACCCCCACCCCCAGGAGGATGCCCTGGTGCCCAGCTTGAGCACCTCCCGGAGCAGCAGATGCAGTTTATGCCACTGAAAGCTGTACCAGCAGGCTCCTTTGACCCGTGAAGCCACGGAAATGTCCCCCACAAAGTCGCACGTGAGCCCGGGATCTGTTGAGGGCTTGAGGTGGCCCCCAGATGGGGAGGCCAATGCTCCAGAGTATCAGGGACCCAGAGCAGCTCCACCCTCAAAGGACCATCCAGTCTGTTCTCCACATTACAAAAAGCGACACAGGCTCAGAGAAAGCAAGGGCCAGTCCAAGGCCAAACCGCAATTTTTCTTTCAGACTCAGGAAAACAACACCAAGTTTCCCATGTTAGAGAGATTTCCATCTGATCTTCATTGCAGTTGCATTTCAGGAAGAGAACCAATCCCGAGCCAAGAAGGAAAGACCAGAGGCAGCCCAGTTCCCAGGTCGGGGCTGTGATCTCCGTTGAGCCTTGCTCTGGATCCCCAGGCATCATTACAGACCAGCATGCACCACGTTCCCTTAGCATCTCGTCAGTGCCTGGGTCCCAGCTCCACCCACTGCCTGGCTACACTGCACTCCGGCTCTTGTGCTTCTCTCCAGAAGTGTGTTGGATGGCCTTTTACAAATGGTTTTACCAATCAATGGCTCCACACTGTAATCTGAGCTAATCTATTTTTGTTTAAAATTTTATTATTTTTGGCTGCACTAGGTCTTTGATGCCATGCACAGGCTTTCTCTAGTCACAGAGAGCAGGGGCCACTCTTCGTTGTGGTTCGTGGACTTCTTATTGCACAGGTGCCTGGGCTTCAGTAGTTGTGGTGCAGAGGCTTCACCACTCTGAGGCATGAGGGATTGGACTTGTGTCCCCTGCATTGGCAGGCAGATTCTTAACCACTGGACCACCAGGGAAGTCCCAGAATTTGAATGTATTAACAAGGGAGAACTTCATTCTGGACGTGAAAAGGGGTCTTCTTGCCTTAAATCCCTAAGAAATGCACCCCTTATGGGTAGAATAGCAGGCACAGTGGCATGTGGGTGAGAGAAAGTATTTGGACCCATAAGAAGAGGGGACTTCATGGGGCTCCCTCAAATCATCCCAGAAAGTTCCATGGATGCCCTTAGTGCTCTTGGAATACAGAACCTAGCCCCAAAACACAGAGACACACTCATGTACACACAGCCCACACAGCCTCTACTAAAACATCAGGTATATACCTCTGATGGGGAATTTTCTGATAGAATAGGGCTTGCAGGTGTCCCAGAGCTAAGTGTAGAAAGAAAGAAGCCTGGCTTCTAGGGAGGCTGCAGGTATACTGAGTCAACTGTGTGGACCTGACTCTCCTGACTCACTTTCAGCCCATCATCACCGTAGCCACCATTAGAATTCACCTATTCTCAGAGCTCTGTCCTGGAGTTCAGTTCTTCTGGAAGATTCCAATCCCTTCAGCCCCCAGGAACATTAATGAGCACAGGGGCAGTAACTCAGAGTACTTAACAGTATGCAACAACATCAAAGTACTTAAGAGGCAGGGGAGTGTCTGTGTAGCTACAAAAGATGCTTTCCCCGTGGAGAGAGACCCGGTGAAACCATGGCTCCAAGAAGGACTGAGGGCATCAGATGGGAGAAGCTGGGAGCCCCGCGTCATAAAAGTTATTATCTCACAGGAGAGTAGTTTTTCTCTCCGATTTGTATCTAAATATGAGGTGGAAATGAGTGCTGGGTGGAGAAGGGAGCACGCAAGCATTTAAGTCATTTATAGTTTACATTTTTACAGCACAGCGGAGATCAGCATCCGTTTTCCATCTGCAATTAGAAGACGGAGCAGGCTGCCAAGTCTCCGTGTAAATTGTGCCTATTAAAAGAGTCGACGCCACGCGATGATTGATCAACATCGAGGATTTATTCACTGAGCTAACAGCGGTTTTTACTTTTACCATTACCCAGGGTGATACATAACAATTTAGATAATGCACCCAGACAGAAACATTTATAACCCCAGTGTCAGAGTCCTGCCTCAGAGGCCAGCCAGCCTGAGGGAGGAGGGACACAGCTCCCAGTCACAGCTGAAAGCCTGCTGGCCTTGGACCTGACATCTGGGTGGGATGCAGCCCACAGGGCACCCAAGAGGGAAGACTCGGGCCAGAACTGCTGCCTCTCAGCCCCCATAACAGCACTCTGAGCCTGTCTACAGGCAGGGGGCCCTCCCTCTCCTCATGTGTCAGGGGGACAAAACAGCTGTCAAAGGGGGCAGAGAGAGGGGGGTCTGTGAAGCTAAGATGGGCTACCTGATGGCTGGTTTACAGAGACTCAGTTATTCATAAATGCCTGTGTGTACACAAATGAGGGTTCTACCTGAGCACACATGGGTGCACACATGGAAAACCCTTCCCCTACTCCTTCCAGCACAAGCAAGACACTGCCTCCCTCTAGGGTAGGGTTGTCTCAGAGTCTTTTTTCATTTGTTTTACTTGGCTGGCATCAGATAGTGTTTAATGCCTTTGCTGAGTTTTGGCAACAGGTATTGAATTTCCCTCCCAGCATTAACTGGCTCTTTGTGTTTGGCTCTTGGGAGAACTAGACTGCACGAGGCAGGCAAGGGGCTCAGACAGGTGTCCCACGCAAATGATGCTCTGGGAGCAACACAGGCAAGCTCTACATCCTCTGCAGGGTTTCAGCCCCACAAGCTGTGACATCTCCCAAACCCGTGCTCCCTGGGCATCTCCCTCAGGATAAGGGAGCAATTTGACATGTTCCCTAGAAAACCCATCACTTTCCTCCACCTACTACCCCAGCCCAATCCTCCTTCTTCTGTACCATCAGGCAGTGGCATCCCCAAGATACCCAGGAACCAGACCCACCCTGACTTTCCCTTTATCCCCCATGCAATGGGTTCTGATCCCTATTAGTTCCTCTGGCTAAATATCTCCCCACTCCAGACCTCCTCTCCATTCCCACATCTGCTACCAAATTCGTCATTTCCTACCTAGGTAAATACACTGGTTCCCCAGCCCCTAGGCTCCCCACCCACTGTCTAACCCTTTGAGCATCCTTCTGATATATAAATCCAATCATGAATGACCTTTGGTTTTAAACTCTTCAGTGACTCGCAGTAAAAACAAGATGAAGCTCAAACTGCTTTGCCTGGGAATATGTATTTAAGAAATGTCTTATTGTTTTTAAAGACTCAGCCAAGCCATCTATATTACATTTCTCCAGAATAAATAAGATGTGTGTGTGTGTGTTTGTATACAGATAGGGACTTCCTCGTGGCTCAGATGGTAAAGAATCTGCCTGCAATGTAAGGGACCTGGGCTTGATTCTTGGGTTGGAAAGATCCCCTGGAGAAGGGAATGGCTCTCCACTCCAGTATTCCTGCTTGGAGAATCCCATGGACAGACAAGCCTGGCAGGCTACAGTCCATGGGGTCGCAAAGAGTCAGACACAACTGAGCGACTAACACACACACACACACACACACACACACACACACACACACACACACAGATAGATATAGATACACACAGAGTTGGTTCACGGGATTATGGAGACTGACAAGCCCCAAATCTGGGGGTCAGATAGTAGGCTGAAGTCCCAGGGTAGAGCCAGTTCAGGTGTGAAGGCCATTTGTGCAGAATTCCTTCTTGCTCAGGGGATGTTGGTCTTTTATTCTAGGTAGGCCTTCAACTGATTGGATGAGGCCCAGCACACTAAGGAGAGTTATCTACTTTACTCAAAGTCCACCAGCTTATACGTTAATCTCATTGAAAAACACCCTCAGAGAAACAGCCAGATTAATGTGGGATCAAAAATCTGGGCATTGTGGCTCCACTGAATTGAAATATAAAATTAACTATCACGTAGTCTCTCTTCTTTATTGATAGGTTGAGGCTCAAGAAGCAAGCTGGACTGATCTTTCTCCTGCACAAACAGGACAGAGTCCTCTGAGTGGCTCTATACAGAGGAAACCAAATCATCAAAGATGGAGAGACCCCCCCCAGGATGATCAGATCAGACAAATCATGAAGCAATAGGAAGAGAGGAGCCAGAGAGGCTAAAGGTTTCACAGACATGCAACAATTCATTAACTGGGGAGATGTGGTACTGTGTACATCAGTGCGATAAGCACTTAAAACATGCATAACATAGAAGAACCTGAAAGCTGAGGGTCCCACATGATATGGTACGTATCACTGAGTACTCATCATTGAGCATTACCTACCAAGTGCCAGGCTGTGTGCGGTACATGTGACACAGTGTATGCACGGTGGGCTAAGGGTAACCACCCAGTGGGAAGGGGACGGTACAGGCAGCAGAACCTGCCCTCCAGCTGCGTCTCCATCACCAACACACACTGTTTCTACTCAGGTGTCTCCTTACCTGGAGTGATGTACAGCTGACCAAAGAATGTTAAGACAAGAATGAGCCCCAGTGGCATCTTCCCAACTTGGAAGGGCCACTGCTGACACTCAAACCGAGGAAGAACTCCAGACACAGACGGAAATAGCCACTTAAAGCCACGCAGGTGGGAAGGGAGGAGCTCAGCCTTGACCCTTAGCTGACCTCAGACTCTCCTCTTTTTTCTTCCTCTTCCTCTCCACATTCTTACCCAGAAAGCCACCAGAGCATACTGATTCTTAGGGACCCACAGCTCCCCAAGGCATCCTTGACTCTGCCCACTGAGCAGGCTGCAGCCCCAGAAAAGGCACTCCTTTAACTGACTCCAATCAAATGCCTCCCAGCTTCGTACAGGTTTCTTACCACAGTCAACCCCCAACCCCTCCCAGGAGAGGTGCTTTCTTCAGCAAAGTCTGCTATAAACACCACCATTCCCACAATTACCGCAAAACGCACCCCCTCTAGACTGAGGGCTCGGGGAGGGAAGTATTATGTCACAGCTGCAAGGGGGTTTTCATCTGGGGATTAGACACCTATGAATGGATGCATCACACCAGATTAGAGCATCTTCCAGACACACATCTGATGTGACCACAGCTGATCACTCGGCAGCTACAATGGAATATCAGGAAATGTTTTTCTCTAAAAATGTGGGGAAAGGAGTATCCTGAGATTATAATTTATGATCACAGATCAACCTGAAATTACAAACCTTTCTTAGGGAAGAAAACAAACACAAAAACAAATATAAACACTGTGTGTGTATATTATATATATATTGTATGTATATGTGTGCATGTGTGTGTATATGATGTATATATTATGTGTGTGTGCTCAGTTGCTTAGCCGTGTCTAACTCTTTGTGACCCCATGGACCACAGCCCACCAGGCTCCTCTGTCCATGGAATTTCCCAGGCAAGAATACTGGAGTGGGTTGCCACTTCTTTCTCCAGCATATCTTCCCAACCCAGGGTTCAAAGTCACATCTCTTGCATTGGGAGGCAAATTCTTTACCACTGAGCCACCATATATTTTACATATATAAACTAGGTTTTGTGCTCTGTAGTATCCGAGTCTTTGCAACCCCATGGACTGCAGGCTGCCATGGTTCTCTGTTCATAGGATTCTTCAGGCAAGAATACTGGAGTGGGTTGCCATTTCCTCCTCCAGGGGATCTTTCTGACCTGGGGATTGAACCTGAGTCTCCTGCATTGCAGGCAGATTCTTTACTGCTTGAGCCATCTGCGAAGCATATATACATATTCTGGTTGGTCTGCAAAGGAACCAAGATAAGCCTCTCCCCACACAGTTGGGCTCATTTGGGAAAAGCAACCTCTGGCATAGGTCCCATGTTTATAAATAGGATGAGACAATAAAAGTACTCCCAGGCCCTGGAACAGGCTCCCTTGGAGGGACACTTGTCCGCATCACTTGCAGGTAGAAGGAAAGGCCCAACTCGGTTCTGTGGCCAGCCCTGCTTGTGAGATTGGCTCTAGCAATGAAGCACATCACATTCCAGGTCTCCTCTCCACTTGGTTGCCTCTGGAACACTGCCATCCTACTCCTTCCTGGGAAGGCATCCCTTGACATTTAACTCCAGGGGCCGATGGGACTCTACTCCCCACTCCTGACCCTGTGTCTTGAGTCTCTATGGGCTTCTGATGCATGTGCAGCCCTCCATGTGTGCCCGAGAGCTGGGGAAGTCTCTGGATCCAGAAGCTCTTGGAAGACTCTCATTCCCCTCCAAGCCTCTGTCCACGTCACTCCCTGTTCCCACTGCTGCCCCCGGATAACAGCCCACATCCCCCATACCCCACACAGCATCAGCACACCTTCACAGACACCCTTCCTCCTAGACTGATAATGGTACCCTGCTCTGCACCTCCTGGCACAGCCCTGCAAAGGTCAAATGGGGAACTGAAAGGGGAAGTCTACTCCAAGGCTCAAGAGGGTAGGTGACCGGAAAGTTGAAACAGCCACTGAGAGCATCTTCTGCCTGGAGTCCCCCTTCCTGATCAGAACAGCAAGGCAGACAGGTCAGCTCAGCCGTCTCTGGGCTCAGTCTAGTCTTGCTCTCTGAGCTGTTTACTAATAGGCAAATCACACACAACATGACCAGGACGTCTGGCCCTCCCACCAGGCTCCTCCCACCATGTTCCCTGCTAGGTTGATAGAAATTTCATCCTTTCACTGCTCCACCCTCAAACCTTGGAGTCCTCCTTATCTTTTTCTTCTCTCACAGACCTCATCAGACCTGGCATGAAATCCTGTGACGTTACCTGCCCTATATGCCAAGAATCTGGCTTTTATTTCTCACAACCTGCACTGCTATGACCCTGTCCAAGCAACATCATCTTTTTCCAAGCAACATCCTCCTGCTGGGTCCTCTGGCTTTCCCACCTCTTAGTTTACTGCCACCAGACAGTGGGGAAAGGTAGTAATTCTTCATGCTAATTCCATGTGTTTTGTGACACTGTTGGTCCTGGACTATCTTTTCAAGGATGGTTATAGAAACAGACTTCAGAGGATAGAGACGGTACCTCCTCCCTAGACAGAGGGCAGATTGTCTTCTGAACAAGATGATAAAGATGCTGTCTCACTCCAGGACAAACTTGGGGCCGCTTTGCCCAACAACCCCTCATAAGACTATGAGTTCCTAAATGTAGGATTCCTCAGCTGTGACGCAGACCTACTGTGTGCACGGCACCCACCGAATGGCCCCCGTACAACTTAGGGAGCAAATGTGAACAAGACCCAGCAGCCATGCTGCCTGCTATCCTGTGAGTAGTAAAACCCTTTGTCTCTGATCGGGAGGCTTGTGTCTGCCAACATCTATGAGACTGTGGCAGGTAAATCTGTTAGCTTGGAAGTGGACGCTTCATGATTTGTGACAGAGAGCAGCCCAAGTGCTCATTTGTTATCTAAGTCAGGTCATATTCCTCTACTCAAACTCCTGCATGACCTTCATCTCATTCAGAGGCAAATGCAAAGTCCTTACACAATGACTGCACAGCTCTGCAGAAGCCCACCCTCTATCCCCATCAGACCTCTGACTTCATTTCCTCTCTTCCCCCATCCTTTACTCTCCTCTAGCCCCAGGAGCCTCCTCTCTGTCCCTCAGACACCTGCCAGGCACATGTCCTACTGTGGCCTTTATACAGCCCGATGCTCTTCTCCCACACCCACGTAGCTCCCTCCCTCCCTCACCTGCTTCATGTCTTTGCTCAATGTCAGCTTCTCACTGAGACCATCCTGAACCCCTACTTAAAACCACATCCTCCCTGCCATCGCAGACCCCCAAGGTGACCTCCCTAAGCCCTGGATCCCCAGTGGGCCAGCCACCTGCATAGGTCCCTCCCTTTCTTGGGTCATTTTACAAGTCTCACCAGCAACTTGTAAGTTGCCATTCCACCCCGGCCCCCCGGCAACACTGCCCTGGCCACAGCCCCATCCTGATAACGTCTGATGATTCAAGAGAGCACCCAAGGTGCTCTCACTTGTAGGGGAGGGAAAGGCCACCAAGGACATAACAGCAGAGAGAAGGAAGCAGCTCCACACTCAGCAAAAAAAAGGCAGAGCACTGGCTGGTCCTGGATGCTGGCGGAGGGAGCAAGGGGTGACGGGCATTGGCTGGTATAAAGATCTGCATCACAGGAGCATCAAGGAATATTTGAGGAGGGAGATGAGGCCCAGAGTTGCGCTCCGGCCGGGCAGCTGGAAGGAGGCTGTAGTGATTAAGGCACACGTGGACCCCGACCCCCTGACCCCCAGCACAGGTTGGTGACATCTTGGGAGACTCAGCTTATTTTTCCAACTGGTCCATTTTCTACAGCATCTCATACTCTTTCCAGTTCACGATTTTGAGTTTGGTGATGATAACAGGCCTGCTCTGCTATTTATGTTTCTGATTATTTTTAGTGTTCTGCAATTACATTTTCTTAAATTAAAACTTTAGACCCAAGCATCAGATTGTCTGTTGCGTGCCACAGTGTGTTCACATAGGCAGTTTATATACATTTGGGTTGCAAAAGCCTCAGGAAAAGAAGACATTTCAATAGTTGGCACCCAAAGCCCTTATTTCCATATCACCCACCCATTTCCACGCACTTCTTTCTATTCCCACACTCAGTGACACCCTCCAGATCCTTGTGAGCCCAAACACAGGGCTGGGTGAAGCATCTAGGTCTCTCATTCAAAGCCATCAGAGCTCAGCTGCCTTTTCGCACCATCTCAGCACCTCTCATGGGCTGGGTCCACGGACAGCACAGCCTGCAGACTCTGGCCTCAGCCCTGAGGCCCAGGGCTCCTTCAACTGTTTTCCCTCATCCAGAATTAGATTCACCAACTCCAAAGAGGCTGCCTGAAGTGACATGGCTTGCCTTCTGACTCAGGGCCTGCCACACTCCCCAGTGATGCTCTCCTGAGATGGCTCCCCTCCCACAGCCATGCCTGAACCATCCATCCACTTGACTCCTGCCCTGACAACCCCGGCTTGTCACCCTCCTGCCACCTGGATCAGGACAATCTTTCCGTGTTTGCCAATGGTTGTGCAATTATGACAGCCAGCCTCCAAGACTCTACGCCCAGCCCCAGCTCCAGGCTGCATTTCCAGGGCCAGCTTTGCTTCTGTAGAGGTGCACCTTGGAATTTCAGGCTCATCAGTTTCCCTCTAAAGTGCCTCTGGCCTCCTAACCTCCTTCACTGGATTAATTCAGCCTGCAGCCACTCAGTCATCTAGGGTAAGCGTGTGGGATCAAGGGCACTGGCTGTCGCTCACCCCACACTTTTTCCAACCCTTCTGCCTCAACTGTCTCATCACAGAGGCAGCAAAAGCTAGTGACTTGCCTTTCTTGTAGCTGGAGATTGTCAGAAGACACAGTTCCATCCAATGTGTTAGAGACAGATGTCTGCTTGGGTGTCCGAAAAAGTTTTTATTTTCCTGAAAATATGGACCAATGCAGCTGGTTACCCCTCCTCCTTTCAGCTTCCCCTTCCCTCTACATCCCTCCGACCCTGACGAGTATCTGGAGTCAAGGCAGCAGCCTTGAGGCCCCAAGGACAGCAAGGACACGGTCAGCAGTTGAAGGGAGAAAGAGAACACCAGGGACTTCACTGGCATGGCTGAGTGGTCCCTCAAGCTCTGGACAGCCTGTCTCAGATAGCTTGTCCTGAAAGAGAAAAAGAGGTGTGCATTGTGTTTTCTGATGCATCCTTTTGTTGTTCAGTTGCTCAGTCATGTCCAACTCTTTGTGACCCCATGGACTGCAGCACACCAGGCTTCTCTGCCCATCACTATCTCCCAGAGCTTACTCAAACTCATGCCCATTGAGTTGGTTATGCTAGTCAACCATCTCATCCTCTGTCATCCCCTTCTCCTGCGTTGAATCTTTCCCAGCATCAGAGTCTTTTCTAATGAGTAGACTCTTTGCATCAGGTGGCCAAAGTATTGGAGCTTCAGCATCAGTCCTTCCAAGGAATATTCAGGACTGATTTCCTTTAAGATAGACTGGTTTGATTCCCGTGCTGTCCAAGGGACTCTCAAGAATCTTCTCCAGCACCACAGTTCAAAAGCATCAATTCTTTGGAGCTCAGCCTCCTTTATGGTTTTACTGATGCACTCAGTTTGTTCTTACCTCTTCTTCCGGCCCCACCCCCTTCCTCTCAGGAGACCTTCTCCTTCAGTTGTTCTCTCCCTTGTTTCTCTCTCTTCCTCCCTCCTATCTCTCATCATTATTTCTGTAAGCACTTGCTTTCTGAGCACCCACTCTGGACAGGCTCTGTCCTATGAGAACGCAGGAGGCTGTGGCATCCTTGGTGTGATGGTACACAGAGGCAATGTGATGGGCTAGGTGCCCTGGCACATCTTCTGCTGGGCTGAATGTTGTCACATCTCCCGTTGTGGTTCCATCTGCCTTGTTCAACAGCTTCCTGCACACCCCCAGCCAAAGTAGCACCTCAGGTTTCCTCTGTTGATGGACAGCAATGCCCCTCAGCTCCCCCAGAGGCATTTCTGGCCTCACTCTCTTGACCAGAATAGCTCTGCATCCCAGATCTGGGCTCCTCCCCCTCATAGTCCCCTCTCAGGCCACCCCCACTGCCCTGGCCACCTGAGCACTTAGATCCCACTTCCTCAGACACTCACCCCTCCTGGAGGGACTCTATAAAACCCTGGTGTGAGGGTGGCAGTGGCCAGAGAAAGGGGCTCCAGGAGTTCAGGGGTTCAGGAAAGACCAGGGTTGCATTCTGGCACACCATCTGGAGCCAAACAGTCCTATGGGAGTCACTGGAAGGACCAAGCCAGGGAGATCATCAGTGATAAGCAAACATACAGTCTATGCTAAGCCTGGAGCCAGGTGGCATCCACATTTTATCTCATTTTAAAGTGCACCATTGGGATGGCTTTACAGAGGATGGATTCCAAGGTCCAGAGAGATTCAGCAGTGAGTCTGAAGTCACACAGTAAGTAATGGGCAGGTCCATGATCTGAGGAAAAGTGAAATGGAGTTGGAGGAACAGGTGGTCTGCAGGTCAAGGCTGCAGGTAGGCACATCTTGCAGTGGAGGATGGCCCTTTCCTAGTGCTCTATCACCAGCTCCTCAGCTCTGCTGGGACCGCCTTCCTAACACCAGACACCCACTAAAATGCCAGCAGAGTAGCTGTAACAGACCTAACTCTAACACAACCATCCCACCAATCAGGGGACAAGTGATCCCTGGAAATGTTGCACTCTAACCTGCTGCCCTATTAGCAGTGTGGGGGCTCCAGCCCAGAGATGGTCCCTGACTCTGTCCAAGAGGGTTTGAGGAGGCCTGGGCTAGAGTTCAGGCTCTAACTGTGGGGAGATAGGGAAGGGACCGGGTTCTCTGAGCGCAGATCCCTCCTCCAGGGGACACCTCTGGGACACACAGGCCACCCAGCTGCACCTCTGGGGCAAAGCCAAAGGGATGTCCAAATCCACAATGTTTTTAGAGCCTCTTCCTTTTTCAAACTGTTTTATAAACACTGAAGTGCTTTCATATCCACTGTTTCATCGGGTCTTCACAACAATCAAACCAGCACTATTTTTCCAATGTTCTGCATGAATACTGTCAAAAATAGCTACAAAACAAGGTCCCCAGAAGTTGGACATGCTGAGGACCACATGATATCTTAAGAGTGCAGTGGAGTGGACAGTGATAATGGGAAACCTTATCATCCTGACTTACCTTTCATTTCCCAGTGGAACCCCAGGCTCACAGGATCTCACCGCCTTGCGCCCAACAGACAGTTCAGGGAAGGGCTTGGGACCCAAGTCAGGCCACTCAGAATCCTCCACCCATGTGTGATGGACTTCTCAGGAAAGAGTAAAAGAGCAACTGAGAATCACTGCCCTCCCCAGAATACCTGCCAGAGAATGAGGCCAGGTTACAGGCCTGGAAATGGGAAGATGAGTATCTGGAAACCTTCATGGAGCACAAAAATCCGGCCATACTTGAAGCCCATCCCACCGCTAGAATTTTCATGCATGTGAACCAATACCTTCTCATCTTAGAAAAAGTCTCTATACCAACACAAAGAAGAAGAGCAAGGCCTCCTAACTGGGGGCAGGGCACAGAAATCTCCCAAAAGACGGAAGCGAAAATCAAAGAAAAACATAAAACAAGTGCAGACAAGGACTTTTTCACTCATCCAACAAATACTTGAATCCAACCAAACGCCATACTAATTGGTTAGAAAGACAGCCCGACAACAGGATCCCTGTCTTCAGGGATCTTAATAAGACAGGAGAAGTACAGACACTCTGGTGGTTGCAATAATAATACAGAACTAACCTAATGGGGAGTCAGCAAAGATTTTCTGAGAATGTCATAGTTAAATTGAAACTGAAGGATGATCAAATGTAAACCTCAAGAAGTTGAGTCTGGGCAACAGCACAAGTGAAACTGTCTTGCCGAGATAGCAACTTCACTACCAGGGACTCTAGCATATTGATTCATTTGTGTGTGGGGAGGTGGAGGGAACAGGGCAGATTCTACACCTTCTTTTATAATTTGGATGTAAATACAGAAATGAAAATCTTTCCAAAATAATCAGATAAACATGCCAAGAAATACTGACATGAATCTTTGTGGCAGCAATGTTTATAACAATAGAAACTTACCATAACTGAAATTTTAAAATAACAGAATATATCGATAAGCACTTAGACTTGAAAAATATTTTAAAAGATGATGTAAACACACATTTAATGACTTGAGAAGATGTACATGCTTAGAAGAAATAAGAGGGCCTCAGAAAATATATAGAGGATGATTTCATGTGTATTGAGTACAAAATAGGAATTCAATAAATATTTACTGAGCGAATGGCAAATAAACACCTCTGAACAGATAAACACCAAACAAGATGTTTGCAGTCATTATTTCTGGGTGACGGGATTATTGATGATTTTAAATTGTTTTTTAGATCTGTTTATCTGAACTATCTTTTTTTGTACAGTGCACATGAATTATGTACACTATAAAAAGGAATAAAAAGAAATCTTTCCAAAGCAAGCAATGACTCAACAAGGTCAGTTTTAAGATCGAGACGGATAATTAGGAAACAGAACCTTAAGACAGAACAGAAAACAGTGTGGCTGGATAAGCATAATAGATAAGAACATATTCTTCCTCTAAACATTGGAGAGAAATGAACCTTTCTTCAATGTCATAGCTAGAATTTGTTTAGCAGAAGTCCATGACATATCTCATATTTGTTCAGCTATCTGTAACACAGCACATCAGTTAAATATTGGTAAAGGAAAATATTTACATTGATGCAAAAATGAAGTCAACAGGCTTGTATTTGTATAATGCCAACAAAGTCATTAAAAAAAGTTTATGTATGCCAAACAATTAAATATTTGGGCAAATCTGCAAACAAATGTCATTTGAATCAATTTCTGGGGTGACTGATTGCATCATCCATGTTTCTCCCAGATGTTTCAGCAGAACACAGAATATGGCCTTAGACAACCAAGCCAGTGGCTGGGCAGAATCACAGCCAGCTAGCTACGCTGTCACCATCACTAATAGCATGGCTAGGCAATTAACACTACCCACTCTCTGATGTCTTTTGCAGCCAAACTGTAATCCACTGCTTGTTCATACCATTGGGAAAATGCTATTAACTTTGAAACTCTGGAGGTCCTGATGAAGGCAAAGCACTGGCTCTGATCCTGGCAGATCTGAAGAAAGCCGACACCAAGTACTATGGACAGCCTGCCAAATTCGGCCCAGAGCCTGTGCTGTGCTTAGCCGCTCAGACTCTTTGTGACCTCGTGGACTGCAGCCCACCTGGCTCCTCTGTCCCTGGGGATTCTCCAGGCAAGAATATTGGAGTGGGTAGCCATGCCCTTCTCCAGGGGATCTTCCCAACCCAGGTCTCCTGCATTGCAGGCAGATTCTTTACAGTCTGAGCCACCAGGGAAGCCCCTGAGCCCTGGGGACACCTATAAGATATAAGAACAGCTATCTATAGCTTCCAGGTCCCACAAACTTATTGGGGTGTCTCACCCACCAGGCTGCACCTCCTTACTCAGAAAAGCATGGAAGAAGCTCACAGGAGGCTGAAAATGTCATGAGATGCACACTGCAGGAGAGGGAAGTGAGCTGAGCCTTGGAACACCAGCTGAAGGGAAAAGGATGCCAGGGGCATGGTAAATCGGCCACTGCCAAGACAAGGTTGCAGCTCTTGGGATGGCTGGATGGCTCATAACTGCTCCCTTAAAGAAGCATGGGATACTCATAGGGCAAACACGAGGACCTGGGAAAGAAGAAGGGCCATCACCCCACAGAATTATGCCTCCAACACTACCTGCCCTGTGCCGGAAGCAGCTATTTACATGTGGTCATTCCCCACTGAAACATGAGCTCCTAAAGGTCAGACAGTATCCTACTAGGCTTGGCACCCTTGAGGCTGACATAGTCTCTGACCAAGAGTCTTCACTTAGTAACTACCAGCAGCTAAATGAGTAGATGAACGCTTACACCAAAGCTTGCATCTCCCCCAACGCTAGGTTCTAAGCACACAGCATATGCTATGAAACTCATGGATGGTCAGGCAGGTAAGGGTCTGTGTGTGATTCCTCATGTGCAGAGGGTGAAAGAAGATCTAGGAGAGTGGTGGGATAATTTAGGAAAGCATGAGGAAATGAACCAGAAGCTAGATTAACAGGAAATTCCTTAATCTGTCCATATGGCATATAGAACCACCAGCATCCTTCCTCCATTACTGGGAAAGGTCACTCATTCTTGCGTTGAAGCCAAAAGGAGTGGTTACCGGTTCACTGAGAGGTACCACAGTGAACACCCTCCCATATGCACACACAAGTACACAAACACAAGGACACATTTGGCTCTTCAAGGTTCTCACACCATGGGGGGCACTTGGGAACCTAGGCTAGGCTGAGCCTCCTGCTGCCCCTAGATCTGCTCACTCTGTAGCCCACCAGCCTGGAGTGGAATGGTGGAATCCCCAGCACTAACTCAACTGATCTATTTCTCTGCTTTTTCAAAATTGCTGGAAGCATGAATAAATGAATTAAATTCATATATGATGGGACTCCATACTCTTCTTGGATTACCATAAACTCAAAAAGAAGATGGGATGGGATGGGAAGGGGGAGGGGAAAGGCTACTCCCTGAGAGGGCAGCCAGGGCCAGTGGGTGTCTGGGTACTACTCATGCTGTGCTAACCACACCAACTGCCAGAACACCTACCTCTCCTGCTTTCTTGTGTCTTGTTTCCACCCCACACCCTGGCCAGGGCTTACACTTTGAACTAATCAGTCCCAGCTCAGCTCTGCGTCCTGCTGGAGACACCTATGCTTTTCTGAATGGTATTTCTTCAGCAAGCCCGATGGCTTGGGGGAACCATCCTGCAAGATGAACAATCCCTCCACCCCATTCTGTTTCACTTTCAGATCCCCTAGTGGATGATGGAGGAAGAGAGGCTTCATGGTGGGCCAAACAGGGAAAAAAGGGCAGGAACAGGCATAGATATATAGATGTATAATTACATACCAGTGCCATGTCCAGCTGTACTGGAGTCAAAAGGAAAACTCGTTAACAACAATCTTATATCTATTTAATCACTTGACATTTTAAATCCTGGATTTTAGCATTAATTTTGATTTGCTAAAATGTAGCACTGAAATAGTGTTAAGCTTTGTTTCCAAGGTTTAGTGTGTGTGTGTCTCCATAAGTTTTACCCCTCAGATGGGTCCTTTATTCATCTCACCCTAGTCCTTATGATATGGCTATTATTTATTATCATTCCTAACCAGACACTGTGCTTAAAAATTAAATACAAGCCTCACAATAGTCCTATCAGTGCTTATCAGCCTCACAATACTCCCATTGTTCCCATGTAACAAGTGGGGAAACTGAGGCACAAAATGTTCACAGAATAGAAAGTGTCACACACCTGGGAAGAGGTAGTGAGGATATAAATTCAAGAGGTAATCAAGTGGACCATGCTTGATTAGAAAACATCAGCCTACTGTGTATCTTATTCAGGGGAGAAATGGCACGCAGCAAACATGGTAAGTGCTCCACAGCCAGTCAGAGAGATTTAAATGGATCCCATGGGGCTGTAGGCTTCCCAGGTGGCTCAGTGGTAAAGAATTCACCAGCCAAGCAGGAGACGTGGGTTAGATCCCTGGGTCAGGAAGATGCCCTGGAGAGGGAAATGGGAACCCACTGTAGATTCTTGCCTGGGAAATTCCAAGGACAGAGGAACCTGACAGGCTACAGTCCAGGGTTGCAAAGAATCAGACACAACTTAGCGACTAAGCAGCAGCAGCAGCATGATGCCTGCTAAGTCTCCAGAGACTTGGAGGACAACTTCTTCTATGAACATCTGCATAAGAACTAAGGAAAGTCTTCCCAGCTAGAGGATCCACATACTGAAGAAAGCCTGGTAGGTTTTTAAGAAACTAGGCTTTGAATTTTTCATTAAGATTATTTTAGATCTGTGGGACAAAGATTATTATAAAATCTGTGGCCAAGAGTCTTTTTCTTGTAATTTAAACTTTTCAGAAAGAAGAAAACAAAATATCTCACAAGAAAAACATCTGATTTGATTTAAAGTCATCAGTCAGCCTTCTTTATCTGCTCGTGAATACCACATTCTCATTAAGACCCAGGGATCCATGGAAACCCCACTGAGAAACCATGAAAGCTCTACAGGGATTGCACTGGGAGCTGCTTTTCCGAGAATGTGTCTGTTATATTGAATATCAATATATCAACTCTGGCTCCTGAACCATCATTTTGCTAATGTTAGTAGCAGCAGCTTGAATGAACTTAGATATTGTTAACTCCAGGCTAAATCAAATATACAATATTGCTCCAACGAAGCTGTCAACAACAGAGGCTGTGAGTGATCACCATTCTGGTATGTGTCAGTTGGCACACCTACAACTCTGGTTATCATGTCATTTCTTTTACTATAGCTGTTCACCAGCCACCTTGCCAGTTGGTGATGACACTGGTCAAAGTCCAACACAAAGGGAAGACACAGCCACCAGATCAAGATCTACGTCTTCTCCCATTTCAACCTACACTGAATTTTCCCTCATCAGATTTTCTCCAGCACTTATGAACACCACACCATTTAGCACATGATTAAATATACCTCCATAAACCCTGAGAAAACCATAATTCAAAAAGACACGTGTACCCCAATGTTCACTTCCCTGGTGGCTCAGTGGTTAAGAATCCACCTGCCAAGCAGGAGACATGGTTTCAATCCCTGGATTGGGAAGATTCCCTGAAGAAGGAAATGGCAACCCATTTCAGTATTCTTGCCTGGGAAATCCCATGGACAGAGGAGACTGGCAGGCTATAGTTCATTGGGTCGCAAAAGAGTTGGACATGACTTACAGACTAAACAACAACCCCAGTGTTCATCATAGCACTATTTACAACAGCTAGGACATGGAAGCAACCTGAATGTCCAAGAATAGCTGAATGGATAAAGAAGATATGGTACTTACATACAATGTAATATTACTCAGCCATAAAAAAGAAACAAAATTGGCTCATCTGGAGTAACGTGGATGGACCTAGAGTTTTTCATATAAAGTAAGTCAGAAAGAGAAAAACAAATTTTGCATATTAATGCATATGTATGAAATCTAGAAAGTGTTATAGATGAACCTATTTGCAGGGCAGAAATAGAGTCACAGAAATACAGAATGGATATGTGGACACGGGCAGGGAAGGGGAGGGTGGAAGGAACTGGAAGAGCAGTATTGATAAACATACACTTTGTTGCTGTTGATTAGTCACTAAGTCATGTCTGACTCTCTGTGACCCCACGGACTATAGCCTACCAAGCTCCTCTGTCCATGGGATTTCCCAGGCAAGAATATGGGAGTGGGTTACCATTTCCTCTTCCAGGGGTTTGTCCCAAGTCAGGGATAGAACCCACGACTCTTGCATTGGCAGGCAGATTCTTTGCTACTGAGCCACTAAAAAGCCTCCATGTACATGAGCATGTGTAAAACAGATAGCTGGTGGAAAGCTGCTGTATAGCAAGGGAGCTCAGCTCAGTGCTCCTTGATGACCTAGACGGGTGTGATGGAGGTGGGATGGGAGAGAGAATCAGAGAGAATCAGATATATGTATACATACATCTGATACATGGTGCTGTGCATTAGAAACTCATACAGCACTGTAAAGTCCTTATACTCCAATAACAACATTCTACAAAATCTATGCAAACAATAAATAAATAAAGGCCCAGCTTTTTAAGAACTGAGAAACTTGTGTCTCCTCGGGTAGAATGTAGCTGTTCAGCAGCATTCTGAACTTTAAAATTTCAGCCTCTTGTTTTACTTATGCAACACAGTGTGGGATAAGCATGTATTAGACTATCAGCTCAAAGGTATACTGGGGTGAAAAGGAGACCCACAAAGGGGCAGGTGGGGGGCTCCATGCATGAATCCCATTGGGCAAAGGGTGAGAGGCGGTCAGGAGCCTGGCAGGACTATGTAGGGACCCAGAGAAAATGTAGCCAGAGGCTGGATTAACACAAAAGACAGGAAGAGAAGCTACAGAACAGATAGGAAACACTGTGAACAGGGGAACCAATAATCACAACACACGCTGGGAGGATGTGGAGCGAGGAGGGGGGACAAAAACCAGCCCATGCATGCAGTTTAAGACCAAGACCCTGCCCGACATGAGGGTATCGGTGGTCACAGTGATAGCCATGGAATTATGGGGCACTGCCCTCTTCAGGACTAGTCTGCCCAGAGCTACCGCCATCCCCAGGCCAATGTCTGTAGGGTTTAGCTCCCCTACTCTTGGGTTCTTGGGGCCACCTTTCCCAGTTGTGGTAATACCCAGGGCTGGCTACTGGTTACCATTCTCTCTTCCACAGCCTTCTCCAATGCCTTTAGGAGGTGGGGGCTACCTGATGCAATGATACTCATTTATGAATCACAACCTTTGGTTCCAGTGTGCCAATAGAAGGGGCATGTTAGATAGCCAAGTTGTGGAGACCGAACAACAGTGCCTGTTCCGGGATGGGGAAGAGTTTTGGATTTCAATACTTTGCTCAGCACCCAAAAAGAAACTACGGAGTCCCCACAAATAAATCAAATGGGTCTTTCATGATTCGACCAAAGGTCAGTTTCCCTGGTGGCTCAGACAGTAAAGAACCCACCTCCAATGCAAGAAACCCGGGTTCAATTCCTGGGTTGGGAAGATCCCCTGGTGAAGGGAAGGGCTACCCACTTCAGTATTCTTGCCTGGAGAATTCCATGGACAGAGGAGTCTGGCAGGCTACAGTTCACGGGGGCTGCAAAGAGTCAGACACGACTGACTGACTAAACTTTCACTTCTTCTTTTCACTTCATAACCAAATTACTACAAAAAGCCCATCACATTGCATTTTACATGTATTAGTTGGAGAGGCTACAAATCAGTTCTTCCTGTCTAAAAAATTTCTTTTTTTTCAGCTTGGACATCTTCCTAAAGTGCTCATTCCCAGATGAAGAGCTTCATCATGCTAGTGAACTACTGGAAGGGCATGAAGGCAAGAAACTTGGTCCCTGAGAGGGCCCCACCCTTAGAGAAAGTCCCTAGAGAAAGACCTCCCAAATAATTCTAAATGTTCACCCTTCCTGCTGCCTCTATGAGTGGCTCTTAACACTGATTGCTAGATGGGGTTTCCTTGTTGGGATCCAGATGGCCAGAGGTAAATTTCTACTGACTTCTCCCACATCCCACCCCATCAGTGTCTGCCCTCCCCTGGAGGGTTCTCCAGATGGCACTTGTCATAAATGGAAATGAAGGTCAGATCAGTCAGATGCTTACATTAAGAAAGCCACCTTCCAACTGATTACCTGTCTCTCTCTTTGTTTTTAATTATGTGAATAAATAGGAAAACTGCATATTAATGAAGGTACTTGTTTAATTATTTTGCATGAGAGAAACTGTAGCTTCATCTTTACCATGAGGGAAACTGCCTGACTATGAAAACATCAAAGAGGCACTGAGCACTGTTTGATGCATTATATATGAATGTATATGTTTTACTGGATTGAAGTCATCATTTTCTCACCTTATCTACCTAATAAAGAAAGGGAAGTCCTCTCTGGTAGAAAATAATTTTAGAGCTTCTACAGTTTTCTACATTCAATGACTAGCATACAATAAAAAATTACAGGACATATTAAAAGGCAATAAAAATTGACCAACAATCAAGGGAAGAAAGATCGCAGAAATAGACCCATGTACTTTCCCAATATTGAGTTAGCAGATAAGGGCTTTAAAAATAGTTGTGATTAACATGTTTAAAATAGAAGAAAAGATGAACAAAATGAATGAAAAAATGAAGAATTGCAACCAAAATTGGAATGCGTAATAAAAAATTTAAAGGTATTTTAAGAACCAAAATACGCAATGTATCAAGAATTCATCAGGTGTATTTAAGAGCAAACTGGACACAGCAGAAGACAAGATAAGTAGGCAGTCACACTAACGTACAGAGAGAAAAGAGTCAAGGGAAAAATATGTGGAAAACATCGAACCAGTCTAACACACACGTAATTAAAGTAGAACTATGTTTTGACCTTCAAGAGACCTGGGTTGAACCTCACCTTCCTCTGAGGTTACCTAATGGGTCACTTACTAGATGAGTAAATGGTGTGCTTAGTAAGTGACCTAACACCTTGGAGCTTCAGTTTCTGCATGTACAAAACAGGAACAAATAACCCAACACTGTATGCTTTTGAAGATTTCTTTTTTATGTGGACCATTTGTAAATTCTTCACTGAACTTGTTACAATATTGCTTCTGTTTTATATTTTAATTTTCGGCCACAAGACACGTGGAATCTTACTTCCTCAATCAGGGATCAAACCCCCACCTCCTGCACTGGAAGGCGAAGTCTTAACCACCCGACTGCCTGCAAAGTCCCTGTATGCTTTTTTAAAGTGAGTCAGGAGGATAGTTTGAAGTATTCATCGTGTGCTTCTCCCAACCATCTCTGCCCCAGAATCAAGAAACATGCCAACAACTGCAGAACCCTGGTATAAAGGTCCTAACACTGAACTCTTAGGCTCACAACACCTCGGTCAGCATGGAAGATGAAAAGAGAGGAATGAGGACTCATGAAGTGGCTTTTCCTAACTCCCAGGCATGACGAGACAGCACATGATGGGAAAGTGAAGAAAGAAGAAAGAATGCTGGTCAGGGAAGAGCAAGATGAAAGCCCAGGCTGCTCCACCAGAGCAAGTGTATACCTGCCTAGGACCCAGAGATCACATGAAAACAGCTCAGCTCGTAGAGGTGCTTTGCACTGCCATTATCCACTGACGACAGCTGAAACAGGACCATCTATAGACTCAAGAAGGAATAAAACTCATCTGGACAGTGTCTGTTATCTGATCCTCTCCATCTGGTCAACCCCCGTTTTACAGTTTGAGACATAGATAAAATGAGACAACAATTCCAATATCTGGTAACATTATTCGCAATTGTATTAATTACTGATGATTATAAACCACCACACAATTGCACTCATCTCACACACTAGTAAACTAATGCTCAAAATTCTCCAAGCAAGAGTTCAGCAATCCATGAACCGTGAACTTCCAGATGTTCAAGCTGGTTTTAGAAAAGGCAGAAGAACCAGAGATCAAATGGCCAACATCCACTGGATTATCAAGAAAGCAAGAGAGTTCCAGAAAAATATCTATTTCTGCTTAATTGACTATGCCCAAGCCTTTGACTGAGTGGATCACAATAAACTGTGGAAAATTCTGAAAGAGATGGGATTACCATACCATCTGACCTGTCTCTTGAGAAACCTGTATGCAGGTCAGCAAGCAACAGTTAGAATTGGACATGGAACAGATTGGTTCCAAATAGGAAAAGGAGTATGTCAAGGATGTATATTGTCACGCTGCTTATTTAACTTATATGCAGAGTACATCTTGAGAAATGCTGGGCTGGAGGAAGCACAAGCTGGAATCAAGATTGCCGGGAGAAATATCAATAACCTCAGATATGCAGACAATACCACCCTTATGGCAGAAAGTGAAGAGGAACTAAAAAGCCTCTTGATGAAAGTGAAAGAGGAGAATGAAAAAGTTGGCTTAAGGCTCAACATTAAGAAAACTAAGATCATGGCACCTGGTCCCATCACTTCATGGGGAATAGATGGGAAAACAGTGGAAACAGTGTCAGACTTTATTTTGGGGGGCTCCAAAATCACTGTAGATGGTGACTGCAGCCATGAAATCAAAAGATGCTTACTCCTTGGAAGGAAAGTTATGGCCAACCTGGATAGCGTATTCAAAAGCAGAGACATTACTTTGCCAACAAAGGTCCGTCTAGTCAAGGCTATGGTTTTTCCAGCAGTCATGTATGGATGTGAGAGTTGGACAGTGAAAAAGGCTGAGCATCGAAGAACTGATGCTTTTGAACTGTGGTGTTGGAGAAGACTCTTGAGAGTCCCTTGGACTGCAAGGAGATTCAACCAGTCCATCCTAAAGGAGCTCAGTCCTGGGTGTTCATTGGAAGGACTGCTGTTGAAGCTGAAACTCCAATACTTTGGCCACCTCATGCGAAGAGTTGACTCATTGGAAAAGACGCTGATGCTGGGAAGGAT